>WUAM01000359.1:29086784-29119733 GCA_024336885.1 Actenoides hombroni
CCCCAGGGCTCTCAGCCTTTCCTCATAAGAGAGATGTTCCAGTCCCTTCATCATCTTTGTAGCTCTCCCTTGGACTCCCTCTAGTATTTCCCTGTCCCTCTTGAACTGGGGAGACCAGAGCTGAACACAATACTCCAGATGTGGTCTCACTAGTGCAGAGTAGAGGGGAAGGAGAACCTCTTTTGACCTGCTGACCACACTCTTCTTTATGCACCCCAGGATGCAGGCCTTTGGGGTGTGCCACAGGCTAGGCACAGGCACTAAATGGTATCTGTTAGTTGCAAAGATTTGTTAAAGGATGATTCTGCTTTGGAGGAAGAATCAGTTTAAACCTGTACTTATCAGAATCTTGAAGCAGGTGTCTGCTAAATGGGTCACTGAATCCAGCAATGACTTGTCTCCTGGTTTATTTTCAGAAAGCCAGATTGCAAACAGTTACTTGAGCAGTCCCAGTAGAGGAATTGTTCCCCACTTCTAGTAGGGGGTTCACAATCTGGCTCAAATTAAAGCCATCTGGCAGCATTTTCTTATATATGTTATGAGCCAGAAACCTTCACCCTCATCATGTTCAATCAGCTGGATGCCTAACAGAGAAGGGTACTATTCTGCATGAGCAATGGTGGTAGAAACTGTCCCCTACATGGGTTTGCATTGGTGAGTTTTTCCTGTGGTAAATTTCTAACAGTCACATCAGCCATATGTAGCTTATTAATCTACAGTAAAACATATTTTAAGAAGCTGCCAAAGCAACTGGAAAAAAAATAATATAGCCTGAAGAAGTTGGTCTTTAGCTAAAGGTCAGATAGAATTGTACAGGAAGTCTCTAAAGAAAGGAATCTGCTGAAGTTGAAGTTGTAACAAATAATATGAGTTGCTGAGTGGCCACAATGTTTAATTATAAAGAGGAAAAAAAAGAAAAAGCAAACACAAAACCCAACTGTAAATGGAGTGGACAGGTTTGTGCTATTTTTGTAAAGCTAAAATTAAAAATATGACCATACAGTTGAAAACGCACTGTAAACTTTTCTGTTATATTTAATTAACCCAGAGTTATTTGGGACCAATAGCCCAGGATTTTTCTTTGTTATAAAAAATCTCTTTAAATGGATCTTGGACAAACTTTCTTTAGTGTTAGTCTGCTGTGTCTTAACAACTTGGAAGGTTCTTGCTGCAGCACAAGGAAAATGTCACCATTTCTTTCAAGGACATTTGGTGGTTTGCAAGCAAACTGAATCTAACGTCATGGATGACACTACAGAAATCCTCTGCAGAGAAGCAGAGCAGAGAATCCACAAAGGGTCACCAAGAGTTAGTGGTGTTCCCTGAAAAAAATAGATAAGGACTGATAATACAAAGCAGTCAACAGTGGAGGAGGTTCCTTGTAGGAGATTCACTGTGTACTCTTTGAAGCTTCAGAAATGGTTAGTGAGGCTGCTCCAGTGGATTAGCTGCTCCCATAGCAGGCTGAATACTGGTGAAATGTCTTAAAAACTTAGTGACAAAATATCACTAAGAGCAGATGCAGATACAGGTTTCCTTGTCTTCCTTAAAGTTTTCTTTGGTCTCATTTTGACTTTTCAGATTTACTTTAACTTGTTCTGATCCGTATCTGTGTCAATCCATAAACTAGTTCCCTAAATGGTGCTGTTCTGCTCTGCTTTGAGAACCACAGAGGGTGAGACCGTATAACCCACTCCTGGGCAGTGCTGGAAGCTTTACTTTGAGGACTTCAGGTTTTCCTCTTTCAGAGCACTCCAGCCCTAGCTCAGATACAAACTCATCAATTGTGTGCTGTTTGGTTTGGTTTGTTTGTTGATTTGGGGTTTTTTCTCTTTTACTTTTAACTGTGACAGAGTATGGCATAGGAAATTGTAAAAAACATGGCCACACAAAGCACAGATTCTGTTTAGTTCCTTCACTCTTCCAAGATCACAGCCTGCATGCTACTTTGGCACGTTCTATTAATTCAGATTTTATTTATGGGGAGCTAATATACAGGCTGTGGTGTAGCAAGGAGATTCCAATATAGATGTAATTTTTGGAAATACCATGTGTGCTCTGCTATCTTTTATTATCTAGAGATGGTTAGTTGGACTGTACATCCAAAGAGAAGATAGTTTCTCTGTTACCAGAGGCATTTGGTGTTGAAAGCCAAAAATATGTGAATCCTTTCATTATTTTAGAATAGGGCTTACAGAGTACAGAGGTGTTTGCTGCCCTGAAGTTCATTTTACCCTAACAGTACACAGCCAGAGATGAAAAGCAAACTAAAAAAATAATTTTTCAACACAAATGTAATTTTCTGAACTAAAACTCTGCCCGTAACCAACCAGTAGCTAACCTAATGATACCACCTTTTAACCAATGCTAGTCTGACGTTCTGTGAACGTCCAGTCTGGCCCCGTTGTACAGCCACTCCTTCTCACTTGAGAACTGCCTGAAAGGATTGCTTTGCATCAAGAGAAAGCCACTGTCAAGGTAGCAAATTCTGCCCTACACAGAGTGGCTCTGCTGGGAGTGAATGCTGTCAAGGACACAGCTCAGATCTTGTGGCTGGCAGTTCTGGTTGCCAATTCATAACATGACGAGCACAACATAACCCCAGAGATTTTTAAGGTAATCTGGCCAGTAGAGCACTGCTCTTCCAAAGGGTGGTCTCTGAATCAATCACAGCCTTTGGCAAGTCTGTTGCCTTACAATTGAAACCAGACATGTTTTCAGTTCATTCTTTGGGTTACTACTGTTCAATGGTGATTTACAAGAGAGTGTGAGCTATGGCAATCTCTCACGCAACTTTAGATATTCCCTAAACAAATGCACATTTAGAAATCTCCTTTCTCTAAAACAATGGCTTATAAGAAAAGAATATTTAAAGAGAAACCATCCCTAAAAATAGGCCAAGCTGCCTTCCTGCAACATTCAACGTACTGAGACGTTGTTCTGCAAAACACAGTGCAAGTAACCCCAGCAGCAACAAAATCCAGTGGGCTAAAACACACCTCTGAACGGGAACCCAAAATATGCTCTTCCTGGGTGATACTCTCAAGATGATGTTTCTGGGGGGCACTCAATTTTCTCATTTCTGTCCTAGTTTGAAACACATTCGGAAGCCCTATTCAAAGACAGCCACACAGAGTTTCTCAGTAGCAGGCTGTATTGAATTACAAAATAAATATCACTAGAAGCAATATCACAGTAGCAGAACACTGCTATGCTCAGTGTTTCTCTACCATTTTAGATTACTTGTGTCTCTCAGCATTGCATTTTCAGCATTCACAGTTGTGATTTACACCTAGCCTGGAGAAATAAAAAGGGATTACGCAGGTGCTGATGAAGTTTTAGTCTGTAAGGGTCACAATCTGGAGGATACATACAAGAGATGTAATACTGGACCGAATTTTCTTTCCAGTCTTTCAAGGAAGGTTTCTGCATATACTTGCAAATGTAGATTGCTGAAATCATCAGAAGTGGTTCCAGAACTTGGCAGTCTCCATGGAACAGCCAAGTAGGAAGGAACTCCATGTGTCTGGGTCAGATAGCAAGTTCTGTTTTCAATACAAGGTTTGTCTCTCTTCTACTTTTACCACTATTTGATTGTTTCATCAGCCATTTTAGAAGGCAAGAGCGACCAGAAGTTGAAATGGGGAGAGAGACTTTGCTCTAAAGGAGAATTTATATAGAGAAAGAGAATGAGGAATGTTCTGAGGTGCTTTAACAAGAGTGCTTGAGTTGTTATGAAGTAAGAAAACACACTGCAGTAGGTGCTTCACATAGAGAATAAAGTCCATTTATCCAATGTTTACTACTCAAACAGCTCAAGTAAACCAATTTAATCATAAATTGAATTGTTTCCGGTGAACAATAGTTCCTCAATAGCAGCCATAACATTAAAGCAAACAGAACTATATTGGGAGAGAAAACCAATGAACTTCAAGGGGAGCTTGGGAAAGGCAGATCAATTCTCAGATACTAGCTGCAATCCAAACCCTCCTGTAAATAAGGAGTAGATTGAGGAGGCTTTAACTACAGCCATCCCCTTCATTTCTATGCCCCACAGTTCAGGCTTGGTGGAGGTTTTTGCCACTGTGGCCACAGAGGTTTGGGCCCCCCCCACCCTTCCCAGATGAATCGCTTTTGAATGGCGCATCAGGAAAATTCTAGCCCAAATCCTTGCCCTAGCCTTTGACCTTAGTAAGTCAGTACTAAGCAGTACCTGTCTGGGCTTGACATCTCTTCACATCCACACATGCAGTGCTGACACTGGCTGGTAATGCACACCAAAAATAAACCTTGAAAACCAAACTGAAAGCACCTGTCTTCTTCACTGTACCTTTAATCTCGTGTTATTTACGGTCAGAGTGAGCCTGCAGCCCTCTGAAAATACTTGAGAGGGCTTCCTTACCTATGCACTGTGAAACAGGAACAGTAGCATTTCTAGTCATCTCAGTTGTGGTTTGGTGGGTGCTTTTTTTTTTTCAAGAAAAGGTCCATCTACACAGTTCCATAATGGATGCCTACTTGGCCTGGAGCAGTGATACAGAGTGCCCTGGGCCAGCAGGTGCTGGCCAATGGCTGCCCACTGGGCACTGGGAATCTTTCTGCTGTTCTCATCACTCAGTTTTTGCTGGTGTGTGAAACCCTGAAAGCTTTAGATTAATGCCCTAATGCGTGTCCCTGCTGACTCTTGAGCGTGTGGCTTGTCTCTGCAGAGTAAAAGGAGAGACCAGGTATGTTCAGTGACACAGCAGATAACTGGAGCACGTGCATGAAGTTATCAACATGAAAACAATGTGTACATTGCATGTTGATGAACTCTAAACGCTATTCCGTTAGCGGTTTTAAAGGAGATGTAGGTGAGCTTTTGCAGAAGCCTTTTAGCCTAGGGAGCTTTAATACACAATATGAATTATTTTTTTAAATGATGGTATTTCATGTTCCTTATGGAGTGAATACTAATACATAACTGCAGAACTCTTCCTTTTGTTTAGTTTCCACCTTTAAGTTATACCAGCGCGCAAAGCACGTGTACAGCGAAGCTGCCAGAGTACTGGAATTTCAGAAGATATGCAACGAAGCACCTGCCAATGCAATCCAGCTGCTGGGAGAATTAATGAACCAGAGCTATATCAGCTGCAGGGAAATGTATGAATGCAGCTGTCCTGAACTGGATCGCCTGGTAGACATCTGCCTGTAAGTTCTGACCACAAGGAAGAGTAATCGCCTGTTGAGAATATTGTTTGAATTGATGAGAAAATATGACATCGTTGGCTATTGCAATTCTAAAATGAAAGTATTCTTGTCTCTTATTACAAAATTAATCTCCTGCAGGGACATTACATGGTCAATTGTTTCCCTACTGACATCTGTGTAATACTTTCAGATGAAAGCTGCAGTTTATGGCTTTATTACAGCCTTTGCTTTTGCTTTTGGACTGACTCATCATCACAAGTGTTACGTTAGACTGTTGGCTATTCTTTTATGTTGTAGCACAACTCATAACTTGTTTTCTTAAAACATCATTTTAGTTGTTCGATTTAAACTCTATTACTTTTTGTGTATTTCTTAAACATTTCAGAGCTGCTGCCGCAGGAATTCCAAGGCATGAGCAAACTGTTCTATAGTCTTAGGTTGCCTTGAAATCATAATGGTATATTGTGAAATACTATTGCATTATTTTTTTCAATTTAAACAATATGTTATTTAGGGTATTAGGTGGGATAGCATTTCACTATGGAAAGGATGACTCTGTTAACTGTTAAAATGGCTAACGCTCAGCTGCCTCTCTCTGAGCTTTCCCCACATTATTCTTCAGTCTCCGTTCTGCCCCAGCCTCATTCTTTTAGCTGGGTTCCATAACTCAATTTGGCCGTGATAAAACAAGGCCTCTTGACTCCAAAAACACATTCCCTGAATGTCATCTTGTCCCTTCTCATCTCCCTCTATTCCTTCCCAGTTTCATATCCTCTAGCCAGAATAAACCAAGTTTGAGAAATGGCATGAAGTGAGCTGGAAATCACAAACTCTTGTGAGTAGCAGGCTGTTATTTTTGTAACTCTGCTACAGTGGGTGATGAGATCTGGAGTAACCATGTGTTAATACAGAAGGTAAAAACAAACACTTAGTACTCATATTGTACAGACTACTTAATCCATACCACAGGATGCATATGTTCCAGTCCCTCATAATTTCCATTTTTCTGGTACATTTAATCATGGGACAGACATTTTATGCTAACTTTGATCTAAATTCAGTGCCTACAGAAGGAATTCTGTGGTTGGTGAAGTTTAACACTGGCCTGGGGGAATAAACAGCTGCCCACCCGAGCTTTCCCACCACTGCTCCATCCCTGCCTCTGCCCCAGTCACCTTCTCCCAGCTGCTTCCCTCATTCACTTCATCATGGCTCTTGATGCTGCTGCTTTCATAATTTTGCTCATCTGTTAGAAAGGTGTGTTTAGTTTGGGAAACTCTGCCCTAAGCTAGAGTGCTGCTGCGCTGACAGAAGGGAAATGTAGGGTGCCATAAGTGTTTGCAGGCCTGATGTCAAGAAATGATGTTTCACCATCTTTCAGAAGCAAATATCCCAGCCTTTCTCTATATCTTTCAGTCTTAAAGAAAACAGAAACTGTTTCAATTTGAAGCAAAAAAAAAAACAAAAAACAAATAAGGAACACCTTACCACCTACAAATGGAAATATGAATTCTACAAACATGCAATTTACCATGTGCTTTCTTACTTCCATACTCATGCAGGTTTTCTAAGTTGTAATACCCATTTACCAGGTTTGTAAATTGATAGAGTGTGATTCAGATGATCATGTAGGTTGGTCTGATGTCTTTTGCAGACAATATGGAATGGCCTCTGAGCCATAAAACTACAAATTTAAAAACTCAGCAGAAGACTTTTGGACATTCACAGATTATTTTGCATATGGGATACACATGCTGTTTTGTGATAGAACACAGAGAAGCCCTGATAGACATTGGACAGTCTGATAGTAATTTAGCAATGCAGTTTTTGTTCCTTATCTTGTGAGCCAATCCAGTATGTAACTCACAGGCTATGCTCAGTTTATTGCCTCATGTAATGATCACACAGGAGAATAAGCTACGACAGTCACTCAGGGGGGCTGTTGCTCCAGGGTTGTCCCAGCTGCTCAAAGGGAAATGCTGATCTATATATGAGAAGGGAGACCTGTCTCCAGAGGTTCTGTCTTCAGCTGAGTATGCTCTACTGAATTAGCAAAAACCTTGGGCTAGGAAGTGTCTATCCAGCCCAAGGTACCAGCACTGCCTGGTCTGTAACACCACTGACAAAGGAGAAGCCTTCACATTGGCCTTATTTTTAGGTACACTAACTGCCCAGTATTGATGCCTCAGTCAGTAGCTGCTGCTGATTGAACTTCACTATTGCAAGTGTCTTCTCTCAGGGTCTCCAGCCTGAATCAGACTGATAGGGCCTGTGCTGAGAAATGCTGGGAGAAAAGGATCCTGTTTCAAGTAGGTATAAACTGATATGATGGAGTCACCTGTGCTATGTTTAAATAAACTAGTATGGCTGCTAGCAACAGGCTGTGGCAGCTCAGCATGGGGATGAAAATTCTCTGTTTCTCATTTATGCTGAGCCCTGTGTTTTCACAGCTAGACAGCTGCTGCTTTCTGGGCTAGCTTGGGTATGGTGATGCTGACTTGCAGGCAGCAGCATAGACACAGCCACAGAACCCCAAAGGAAAGGAGTATGCAGTTAGGATCTTACTAAATTAAATTAAAATTAATTGCAGCATTTCAGTTCCAGGGACCAAAATATAACCAGTGAACGAAGAAAGTGTTGTGTGTGCCCACGTTACATTAGATTTCTAACTTAGCAGCAGAAGAGCCCACAGCTTGTACCATGAGCATAGCTGAGCACCACAGTGCAGTGTCATCTGTCTGAAACTATTTCTTATTGGTATAGTAAAATGATTGAATCTGGGATTTTTTTTTTTAATAAATTCATTGCCCAAAACCAAATAAATTCTTTGTTCATTACTCTTCACAGTCTTGTCCCACCAAGAGTACGTCCTAAGGAATGGATCTTTCTTCTTGAGCAGTTTGATGTTCTTTAACATCTTTCCGATTCTGTGATTAGATTTCTAGAAGTGTATGGCTATTCTAGGTGAATGCAGCTTAAACCAGCATTTAATTTTTGGAAACTATTAGAAAAAAGTCCTAACTCTCCTCAAGTTTTACATTAAAAAAAACTAAGGGACATAAAAATCACTAGTCACTCTAGGAAAGCCTGGCTGATGTGATTATAGAAATGGCCAGGAACTACGTAAATTACATTCTTTACTTACAATGATATACAGCTGCCCTGTAACTTTAAAAAGCCTTTCCAAAAACACATTCCACAGAATTGCCCGAGTCTACTGCTGCTCTCTCCTTACAAGGTTTAAACTGTGAAGAATAATCTGCATATCCAGATGTTTTCTGTTTTGCCTAGATCTTTATGTTTTACTGTACAACCTCTGCCAAGAAAGGGATCCATACTTGCTGTGGTCTGTAGTGCTGAAAACTGTAACCTCTACTTGGTCACTTTTTTTTTCCCTTTCTTTTTGCAAAGACAGAAGCCTTGTACTTTCTCTAACCTATCTCGTGCTATTAACATAGCTGTTTTACCTGTTAGTCTTTTAACATAAGTAACACAGAAGATTTACTAAACAATTAAGAAACAAAAACTTGGATCCGAGCTCCTGAATTCATGAGGTACTTTTGAAAAATCTCTCAGAATCCTCGACTGTTGCAAATATTTTTCTTTCATTCTCTTATTCTCCATCTTTTAATGGTATAACTCCTGGCAATTTTTGTGTTACCAGCCCTGGCCTTTGCAGTTAAAGATAGCTGAATCCTCTCTGGTCACTTGTAAAAGATACAGTTTTTACATTACATCCAGGAGCATTATGGTAGCCAAGACAACTCTGCATTTTATCAAGACTCTTACCACTGATGATTTTCTTAAAACTACAAAGCCTGGAGTCATGACACAGTTTGAAAATTCAACAACAAAAAAACCCAAACCAACAAAACACCCTACAAAAAGATGTTTGCAGCTCTTCTAGAGCCAGAAGGGCTTAAAGATGCTACTCAAACGCACACTACACTACAAAACAGAATAACAGGCTCCCCCTTTATACATTTAAGTCTCATGATGTTAACTCCATCCTTTCCAAATAGCTGCTTCCTAATTTTGAGCATTTGAATTAGCAGGATTGCTCTGATTTTCTCACCTCTTACAGCACAGATTATTTTTAACATGAGGTACTGCAATGTCTCACCTATCACTTCCGTATGCCAAACTAGGGGACTTCCATTTTTATTCTTCTTTCCTTTGCTGCAGTACTCATGTTTTTACTCTCATTTACACACACACCCCTTCCTCATAAGGTAAATTTTTTATCCAGTGAATACTGGAACGAGATACCTAAACTCTTCAAGAAGCAAAGGCCAGAACCTGGGACTGGGACCTGTGTGCCACCAACACTGGACTACAGCTACTTTATCTATCTTAGGTGCCCCGTCTCTCCCTCTATTACTTGTCCTCAGGGCTGCAGCACAGCCCAGCTGGTGCAGGGGGAACCTTCCCACACATCAAATACGTTACCCTCGGTGCGGGTAGATGAGTGCTCCATCCACGAGGGTGTCTGCTCACACTGCTCTTCACAAATGCATGATTTAGATGCCAGTGCACAAGAAGAAAGTGCCTGGCTACGAATCCCACTTTCCCAGAGGAGTCTAGCTTAGGACTGAAGTGAGCAAGACTCAAAAAAGACAGTTTCAGGCCTGTTACAAAGTAACTTTCTCGTGTTTGATCTAGATCCCTCCCGTGCACTGCATCTCCAGTAGATGGGGAATTGGGTGCTCATTTCTGAATTGGTGTAGTATCAGGTACCTAGTGTTCAGGTGTTACAGCTCTGCCCATCAAAATGCCAAGTTCCTCAGCATTAAGCCCCAAGTGTCTAACCACATCACCACATTTGAAACTGTTAGCCACAGTCTTTTGAAACACAGTGACTTCAGCTCTGAACCAGGCATATTTTCTGTCTACATTATGCTTTATTTCAACTAAGTATTTTAAAATGACTCAGTAAAAATGAGGCATGAGCATGACCACAGAGAATTATGAAATCAACAAAAGGTTCAGACCAATTCTGAAGGGATTTCAGTTGCCTACCAAAATAAAAGCCAGACACCATCTGAAATATGAAGTTCTGACTGAGGTAAAAGACCAAACGAGTACAGACGGCTGATTTAGCAGACTCTGAAAAGTGGATTGGGCCCTGTGAAGTTGATGGGAAGTTCCCTATTGATTGCAGTCGAGACTGGAGTGGGTCCTGTTAATTTTAGGAGGTTGCTGCATGGACCAGAAATGACAAAAATTGCATCAGAGAATGAGTGGCTTACAGGAATAATAATAAGTAAAATAAAACACCAACAGGAAATAAAGAATGAACATAAAATTGAGTCAATATGAAGGGTGGCACCACACAGACACACTGAAGAAAGTGTTTCTGTTCAAGAAGAGATGTAAGCATGTTTAGAATCAAACACATATGTAAGTACTTGCTTGAAATATGACCTAAAGCTCTACTAACCCAGCAGTATACCAGATTCATTTAACATAAAATGCACATATGAAAAATTACCACAACCTACTCAGAATGAGCTGTTGTTTCCAGGGTTATTCACATGATGCTGTTTCTCCCTCAGCCCCATTCTAGGACTGGCAAATCTCTCTGTGCATGGCTATTGGAAACACAGCAAAAATTATTTGTTTGCAAATCAGATTAGATCTCTCATGAGAATAAGATTTCATACGAGTTTGCAAAATCATCCCCTTCTGACTAGGTTAGAAAAGCCCCAAATAAATTTATTACGTGGTAATTTCCTATCTTTTCTGAATCTAAGTAAGGATCAGGGACACAGGTAAGCAAACTAATGAAAATAATTCTACTAAATTCTAATGAGGTGGCATTGGAATCTTGCAGAGTAATGGCATGGGATTTGCTGTAGGACATTTCTGGCAAGACAGTATCTTGAGGCAGGGAATGGTTTATGTTTTGGTTGCCATTTATTTGTCATTGTTCTTTCTATTCACCCTCCTTATTAAGAGCAATTTTTTCCCTTTGGGACTAAGTTCTTGCTTTACCTTTACTGCTGTAAATCTGGTAAGTTCATGAAGTTCCTCTAAAGAGAGATACCCAACTCTGTCCATTCAGAATAAACAGATGTTTGAGTGCAATACTCTGTATGAGTTTTTAGGAGTTTCTGAACTCTCCTGCTCTTGACTGGCATGCTCAGCAGTGCTGCAGAAGCCTGTGAATCTTCAGCCTGTTTTAGATCTGTCCTGGAAGAATAGAGCTATTTGTCATTGCCACATTAGAAAATGGCTTGCATGCCTGCATCCTGTGCAATTAGTTTATGAACCCTCTTTTGTTATTTTTGTCATGTATTTCTGTTTTCACTTCTGATGTCTTATGAGTGTTGCTAACACAATTCCTTTCTTCTCCGGCTTTCTTAATCTCAGCTGTGCTGTGATCCTTCAAACAGCTGTTGCTGAAGCATTATAAAAGAGGGTGACTTTTGGAATTGACAGAAATTACTATATTGCAGTTTAAAGTGTCAGCATTTATATTTTTTTTGTCCAAAGTGGTAACTTCAAATTACTGTAAGGTTGCATACAACCCAAGAGATTTCAGGAAAATCAAATTACGTGGCTGTGTTTTGTGTAAAATATTCACTAGTTTTCTATAGGAATTTTATATTACGACAAATTACCCCTGTTTAGCTTTTTTTTTTTTTTTACAGTTTTGTTTGTTTTTTTTTCCTGTTGTTTTGTTTTAGGCAATTTGGGGCCATCGGGTCACGTCTGACTGGAGCTGGATGGGGTGGCTGCACTGTGTCAATGGTGCCTGCTGACAAGCTGAACACTTTCCTCAAAAATGTAAAAAAAGCTTATTACCAAAGCGATGTCCGAAGGTTGGCACTGGAGAATAATAGTCTGTTTGCTACCAAACCTGGAAGAGGAGCTTTGGTTTTTGTTGAGGCCTAAAGAAAGTAAAAATTTTAAAGAAATTATGTAGGGCATTTAGAACTGGCAGTACTTCCCATGCCGCAGGGAATGAATGCCTTGGCTGCTTTGTATCGTAATGAGCAGTTGCTATTATCAAAATATATTTCTGAAGAATTAAAAGAAAACTCTTTGATTATAAAGTCTTTTTTTTTTCCCCTACTAAAAATGTCTTTCACTATAAACATAGTCTTACAAAAACTATCGACAAGGAAACCAATTAGAAATAAAGATGCGACTTTGCTACAGTGGATGTCTCTTCTGTTTACTGCCCTGAGAGTACAAAGCAGGTGGAGCAATGAGCCACTTCGTTGGAGAGTAGGAACCCTCCAGGATTTGCAGGGCTCTTCAGTGTTTATTATTTCCTTTGGGTGCTAGATATTCTTTTGTTCCAAATGTCCTGTAAAAATGGAAGGTTGTGCTGAGTCATTCAAAAAAATTGTAAGGACTCTGCTAAATTTTAGAAGTTTTATACTGTCCTCAAATAGTATTATTACTGTTGGAATTAGTGATAATATTAGAGGAGCACCTGCAGGCCAAGGAAAACATGAGGAATACATGATGTTAAGCAGGAAAACTTGTCTTTTAGCTATGTTTCTTACGTATCTTTGTGCAAGGGTGACTCCTTACAGAACAAAAATGAATGCTATCTGTGAGCTCTGTGGTATGACTGTATATTCCTCTAAGTGGATGAGCAAATAATGAAGCAAAATTTGGTTTTGAGTTATCCAAACATCACATTCTAATTGTTGAATCCTAACAGTGCTTCTACAACATAGAACATTTGCATTTTTATGCAAAACTATTACAAAGGATTAAATAGAATCCACCTACCTATTAAAAAAGCAATTTAAATACAGAAGGAGTAATTAAAGAAGTAATGCACTGAGTTGTACTAAGCAGAATAGGTACAAAAGTGGACATTGTTGACAGATTATTGACAGACTTCTATCTCAGTCCCACTTCACGCTGCTGACAATCATAATCAAAGCCTGCTTTGGGTTGGGAGGGACCTTTAAAGGACAGTCTCAAGGTGGTAGCTGCAGTGCACTGGACTCTGCTGTTCTTAACCCATCTCCTCAGTCAGAGAAACAGCTGTGATTGTGGAAAGGTGACTTGTACATCAAAACACCCCAAACATGGAAGCCCTGCTTTCAAGTGGAAAATTAGGTCCCTGTGCCCTCTCTCACAGCACACAGAGTTCCACTTTTCTGGTATCTACAAGAAAACTGAAGTTTTGCTAGTGTCATAACCCTTGCAGCCATAGAAGACATAGACATTATTTGTCCCTGTGCACATTTTTGTGATGCTAAGCACAAGTTAACGTCCAGAAGTCTGCATCAAATTAGAGATCTCTCAGAGGAGATCCTCTGTACATGACCCATGCTAACCCAGGCCAAAAACAAATTCTTAGAGGCTACTAATTCTGTGAGAGGACTCTGCCAAATTTGAACAGAGCAGACGAACAACAGCCAATGCAAACTGCCAGATCTTTTCAGGAACCTCAGAGGGGCCATAGAATGGTAATACTATCTGGTAATGCTATCACTAGAGATGATTTCTGGTTTAGGACAACCAGGAAAAGTGGAACAGAGAGTGCTGTAGATAAAGCAAATCAAGTACTCAAGAGAGGAAGATGATGGGGCCTGACCACAATGGGGAGAGATGAAAAGACAGGGTTTGGAAGGAGGACAGGTAAATGGATGCATTTGAGAAGGGGAAAGTGTGGAATAAGAGAAACAGTTAAGAACAAGAGGCAGAATTATAGAAAGGTTTAAATGTCAAAACATTCATGATTACTATCTGTGGAAACTGAGTATCTTGTAACCTATTTGTAATGTACAGCGAGTGTGCTGTACATTCAACTGAGCCTGTAAACACAGGGCTCCAAAAATCAACAGTCTGTAAATATCTTCAAGAATTTCCAAGATAACCTTAAAGATTTAAAAAAACCAAAATAATGCCATAGTTTTGTTACCAACTGCCTTATTAAATATCCTGTCATAAAAAAATGGAGTACCCCACAGTATTACCTGTCCTTTTATGGATATATTTGCATTCAATTTAGCTCAGTTGGGATTAATGGAAGCACTAATCAGTGTATGAGCAGAATGAAGATACATTAGGGCTGTTTCCTTCTTTTAAGTTGAGCATGACCCACAAAGTCACAGAATGTTACCAAAACCATGCAGGCAAGTTTTTGGTCTGCAGTACACTTCACAATTTTTCTGTCAATGAATCTTACGAATTATATTCTCATAAACAAAGGAGAGGAAAACAGAAAACTGGCACAATATAAAAGAATAAAACCAAACTTTCTAAACTTCTGATTATTTTTTTTCCTTCCTTATTACTTCTGTGTCTTTCCCTTACTTTTTCTGAAATCTGCAAACAAAACTGGGACATGACTTTCAATGAAAGACCTACAGTATTCAGTCTGTATGCATAAAAACAGCACTCAGGCATTTTTATTTACTGACTACCAATATGAAGTAACTGTTTCTTTTTATACAAAAAGAATTGAATGAATCTGTGTTTTGGGAGGGGGTGTGTGTTTGCTTTTTAAACCTTTGAAGACATTTTTCTACGTAATGATAGAACCCCCAATAGTCAGAGCATGAGAATGATATACCACCCACGTGTAAGGTAAGCAGCAAGGATATTAGTAGAATTTCTAACAATAAAGCAAGAAAATTTTGTTTTGGGTGAAAATTTCTGTGTATAAAGCAGCATCTCATAAGCATATTTCCTAAGAAAGTCTTTCCAGATCTGTATTTTTAATAGCTTTTTCTGACTACATTTTCAGAAATCTCTTTTGTAGCTACAATAATGCTAAGCTGTATATATACATATATATATATACACAGATACACACACCCACGCCCCATATATATTTTGAAAAACTAATAAAATTAAATGTCAGAACATATGCAGAGGTGATACATCCTGTTAGCATGAGCTATGATTATCAGTGGAGCATGATTTTATTTTATTATAATGTCTGACTGTAATTCATTCAATGAGTTTAATCTTACTGTGCTGTTCCAAACCTTTCCAGAAAGGATTTGGAATGGAGATGCTGTTAGACATCGCAGTGCAGCAGCGTTGCCTGGTGCCACATTAATGCTCTGTATTATCCTAATCCCATTGACATGTATGACTTCATCACTGTATTTGGTGGCTGCGTATCCTGCATGGAGGAACATACACTCTGAAGCGGAATGATGGTAATGGGAGGGGATCATGACTGTATATTTGAAATTTGCTCTCTTGGACGCAGTACGCATACACACAGAGACACATACATATGGCAACCTAACATATAGTAATTACTTACATAACATCTTCAGGAATATTGGTTTCTAATTAATATGATCTGAATGTCAACTTTTATTTGAGTAACTGCTGTGGTCTTACTCAGTATAATCCTTCTGAAATTCCTCTCCGAGTCCATGTGTCTCTAATAACAGCTTGATACGCTGGAGCAACTGCTGCGCTAGTTTCAATCAAATAAAAGATTTGGATTTTTTTTTCACTTAACTACGAAGTTTATTTGTGTGCAAATCCCAGTCAGATATAGTTAAAGATACAGCCAGAACAACAGTCACAAGAGCTATCTTGTTCTAAAAAAAAAAAAAAAAATAATAAAAAATTAAAAGAAATATACTTTGCAACTCATAGCTGTTCCAGGCAGGACTGAAGCAGCGCTTTCTGACTCTTGTGATTATATGCTTCAGCAAGAAAAATTAACACTATGGAACGACTTACACTGCAAAGTAACAATAGCATGAAAACCAGGATGGCAAGGCTTCATGTCACAAAACCTGTGACTTGTGCAGCATTCTGTTGTATGTAAAATGCTCATCTTGAGATGGAAGGCTAGGTATTGGCAAGGGACTAGTTCACACTACAGTAAGAAGTACAATGGGGAACGTACAACTGTAACTCAAGATTGCTCCCAGTGAAGTAGCTGTGTGTCACAGATTTTTCCAGAACACACTGGCTTGGCTGAGCCAGCGCTGCCGAGCGCTGCTGCTGTCACACCTCTCCTACCACAGCTCTTCAGTTTCGCCAGCTTTTTCACTGAACACTCTTCTAAGTTACATTATCCCATAAAATAGACACAAAAGATTCATTCTGCTCTTGATCTTATCTCTTAGACTCTTGCACCTGCTTTTGGGCTTGTGTCAAAAGTAATTATCTGCAAGACATCACATCACAGCCTCCGATAACCACACCACGTTTACCAGGACACAGAACCTGGCACGGTGCTGATGGTGAACTCAGCTTCCCTGGTAGCTCCTGTGCCAGTGGGACTGCAACGCTCAGTCCACTGACTGAGGCAGTAGAACCAAGCTGTAACTGACAGATTGGGAGCTGCTGTTTCCTGGGCAGTTTTATTTTTCCTCAGGTGAGCTATGATTGTTTTACCAGTAAAACCTGTAGATGAACCTTTTCTGGAGCCCCTGAAGACTGCAGATTTGGTCACTGAGTTCAGCAGGACGTGGATTCTCCCCAGTCCGTACTCCCCAGCAAACGGTTCACTCGGTCGGATAACTCATAGTGGGAGCTTGCACATAAAACTGATGTGCCCAAACTCTCATGTGTGGCTAAGGCACTCGTGCCAAACTCATCGTATGTATAGGGCTTACTAATGGAAAATCTGCAGAGTAAAAAATGTTGAAGCTGATCAGATGAGACAACACTAAGGAGCTTTCAGAATTAACTGACCAATAAAACATTTGAGATGGATTTCCAACAGCGGTGCTTCCTGCAGGAGCAACAAATTGGGTGAGGATTTATACAAAAGCATTCGGTACAATAACTGGATTTTAAGTCTAATGCGTTTAGAGACTTGCCATTATCTCCTAAGCACTACTTAGCTGGGCAAAATTATACATTAATAGTAGAAGGACAAAAAAAAAAAAATGCTCTCCCCGCAAAAGCATGTCTTTCTGCACTTGGCACGTGAGGCTCAAATAACTCTATAAAGATTAGATGTACTTCAAACTGAAACACACTGGTGCCCAAGCAGCTGTCTTCTTTCCAGACAAGCTGTGTGTGATTTGGGGTGGGAATAAAAATATGTTCTATTAGTCAATGATCAAGCCAGATGTGTGGGTTGGCTTTTCTTGAAAGCCAAATTAATTTTTCAAGAGACGCTGTAGCAGGTTTGTATGAAACTGTTAAGCAGTTCCTGAAGATTATAAAGGCCTTATTTTTTTGCCAGTTTTCATATAATGGGGAGGTTTTTTTATGCTGTTCTACGTTTTCTGGTTTCTTATCTGTCCCTCATGCGACAAGTAAATATATTTATTTTTGTTGGCTAAGTTGTTCTTCAAGTTGACTTCAAGCAGGACTTTTTAGATAGACTTCTATTGACCAATTATCAACAGAATTAAATTGTTCTGATTAAATACTGAAGAGTTTTTTACTGGTTTTCTCATAGTGAACATTGTTTCTTGTAACCATTTCCTTCCTATGCAGGCTTCTGTCTAGAGAAGAATGAAGACAATGATTTTACCAGAAGACCCTGTCCTTGAGGAAGAATTCTGTGAGACACTTTTAAGCAGTAACAGCAGCTGCAAGAACAATAATTTTTTTATGAAGGTCTGAGCCTAATTTTATGTCAAAACCATAAATCTCTGACTTCCATAGCTGAATTAAAAGGTCTAACACAAAACAGGAGCTAAAATCAGAACCAAAAGCGTCTCGCAAGGATCCGCAGAACTTCTGTCGCATAAAGCTGAAGTTCCACAGCTGAACCTTAAAATTAATCAGAGCCAAATACTATCCATGAATGGAAAGATTTGGGGACAAAGGGTTAAAAATCAATAATAAAATACATATTACGTTGGTTTTAAAGTTAGTTATGGTCAGGCCTGCACGCTAAGAATATATCCACTTAAATTCCTGTGAATTCTTTCTAGAGGAAATCTAACTGTATCAGCAGCAGAACAGATGATGAGCTTTCAAAAGCCTGGGTTGGTTTTTTTTTTGTTTTGGGGTCTTTTTTGGCTTTTGGGGTTGGGGTGGTTTTTTTGTCTCTTCAGAAGACCATTTGAGAGAGTGAGAGGAGGCCTGGGCAGCTCTGGTTACTGAAGATCTATAACCTGATGATGGCCAATGGGGGGAGAGAGGGAAATGTGGGAAATGATTTTCAATACTTCCTCTAGAGGGAATAGCATGGCTGCTGCAAGCTGCTTCAAGAAACAGACTTAGAGGCCTCTCGCTAGTGCTGTCGAAAAACTCTAAAATTTATTGGCTTGTCTGAAATTCACAAAATATTTAGCTTTCTTGATTACGAGATTTCAGGAGTTTGCCTTCACAGAGCTAACTCATGATAAAACAAACAGTCAAATGAATAAGATTTTATTGAAAACGTAATGATTTGTGGGATTTCTTAGTATTAATTACACTAAACTACTAAGCAGCCTCTTGCGCAAAATCTGCTCTCGGTGACCATTCTCCCTGCCTTAGTTGTGCTTATTCAACAAGAAAAATATGGGTCAGATCCTCTGAAAGTGAGAACACAACTATGCCAAGAGATGCACAGCAGCTACCACAGGACACTTGTGTTCGGGGCCTTGAGATGTTGGGGCAAATTTTACACTGGTGTTCATCACCACGAAAATGGCAGTGACTTCGTAAGCTCTCTCAAACAAGCCTAAGGGACTGGGTTAACAGAGTCTGAATCTCAACTCTCTGCTTTAGTTCCACTAAAGAGATTTATTTTATTTCTACGTAGGTGGTCTCTTATTTCTAAATGCAATTAGCATACAGTTGTTGCCTGATGGTTTTATTTATTTTTGAAAGTGCCGACTACTGGACTTGCTTTCATAGCTTTAGAGTTTCCAGAATTGAGTTTTGTGCTCCACAAGCCTATTTTCAGGAAATATTTTGTAAGAAGGATGATATTTTGAATGCTACTTTTATGGCTGAAAAGGCTTCTCCCTTTTTACTCCCTTTGTCTGTTCATTAGAGGCCATCTTTAATTCCTAGATGTGTTTTTTAGAGATAATTTCCTTTCCTTTGACATACATACCACTAAAAAAAACCCAACCAACCAAAAAAACCCAACCAAACAAAACCAGACCCCCAAAAAACACAAACAAAAAAACCCCAAACCAACATATTTAAAATACTTTAAGTCTTTAGATGAATTTATGTGTTTATTTTACGAGATTCTATGCTGTGTAAGGTTCTGTGTGGTGCACTGAAATTCAGTTATTTGCTCATTTTTAGGTTCTCTAGACAGTTCCTGACGTGTTCATTAGCTGCCTTTTGCTCAATACATAAATGCATTAAAAAAAAAAAATCCATCTTGCTCCGTTTTAGCTGTAAAATGAATAGAAGGTTTTTATGCTTTTAATCAAACTATGAAAAATTTCAACATCCTGGTTTTTTGAGGATGATGTAGATGAGTGCTACGTAGTGTTTCCAGCTTTCAAGTTTTATTACAGTCTCGCTTTTTGTGATTCATGAATTAATAATTCATACTCTCCAAAAAGAAAATGGAACATTTTTGAAGATCAAGATCATGCATATTGCAACTTACAATAAACATGTCAGCATAAGTGGATATACTAACAGTTTATGGTGGCTAATTTGCTAATTTATTCTCTTCATATAAATGGACAAATTATGACTGCCCATTGTGGTCACATTAAAGGGAGAATGGTGTGGAAATTTCTGTTCTCAATAAACCCATGAAGAAGTGGACAGAGCTTATTTTTAGACAGAACTCTGCTCATAATGTGAACAGTCACCTAAAAAAATCTGCTGAGAAAAACATAATCTGTTTCACAAGAAGTCTAAAGTTTTCTTTTTATCCCATTAGTCTGCCTAATAGCAAGTTTTACAATTTTTCCTTGCAAAGTTCATAAAAACAATATGACAAATATAAAAATACCACACTGAAAGTTGGCAAAAAAAACCAACAGAGTTTTCCATTCTTCTATATGATGTTGTGAAATTTGTTGAAGCCATTTGTTGAAGTTAAACTACTGTACACAGAATCTGACACCTAAATGCACTGAGTAAGAGTTTCCCTGTTGCAACCAAAGCTGCTGAGATCTAACAATATTCTTCATAAGCAATGCTGAGTACTCTATACTGAAAAGCAGTGGCAAACTAGTTTTTCTTTAATGGGTTCTGTGAAAACACTTCAGTAGACAGATGATCAAAATTCTAAGAATTCCCATCAGAAAATGTTTCAGGGGAATTCAAGTAATTCTTCATTAAGTTCTCCAAAAACAGTCTAGTTAGACCAATTTTATATACACCAGGAAAAGAACAGAAATAATTGGGAAATCCTTGCTTCTGAAACGCCTTTGTTTAAGATATAAACACGAAGGGCTCTGAGTATGTGTATGCTCAGTAATGCATACTACACAACACATAAATGCTCTCTACATTTGGAAAGACACATGCCAGACAGAAAAATGTCCAGATTCAGAAACAGTCTAAACTTCCTCAAGATGTACAAATGTTTGGATCCAAAAAGTATAGTTGAGGGCCATAATAGAACCAAGTCAATATAGTAAGTGAGAAACCAGATAAAATGAAAGTTTCATTACGTTTCGTGAAGTTTGATTTACATTTCTCATTCAGCCTTATCCCCCCAAAACGTAACAGAAATAAAATAACCAAGCTGAAGCACAGTCTCTCTCAAGATGTTTTAAATTGTACATTAGGTTAAAGGATAACAAGACAAAGGACCAATCAAATCTTTTTTCTGTATTTCTTAGTTTCTCTCTTTTAGGCAAACCACTTGCTGAGATTGTCTGCATTACTGTGGTCTGTCTCAGTCTAGAAAAGAGAAAACTCTCCCAGCTATTGTGGATCATAGCAGAAAAAGGAAACAAAATAAAGACTTTAGTAATGCATTCTTCTGGTTTAAACCATCTTGGCAAAAAGTTCTGAGGAAAGGTTTCTAAACACAGTACAGGTTGGGAGTCAAAAAGGATATGGTTGTTTGTAAACTTCAGTACAATTAGTCCTGCAAGTCAAGGAATATGACACAGCATTATCTATTTCATGTGTCTTAAGATAGTAGGAAACCAAAGGACTTTAGCCACCAAAGCCTGAAGAGCACATGCTTGCACTCTGGATCTGAACTGATACAAGAGGACTGTAAAAATAGGAGCAGTGTCAGTACAGGATGTTATTAAACTGAGTGAAAATAATGATGGAACAGACCGTGAATTTCTTTATCCATATTAAAAAATATTCATGGTAAAAAAAAACTAAACCAAACCAAACAACAACAACAAAAAAAACCCCAAACCAAACAAACCCCCCAAAAACAAACCCAAAAATCAACTGAAGTTTAAGAAAATCCCACAATGTGGTATTCTAGATAATGGTGATATCAGTATAAGAAGGAGTCAAAATCTCTAAGAAAGAGATTATTCTCTATTTCAAGCAGGAAAACTGGATACTACAACAGGCATAAGACCTTGGCATGGATTATGAACACTTGCCAGTAAGCCTGTATTATTCTGAAATCAATGCAGTATTTCAGGGACAGTATTTAAAAATAATAATAATTAAAACCAAATCATGAGTGTGTGATAGAGTTTTATCAAGAAAGAACCTAGTGAATCCCATTTTAAACTATAGTTCACCACATTCACACTGTTACCTTATTCTAATTAATTCTTATCTAAAACTCAAGTGTTTCCCTTTTGTGAACACTGAAAGCACTAAAATATGGTAGAAAAGAGAGCTCAAAAAAAAAATTAATAAATTATATAAAGCATGTAAAATCATCCCAGCACAAATGCAGGCTATAAAAGGAAAAGTCCGACATAAATGCAGCTGTATTCAAAGCCACTGGCAGTGAAATATATAACAGAAACTTAAAGGTTACATTTATGTGTGATTACAAAAAAAACCCAACCCAAAATCACACCTAAATTTACTGCAACTGGTACTGTAGATACACATCACACTTTTAGTGAAACGTTAATAATCAAAATTTCCCCTTAGTACATTTTCCACAATTTTTCCAGACAAAAGTGCTATGCAAAGAGATTTCACTACAGATAATGAATCAGTAATGAAAAATGTTGCTATGAAGGTTATTTAACCCACTTTCTGTAGTTTAAAAGATTAAATGACATTATTAGGAGCATGCTGATCTGTCGATTCATTGGAAATTAGACAACATCTTACTAAACAAGCAATACAATACAAATCCTTAGCTCTGCCTAGCTCAGATGTTTATAAACTAATACCAGCAATAATGCTAGATTCCTAGGGCAGTAGAAAGTATCATGGAACCACAGAATGGTAGGGGTTGGAAGGGACCTCTGGAGATCATCAAGTCCAACCCCCCTGCCAACACAGGAAAGCATGGGGCACACACAGTGCTGTGCAAGCACAAGCCTTACGGTCTACAAGGTGCCTCCTATAATTTTTCGTTACAGTAACAAATGAGTAAAACAAATACTGGACAGATGGAGTACATAAGCATAATGTCCTGATTTTTTTAGATAGCAGCCTCACGTCCATTCAGGAAAGCTGCTCAAGAAAGCTGCTCACTTCTTGAAGGTCTTGAAACAAACAAAAAGTTCTAACTTGAATTTTACAGTAAGCTGTCAGGCACTCAGGAAGACAAAGCCAGATCTTAACTGGGCAAGTACCTCTTAGCCACAGGTTATAAAGCAGACACAGATGTACAAAACTATTGAGACAGGAAAACAAAAGTTTGGAAGAACAGTACGAAAAGCTTTACATTTTTGCATAACAGGAAATCCACTGAACAAAAAAGAATTACAAATAACCACTAACATGCCTCATTTGCCTTAAAGAAATACAAAAGCTCCTAAAATGAGAAATAACATCATTGAACAAGAACCACAAAGTGAAGAATTTTATTTCAAAAAAATGTCTTTGAACACAGCAGCTCAGTGTACAGAGAAGATGATGGAGTTGAAGACAAAGAACTGCTAAAATAGAACTGAAATTAAAGCCAGGATGAAATAACCTCCTTAAGTTCTGATGCTGGCAGACAAACACCATTCAAAGAAAAGTTTTCCAGCAATAACAATTATCCCATAGGGCTTCAAAACAATCTACATACTCCCAAGAATACATGTGAGAATAATGTTCTAAGCTGATGAGAAGTAGCAAAAGTGGGAAGGAGGTACCAAGCACTTCCAGGTCAGTTAATCCAAATTCTTAGAAAGATATTAGAGTACAAATGGGAAGAAAGGTTACTTCATGCTGAGATACACTGGTTCATGGGCAAACATCTACTCCAGGAGCCTGCATCTCATGAATTTTCTTTTTGCCTTAGTAGTACACGCAGATGATGTAGCCTCATCCTACACCTTTTTTCAAGCCCTACAATGTGCACAGTCATAGGGATACTGTGCATTTTCTTCACAGTTTCAGAAGCATTTAAAGGAGACTTACAGAAAAAAGAGGAGAAGAACTGCAACAGTGGCATACATATGTAAAATCTGTAGTTACTGGAAAATACTCTTATTTTTTATAATTTTTTTTTTTTTTTTACTTTCTTTGCTTTGCTTTCTTTACTCTTTCAGAGGGGCAGAACTGAGAAGACAGCACTCCCCTCCAGAGGCTCAATAATAATTTCAAAGTGTGCATGAGAGTTCTCTTAGCACAGCAGTGATTCCAGGAGTACAAACAAGGCATTGTAGTCAAGCACAGAGCTTCAACAAAAACGTGAAGAAAATCATTTTGACTGCCTCATAGCAATTCTTCCTACGGCTTATCACCATTCTTTCTGCAGAGACGCTCATTCCCTCTGCAGAGATGCACGTAGTCACGTGTCTCAGCAATAAAGCCAACTGAAAACATTGTTGAAAAGGCTTGTTTTTCCAGACGTAGGTCAGTACATTCTGAAATCAATGAGCATAAAAGCACTTTAGCCCCAAGATACGAATTTTGGGAAGAAAATTGATAAAGTAGTGTCCTGACTCAGACTGAATTACAATCTAACCTTGCTCCCACCGTGGTGTTCAGACATATACTATCTGGGAATAACAAATGTGTGCTGTATGAAGGTCTCCCATTGCATGTTGAAGGGACAGGAAAAAAAACCAAAAACAAACAAAAAAACCCCAACAAAACAACCAACCACAAACCAAAACCCCCTCACTTTCATAGAAAGGTGCAGCAACAAGCAAACAAAGGCCTGAAAGACTGATTGATAGAAGCAACCAATTTTGATGTCACTGGTACAGGGTACCTTTGAGGAAGAAACACCCTCACACCAGAAACACAGGAGATGGAGAGCTCCTCTGATGGGGTACTGAGGGAAAAAATTATATTGCTTATTAAAATCAGGAGTGATCTCAAATCCTTGTGGTGCTCTCTTGCCATGAAGGTGCATTCTCCGTGGAAATAATAAAGTGGTCAGAACGGAACAGGCTTGGTTACTAACAAAATGATGCTAAAGAAAAGCTGCTGTCATCAAAGACAATGCCAGATGGTCAGAGGAAAAATAGGATGCCAAAGGATGTGAACAATTTCTCCTCCTACATTGATCCCTAAAGTATTGCTGAGCAAGACAAGCAGCAGCAGCATGCAGCCCAGTTTGCTAACCTAGTGAGAACAGCGGGGAAAAAGTCACATCAGAACATGGCTGAGCCCTGCAGCCTGACAAGCCAGTAACAAGGTCTTTGTTGACAAGATTGGAGTACAATTTGACAGATATTCAATGATGCAAAAAGAGGAAGGAGTGCAGGGTTATCACTGATACGTCTTTTTCCTCTGCTGTAACCACCAAGCTCAGTGGCACTGCCATTAAAGCACTGTAAGAGTTCACATGTTAGACATTAGGAAGAAGTTCTTCACCATGAGGGTGGTGAGACACTGGAACAAGTTGCCCAGGGAAGTGGTGGAAGCCCCATCCTTGGAAGTGTTTAAGCCCAGGCTGGATGGGGCTCTGAGCAACCTGCTCTAGGGACAGATGTCCCTGCCCATGACAGGGGGGTTGGAACTGGATGATCTTTAAGGTCCCTTCCAACCTTTCAATTCTATGGTTCTATGATTTCCTGAATTGCTGGCTCTGTCTCTGGTAACTTCATGACTATAACTGGATGTAAAGAAGAACATGCACGTCTGAAAGCTGGTGTTTTCCAAATTACATCATTACATTAATTAAGTTCATTACAAATCACATGAATTGAAGTACTGCTTCTTCCCCCAGACTTCTCTCATTTCTGTTACACATGAACACCAGGTGCTCAAATCATTGAGAAATTTAAATTTAACAAGATGGTCAGCATGTCAACAGGACTTCTTTTAAAACTCCTGTGACCTTACCCATCAATCCTTATGAGCAATGCAAAAAGAATAGCTCTGAGGTTTATTTCTCTTCCTTTTACATTCCTCCACAGTAAGTCCAGAAACCATTTAAACAGACATTTTTAAAAAGCATTAATAAGAGTTAAGGAAGTCTTAATCAAGAATAACCAGGACTAGACAAATCCTGATTTTGACAAGCTTCTCATCAACAGAATTAACATTCATTTACAGTCCACTGATGGATAGTTTAACTAAAGGCACACTATGCCCCAAAGAACCTTTTTATTGCTGACAGTAATACTTGGATTAGAATTAGCACAGCATGATTTTTAAATCCCAAACTGAGTCTGCAGAGAAGACAGTTTAAAAAGGATTGGTGTTTTTACTTGCAAACTGAGCAAACTTGATCTGGAAGTCATTAACAGATAATAAACATAACCTTCCCCCACTCACCCCCAAGATGCCATCTCTACAGTCACTTTTCAGAATACAGTTGTATTTTTACAACATGTCACCCTACAGAGAAGAGCTTCACAGGCTTTCATTTTTATCTGATTTCTCCCTTACTGCTAAGGAATTAATGCCTTGTCTTCAACAGGCCTCAGTTCCTAACAAGGAGAAAGAAGTGGAGTGAAAGGAGAAGGAAAAGATGGTTTGTTTAGTGAAATATGTTACTAAATTCTCTTTAGACTGACAAAAGTAATTCTGAAAAGAAAGCAAAAAATTACAGCAGGTCAACTTCAAAGTGTGCTGCAACGATCAGCCTTAAACAGATACCTAACACAGCTAGCCCGTTATCGAATAGACTCAAAGATAAGCAAGAGACCAGACACTACTTCTCATTTAAAATATATAATTTAAAATAATTATTCTGTTAACTGCTGCAAGATATCTAACTTAGTGTCTCAAATTTGTGCAAGTTCTTTACTGCCATGGTAACATGGGAAAAACTAGACCAACCTTTACTGTTAAAATGAGAAAGACCACTTGTGATAACCTGAACAGAGACACTACTTTTATGCAGCATTGCTGTACAAAGTGCTGTAACTTCTAACTTTTGAAGCCACCTCTTCCAGGTGTACAAGAATCGCAAAAATAATTCTCAAATTATGACCACAATTTAAAAAGAAACAGGAGATCTCTACAGGAGTAGTACTACTGCCATACTGGGCCAGAGATGTGAGGTAAGGTTTCTGTGGAGGAGAACGTGTTTTACCACATTAAGATCCACAAGCTTTTCATTTGTCACTGAAGAGAGATGAACAGCTTATCCCTTTCCTTCACTGTGTAAGGGACTCAAAACTAGACATGGTACAAACATCATGTCTCCTGCTTCTCCAATTTGAAATTATCTACATTACTGGTCCTAAGAGCCTCAGAGAAAGATGGATTTGATAAAAGAATAAAGTAAGATTAAAGGGAAAGACATTCAATACTGAAGGGACTAAGCACAGGATAAATAAACCACAACACAAGATGTCAGACAGACATGAGACATTCAAAATTATATGTTCAAGAAAAGGTCAATGATAGAAGGATATTTCAAAATGTGACCAACACATCATTCTAACACCACCACGAAAGAACGCCTTTGACAACCATCAGATACCACTTAATTCCTCTGAATCTTCTAAAATCTTGAGAAAAAAAAAAAAAGAGAGAGAGAAAAAAATGCCTAAGCAAGGCTGTGGAGCTAAGGTGTGCAGGCTGTGAGTATGAGTGGAATTAAATAATTAAAAAAAAAAAAAGAAGAAAAGTTGCTATCAGTCCCTTCTTATTTAAATATAGAATCTATAGGTTTTCTGCTCATCACTGGATAGGAAAACTTTAAAAATAAAAATGAACATACTGAGAGTTTGTATGACTGAAAGTCACCAGCTAAGTGCTGCATCTGCTTTACTACACTTGAAAATCGGATTTCTCTCTGGAGAAAAAAAGACATATCTGGATCTTTTCCTGTTATAACAGAAGAATACAAGAATAGCTGTACTCGGACAAACCAAAGGTACATAGAGTGCAGTATCCCATTTCCAGCTCTGACCATCAAAACATCAGATGCCTAAAGACTAAGAACGTGGCAAGCACGTAGTGATATTTCCACAGAAATCTCTCTCGGCCACAAGCATTCTGTGGCTCAGGAACCAGAGGTAGTTCCTCTGTTTAATAACCCTGTACAAGTTCTAACTAATTTGGTAATCTTTGAAACTTTTTAAAATTTAGTATCTACAGTGCCCTTTCATGCTTAACAATATTGTATTTCAGTTTAATTGGGTATTTTGCTAGTCTTGTTTGCTTTAAAATTAGGAAATAATCAGAGTACTTCTTGTAACATCTAAATCTTGCAATAGACAGCTGAAGATTTTTGAATATTAAGACATCTTTCAAACAGAAAGCTCTTCTCCAAAAATGTCTGCTGGCAGAAGGAACTGAGATTCCTTTTCCTGATTCTGCTCATTTAATATTCCCAAAATACTAGATAAGAATTGTTATTTTCTGGATTCAATATTTTCAAGTTCTTCTACTACAACCAAAGCCTTTAATAGCAGTTTTGTCAAATATTTTAACATTAGAATATATTGTTCTGAGAGATGATTTTACAACACTCTTTGGCCGGAGTGTGATGAAGATCAGCTGCTCTCCCTACGTTTTTATAAATCACTGTGAAAATGAGCTTGTCTGCAGACCAAGATACCAAGATGCACAATTGTTAAATCACACCTCACTTATCTCAGTCCTTAAATAAAGCAATCACATCTCACTTAACTCAGTCCCTAAACAAAACAAATAGTTTAGAGGTTAAAGTAAACAGCGTTCCTCAGTAGCTATTCACTCTGAGGCACTGTCATTAAATAGCAGTTTAAAGTCTACTCTTCTCAGTAGCTCTAGTGGGTGGAAAAGAGGCAGAAAGGGCAAACAAACTGGGTCAGAAGAGCAGAGCAGCTCTGATCCACATCCGTTTTCCAGGATTCACCTAGACCTGTTCCTAGCAGAACTGTTCCTTTATTGGGATTGTTAGCTTTACGCAGATGTTCTTTAAACAAAACATCAGACATTCTCAATTCTAAGAAAACTAGAGAATAAGTTACACAGATATGCATCATCCTGAAGAAAAAGGCCACTTAATGAAGTGACAAACTAGTCAGTTGCCCATGGTATACAGACATGATCAGTGTCTCAACTGGCATTCAGGTAGGATCAATTAACTAGTAATAAAATATTATTCGAATGTTCTGGTGCAAGCCAACTGCCACAATGTGATGTTTTCTTGCTGCTAACACCTCTGCTTCTACAGAAACAACATGGCTGCTGTCAGTCGAAAGATTTATTCCTTTTTTCCTTCCCCCCCTCCCCTCCCCTTGACTACTTTGTTTCTTAGAAGCCAAATTTTACTGTACAAAACAAAATGAGTTCATAAAAAAACCACCTGGAGTTATCACCTTGATCCTTGAAAAAAATTTTGCCTTCTGGGAAGTACAGGAAGTCTTTCACCCTCGATTATTTTAGGCATGCCACGTCACAGTGGCACAGCTACTGCACTGCTTACAAGTGGAGAGTGGTTTCAAGAAGAGGGGTCTATAAATCTAAAGTTTTCAGAGACCAATGCAAAGTATACGCTGCAAATGACAAATTACATCACATGAGCAATAGATTCTCCTTACTTCATGAATGACAGTCTAAGTAGCCATGTATTAGTGATTATCAATCCTTTCCTCACACTAGGAATGTCAGCAATAACCAGAAATGCATATAAAGTTTGTAGTTAGCACTCAGTACTTTGAATCAGCTGCCTCTGGTGAGTAAGCAATTGGGAGCGCATGTGATTTCAATATTATTACTTTTATATCACCTTTAGTGTTATCTCCCATACCCAATTAGGAAGTAGTATGGAAACTAGCCAAGCAGCACTAACAAAATATGGCAGTAACAGTAAGAACTGAAAACAAAGCCAATTGTCTTCCTTGATATCTTACCCACATCTTATCTCACCAATACCTTAATGTGCAGTGGGAAGGCATGAAAAGTTGTGTTGCTAGCTGAACGACCTGAAAGTGTCTTGAGTAACATTCAGAATAGATCAGATGAAGAGAAGACAAGCAGGCCACCCAGAAAGACCAAACGTCACGACCGGCCTCTGGAATATTTTTGTCTTTTGCAGTGCAAGGTAATAATTGGATCAGAGTTTGGCTTTAACATCTGCTGCTGGTTGAGATCTCTGACTGGCTCTTCCAGCTTCCACCCGAGATATATTTTGAACATTATTAATTCCCATGACCTAGTGTCAAAGTCTGATAGAGAAAGTTATCTGTTTGCATATCTTCCAGTATTTAATATCTGTTCTGGGTAGAAACAGCTGGAAACAATATCACATTTGGTACAATAAATTTTCAGAGGAATTTGTTGAAAATGCCTCCTATCTAGACGTAAAAATTGAAGGTGTGCAGAGGGAAAGCCACATGAGCAAACTGCTCAAGATGAGTACCTTAATCAGGTTATGCAGGACATATTCAGACACCTGACACCTTAAAAACTCATATGGAAGTCTAGGTATAATTTTATCCCAAATTCTGAATCCAAATTTTCTCAATTAAGATGAAGTAGAGTCAGATTATCTTAGGCTGTGGATGGATTCTGAAATACCTCTTCATGCGCAGCTGCCATCGATTTCAGTAGATGCTTAGCATGCAAAAAACTTTGAATGTACTCTGAGCCTGCTCTAGTATCATGCACAAATTGTACTATATAATCTTTTACTCTGCTGGGGTATTTTTCCAGCTTAAATGAAAGCTTTTAACTCTTAAAAAATGGTTTTGATTAGTTTGATTTAAAAAACAGAGTATCCAGACTATCATTACTTACTGTAGCATGCCATCAAGTACCCACAAATCAAAGTAAGAGATGAAGAATTATTAACAACTTAAAGTGAGGCTTTATTTATAATTACCTCGTCAAAAAAAGCACAACACAATTTTGATGGGTCCCATCCCCTGCCCTCTAATAAGGCAAATGATGGTGGGATGCATATCGAGGAAATTCCACTAGTACTGTGTGCAGTCAGAGAGATGAAATGATGGATGAATGCTTCCAGAACTTTTCTGAGCAGAATTTGTTGGAAGAAAAAAAAATAAAACCAAAAGACCCCCCTACACTATTTTCAGCTAGGGACCTTAAAAAAACATTTCAACAATCTAGAGCAGCAGATTTTAGGGCATGGAAGTGGACTTGGATCACAGTGAAAATAATTCTGCTGCTTTTTTTTTTTTCTTTTTTTTTTATTGGCCACTAAGTGATCTATAGAAAGTTTTTTGCATATTTTTGCACATGTAACCCTGTGACTAACAGCAGGAACAGCATTGGCAAGAAAAACTGATGCAGTTTTAACATGGTGGCAAACTTTTTTATATATGAGTCTTGAAAAATGGTGTCACAGTTTAGAGTCAGGGCATCCCGCTAGACCTATAACAGACGCTCTCTGTTAACACCCTTCCTCCACAAAAGGGAAGAGAAAGGGAATAAGGGAGAGAGACTCAGTGATTAGAAAATTAAACTAGAAAAGCTTGAATGAAAATAAAAATGATAATTATAAAAACAGAATATATAAAAAACCAGTACCGAACCCAACCCCCCCGATGGCAACTACGTCACCATCACCACTGACGCTGTGGAGCAGGCAGCAGGAAATTTCCAGCCTGCGCCCAGCAGCAGACAGGAACCATGTTCAGTAGCTGGACTCTGGTACTGGATTCAGGAACAGACAAATCAGGAGCAAAGGCAGAATGGACAGATGCTGGCCAATGAAGAAGTGAGCAAGACACTGGGAGAAGACCCGAGCAGAGCCAAGCAGGGCGAGACCCTCCTGATCCTTCATCTTTATACCAAATATGTTGCCTATGGGCTGGAATCCCTCGCTGGTCAGTTTGGGGTCACCTGTCCTGTCCGCTCCTCCCTGCAGGTGCAGCCTTTCACTTTCTGCACCCCATAACGTGGTACAAATGATCCAGCAGTGGCTTTGGTCTGCACATCAACCCTTGGTAGTAACTCTAAACACTGGGTGTTATCACTGCTAGAAGGAGACACTGCCTGTGAAAATAGGCTGCTACCTTCAGAAAAAGCACTTAGAAGAACTGAGCTCAAAAGTAAATCGCTGAACAGATTCAGTTCTGTTCTCACTCAAACCGGGACAAACATGCAAGATGACAAAAGCACATGAAGACTTAACCCACCCGCATCCTGAGTGCCAGAGACCCAAGCCAATGCTCCTCACAGAAAGGAGCTTACCAAAGAGCTTTCCAATTCCCTAGTCCCTAAGAAGGGATATGCCTCACATAGAAGAACTCACTGGACACCCCTGAAGATCCAAGTATATGCCTCTTCCTCACAAACCCCACCCACACTAGAACCAGGTCCAGGGTATTAGGGAAGAAATACAGGAGACCAAGTGGAAAAACTTTGACGTCAGAAATCAGAAAAGGAGACATAAAGGACTGAAGATAGGAAGCTAGGTAGGCATTCACCTGTGTGTTCACAGGTAGGAGAATCCTGGATCTAGAGGACAGCAAAACCCCAGAAGTGTTGAGATAGGGAGTCCTCAAAACCACTGTATTACAACCACATGTTTCTTCTGCCTGCCACAAAGCAGCGTCACCCTACAGCACTTACCTACAGGCACCGACAACTGCCAGAGGAACAGCCCTGCCAACAAGGGGTGCTCCCCACCCCTGCCCGGCATCCCTCCTCACAGACCTCCTCCTCCTTCTCCTTCCCCCCGCCCTACTCCTACACACACCACACAAGGAGAGGGGCCGATTTTCCTCGCCGGCAGGCCCGCCATACCCGCCCAGCAAAGCCCCTCGCTCCAGCCCGGCCCGGCCCGGCCCAGCCCAGCAGCACCAGCCGCCCGCCCCCACCGTACCTCGGGGTAGCGCTGCACCAAGCGGCCGATACCCTCCCGCTCCACCTGCCACTCGGGCTTCTTCCTCTCCTTGCGCTGCAGCCGCAGCCTCTTCGTCCGCTGGGTGTATCTCTTCTTCCAGCGCTCGAAGCTAAGCACCGGGTCCATCGTCGCCGGCCCACCGCGGCCACCCCTGCCGGCCCGCCCCATGCTGTCCCCACCGCCCGGCATGGGACGCACACGGTCTCCGGGGGCGGGGCTGGGCGCAGGCTGAGTGCGTCAGCCGGCCGCGCAGACAGGGGCGGGCCCGCACCGCTCGGCTAGGCCGGGCCCGGCCCCGCCCGGCTCGGCGGCCAGGGCGCGGCGCAGCGCTATGGGCCTTCTCTGGCCCGAGGGGAGGTTGAAAGGATCCACCAACCACAAGGAAGAAATTTTAACCAATCAGTCAAGACCACATCCAGGGTACACAGGTCTGTGTTTTCACACCAGGCTTCATTGGGTTACACAGAGAAGAGATAGATATTTGCTTAGGAAATTTTTCCTTTCCCTTTTATTTTTGAGGTCTTTTTTGTTCCATCTCTGCAATCTGTTTGTACAGCATTCATCTTCTCACCAGTGATGAAAGGCAGTGCCCTTAAGGATTTTTTGCTGGCCTTTTAATTGAGCTGTTG
>WUAM01000359.1:29119833-29131530 GCA_024336885.1 Actenoides hombroni
TGAGGACCGTTTGAAGGAGCTGGGCCTGTTTAGTTTGAGGAAGAGGAGGCTGAGGGGAGACCTCATCACTCTCTACAGCTACCTGAAAGGACTGTATAGAGAGGCTGGTGCTGGTCTCTTCTCTCAGGTAATTAGGGATAGAACCAGAGGGAATGGGCTTAAGCTGAACCAAGGTAGATTTAGACTAGACATTAGGAAAAAATTCTTCACGGAATGAGTAGTGAAATATTGGAATAGGCTGCCCAGGGAGGTGGTTGAGTCACCATCCCTAGATGTGTTTAAACATCACTTAGATGTGGTGTTGGGGGATGTGGTCTAGGGGTGAACTTGTAGAGTATGGCTAATGGTTGGACATGATGATCCTAAGGGTCTTTTCCAACCTGAGTGATTCTGTGATTCTGTGAGTGGTATATACTAGATGAAGCCAAGGTTCTCCATATTCATTTACATGGCTCTTGCACAATTACAAAAAAAAACCCTGTCCTAATTTAGTGCTCTGAGCAGGGATTCAGCAGTGTTTTCCCATGTCAAGCCAAAAGGCTGTAAAAGCTAAGGACCAGAGAAAAGTCCAATTATATTCAAAGAATGAGCAAGGTAATAGCAGCTACTGTCAGAGTATGGCAGCAAGAGACCCAGAGATTCTGCCTCTGCCTCCTCCAGGTGCCACATGCTGTTCACACAGGATTGCACCCTTCACCTTGGCCTGGACCACTCAGGCAGGTCCAGCTCTGTCCTCATGTGTTATCATTGAAAGGTTTCCCCAATAACATGCCTTCCTACAAATGTCTGAGATACTACTCACAGAAGCAGGGTAACTGATTTTTCAGCAAAATATTTTTCTATCACATAATAGTATTTCTCATCCCAAAATTTCTAAGGAGATTGAGACCACATCAATAACATTTTATCCTAAAAGATACCAAAAAGAGCATTTGACCTCTTCAGATGAGGATATTCTGTTTGCAATTCAAAATAATATTTCTTACTTTCATTTCTTTTCTATTATAAACAAATCAAATGTCATTTTGGTATTGAGACATCAGCCAATTGTGTTTGCACTAATTGGAGCTGTCATGTTGAGAGAAACCACAAACTAGACTGTCACACAATAAATTCCAGGCTTCAGCTACTACACTCAGAGGAGGTATTTCCTGTTCTGAGCACCCCAGAACATACAACTCTGCTGTCTCTGGCACAAAGGAAGAATTTGGAAAGTTGCAGCCTCTGAGGATGTGGGAATTGCAGAGCAAAAACACAGTGAAGAAATGAGGAAAACGCCCACTGTATTTGGCCCAGGAGATGTGGAGACCTGAAGGACTTGCATTTGTCTTTGGCCAGAGCAGTCAGTTTTGGCAAGGATCAAAGCCTGCAGCAATAACAGCTTTGCAGGCAAAGCTCTCGAAGGCCAGGTAATGTTTTAAGTTTGAAAGATCAAGCTGAACTGGGCTGTTTCAACTGCCTGTAGGTCCCAGGGGAGCAGGCAAGGGCTGGAGCTGGGTGCTGCGAGGATGTGAGGAGGCAGAGCAGAACACCCCAGGGCCTGCCAGAGAGCCAAGCTGGTGCACACAAGGGAGGAAACTGAGGCATACTATGCTTAATAAGCAATATGTATTTCTTTTCCAGAGGCACATTTTCAAAGCCAGATGCTGAGTTTGTGTCCATGGAGTCATAATTTGTCCATGTGCTTTTGGAACTGCAACTTCTGTGAATATTTCAAAATATGGGCATCTATGTCTGGCTCATACTACAGCGTAGATTTGGGTAAGTGGAGCGCTACAGGCCCATTGTGCCTCTCTGAATTGCCTTTGAAATACCAAAAATACAAAACTCAGGTTTTTGATGAGCCCAGAAGAGCAGGGACACATTACAACCAGCATTTTTTAGAGGCTACACTAAAGCCATTTTGTAAATTGAGCTCCTTAATGTCTGGTAGCCCTTCAGGAGCAAAGAAACATTTGCTAAACAGGTGGGTTGTTTGGGCTGTGCCTGCCAGCCTGAGCCAAGGTACCACACTGGGATGGTACCACTCACCAGCAGCATCCCCCCTCAGTCTCTGGACTCCAGCTGTTCTTGCATGTGCCACACTGCTGCCAGAGAGGCACCAAGCAGAGAAGAGCAGGCTGTGAGGGACCTGTAAAGGAGGTTTCCACCCAGCTGACCCTGGCCAGCACAGGACAAAGACCTGTGCTGCTTCCAGATCTGATCAGTAGCCAGTGAGGTAGCACTCAACACAGCTCTCAGAGGAAAAGCAGAATTTCAAAACATTATCCTCCAAAGGCAAAATATTTAACAGATAGTGGGCAAAGGGTTGTTTGAAAATGGAATTTATTTATTTTTTTTAAAGGTGGTTGCAAAGGTACAAGTTGGTGAACTATTCCTAAACAGTTGCAACATCACACTGAAGCAATGCTTCCATTTAAAATGCAAATTAGCAGGAAACTCTGCCCTACAAGAAATAAGTAACCATAAGGCTGTGATAACATTGGGTAATATAAGGCCTATGAGACACCTCTAAAGAGCAGGCTTGGACACAGCTGATCTTCACTTAGTCCAAGCCAATCTCACCATCTTTCTTCTCTGCTTTACATTGACACTTGCTGCAGACGGAGCTGCACCCATAGAGCAGGACTTCTTCCCTGTGATCTGGGCCCTGTTTCTATCTGCAGCATGTTCCAGACCCTGGGAGCTTCAGATCAGCTGTGTCATTGCTAAAAGCCCTTCACAGCAGAAACTCCTGGAATTTAATCTGTACACCTCACCCAATTTATCAAAAGCATTCAAGAAGTTTAGGTCACTAAGCAGCAATAGGGAATAATGAAAAAGAACAAGTTTGCATGTCATTACTATTAACTGCAATGTGCTGTATAGTTTCAAGTTTCCAAACAAAATGCTGCATAACAAAGCTGACAGAGGCATGAGGAGAGAGTAAGGTCACCAAGAAAGGAAGAACAGAGCCAGGTCTGTCACTCAGAGCCAACATTCATACACAACCTCTCCTGCAGCCTCCCTCTGCTCATTTATTTAATCATCTGGTTTTGGGGTGAAAAGCCCAAAGCTGGTTTTTGGGGTGAAAAGCCCAAAGCAGCCAGACTCTCCAGCACCTCCCAAGGTGAGGGCAGGGCAGGTTTCTCAGGGCTGGCTGTGCCAGTGCCCCTTGCTCCTGACCTGACATAGCCAAGGGTCTTTCTTGAGCACAGTCTGCCAAAACTCATCCCACACAAAAGCACACGTGGCCTGGGAAAGATAACACAGATCCTTTATATCTTAAAAATTCAGCTGACAGCAGTGATAAGCTACTACATGTATTTGCTGCACGTACTTCAGGAAAACTTGACCTCTCTCCCTTGTCACCCCAAAGCACTTCAAAGCTTCCTTACCTTCACAGCACCCATCACAGTGGGGTAACAGTTGAAGGACAGCAGCACTTGTGAGTGGTGCAGCCCAGCACACAGGACCTGTCTGGCCACCAAAATGAAGCATACAAAGCCACTGTGCAGGCTAAAGGTTTTGCAGTGTTCCCAGCTCTGCACATCCAATATCAGCCTACACTAATGCAGGCTCAGGCTGCAGGCAGCTGAGATATCAAAGCAAGCCTCTGTTGTCCTGTGTGAAATTGCAGAAAGAAATTTTCTTTTTCTCAAAAAACTACTTAAAACAAGTCTTTTGGTTTTCATCCCCTTTTTGTAAACTGAATGCAAGAATAGCTTTGGCTGATGGATCAAAAATAAACTGACTTCTACTAAACAAAATGAAAACCAAACTCCCTTAAAATATGGTTCTTTCCTAGAAAATGTTGATTACACAGAAGGAACATGTCTCACAGGGAAAAAAGGGGTTCTCAAAAAAATTATCTGTTCCTCCCAGGATGCTCCAAAATTTTGCCATAGTCAAGGTAGCTTCAGTATAGTCCTAACACCAAATATACGCTAAAAAAGGTGACATATTATGAAAGCAGATAGTTGAGAGCTCAGGTCCAAATCCTGGCCTTGGCACCACACATCCAGTGCAAGTCATTGCCCTTCTCCCTCATTTTGCCCCACATCAGGAGCCCTGTTGTCCCCCCTTATTCCGTGAGCTGCTATGAAATCCCACAGCAGCAGAGAGATGAGGGGTTAACAAGAACATTTGGGTGTTTATTTTAAGAGCATAAAACCCTGACAGGCCATAATTACAGTGTTGATAAGCAGGGAAAGAATATTGGCTGTTTCAAATATCACATGACTAATTGGTGCTGGAACAGCTGTGCGTGTAATTTCAGTGACGTGTGTGGCATGTGTCACAGGCTTGAGCAGCACAGCGAGGAGGAAGGGGCTTCACACAGGGGCTGGAGGAGGGCTGCTTCCTCCCACATGGTCACCCCCTCCATGCATCACCCTGACACCACCAGCACAATGGGGTGACCTTCCCCTTATTACATTGTCAAGCTGAATTAATAGTAAATAAACAACCAGTTCTATTCTTTCATTATCTTCCTGGATTTGGTTTCTCAGCAGTGCATTATGTATGCTCCAGAAAGATGCTGATATTTTTCATTATTTTGGGCAACAAACCATTCAGAGAGCCCTCAGAGGATGCCCTGGGCTGTGGAGGGTAAGGTGGAAGGCAGGTTACTCTTGTTGCAAAAGCCACCCTCACTTTCAGCATACAAGGGGGTTTTTTTGGTTGGATTTTTTTGAGCTAAAAATGATAGCTAGGGAGGCTGGTGGCCTGTGTAGCAAACAGCTCTAAAAACACCACCACCAAGCCCAGAGGAACAGGGAGAAGCCCTGGTGGCACTGCCAGCCTTCCTGTGCCATCACAGTCAGTTGCTTCAATACAGAGTGAAACTTCATCCCCTGTTTCTTCTGCTTTTCCACTTTTCTCCTCACTAGGGTTGTCTTTCCACACCTATCCAGTTAGGATGCTACATGAGTTTATACTTCTTTTTTAAGAAGTTCCTCTCCCCTTTCTTCCACTGACTTTGTCTTTCCAGATTCCCTTCTCCAGTCCTCCTTAGGAAAGGGCTGTCCACTCAGCTTTTAGTAGTGATGGGAAAAGCATAAGCTTCTCTATCATATGTTGCTTAAGTTTTTCCTTCTGTAGTTCAGGGGAACATGTAAACTAATTTAAAACCAGAATTTGGTGTGAGAAGAGCTTTAATTACTAGATAAAATGTGTGCATCAGGGTATGGCATTTGACTCTTTTTAAGCTTCTTTAATGAAAAATGCAGTGGTGTATAGCTGTGCTTATGACCAAAAACTTCTGATGTCCACTGGTGGGAGCTATTTGCCACACAAAAGGGGGAGAAAGTGCAAGAGAGCAAGTTTAAGGGCTGAGCATCTGGCCAAGGCCAAGCTGGAATACAGCCAGCAACTTCCTGCCCACAGCCCTGCAAATAGCTCAGCATTCACCACGGCATGTTTGCTGATGCCTCTCAGTACTGAGCAAATAGACCAGTTCATAGCCAGATCTCATAAAGAGCTCATAATTCTTCTCCAATTGCAAACCTGACTCTTCTTACACCATCCAGACCCATGTGCAGATGAAAAGAATAAGGCCAATGCTGGGGTGTTATCTTCAGTGTCACAGACACTTTCTGGAGTACAACCTGGCCATCCATTAGTATCATCATACACCTATAGCTTCCCACTCTTCACAAATGTCACCTACACTTCTGGTGTCATCCAGAGACAAGAGGTACTCCCTACACAACCTGAGCCACCAGTTCACCTGCGCAACTCTAGGAGGTCCATACACTCCTCATAACAGTTGGAGAAAGTCAAATGCACCTAACAAAAGACCATTAACACATTGTGACCCAACCACTACTGTCTTCATTCACAGACAGATTTACCTTTCCAATGAGCATCTCTGGACTGCCCAACCAGCTGCCAGATGAGCTGGGCCATTCTTACCTAGAGCCTTTAGTAATTGCTGATTGAGTCAAGCCAATGACCTGTAACTACAACAACCTATTAACAACTTCATATTTTTCTTGAAGCACCATCAGAAGCCTTCTTCCACCAGCACTCCCATGTCTGACCACAATCATAGCATAACAACATTAAGAGTGTCAAATGAAGCACATTTAGGACTTTCAGCTCATTTAGGCTTGCTATAGTACAGTACACACCTAAGGAGCACTACTAGGAATTAGGAAACAAAGCACACATATTTACAGACAAAGCTAAAACCCTCTAAATGAAGGACTATCACTAACTCTGGTACTTTTAAAGTAGTGGGACCCTGAGTGCACCAATAGGCCTTAATAACCCTCATCTTCCTCACCTGGGACCCCACCCACACACCTCTGACCATTGACCTAGGTTCTGCATTTAAACTCTGTCCTTGGGTCTGTGTATATTTGCTTCTAGCCCTTGACTAGGGGATGGGGCTTCATGGCATCACCGTGGGCCTTCTGCTAAAGCATAATGCTCTGTCCCCGTGGTCCAGGTGCTGTTCTTTCTTCTGTGCCCAATTCCAGGGTGGATGCTGCCATCCTCAGTGTCACCCCTGTCCCCACCTGGGGGGTGGTCTTAAAGGTCATGATTTCACCTCTTTCTTTCTGCAAAGCTTAGTGTTTTACTATAATTATGTTTTGGCTACAAGCTGCAGAAGAGGGGAAATGATTATGGATATTACTATCTCTTGGAATTCAGCACAAGAGCCACAGAACAGCTGTGGCTGAAATGAGGAAGTATTTATACTGCTGTTTTTCTACCACAGGTGTTTCTCTCCTAGTATAAAAAAAATTCACTCCCATTACACTAATATTTAAGTGTACATTGATTAAAGGTAGTGGCACCTGCTCCCCCAGCCAAAAAGAAAAACAACTTGCAGTTCATTCTCTATTCATATCAACTCACCACAGCTGATGTGTGATACTTTTATCGTGTATGTGTCACATGCAGCAGTAATGCAAAAGGGGTTTATTCCACAAATGAATATTCTATCATGAAATTTTCACCAGTAACTCTCTGCGAGGTGAATCTGGAGGTCTTTACATAGATTTGAGGAGGGAGAGGGAATTGTTGCTGTTTCCTATGTTTTTTTCTGCTCAGGAAGTGGGATACCATGTGCTGAGTTCACCACATATTTCCTTGCATTCAAACCAATAAATCTTTTGTAGGAATCATTTTGGAGTAAATCCACTATGACTGAAGGTGAGACAACTTAGTACTTCATTTAAAATCCACTAATATTGATTTCTGAATGCTTTTCCTCCCCCAAGGATACAAATCACGAACAATGCTGTCAGCATTGGTGGCAGCACACCCATGTGGGCAGCATCTCTTGTGGACTTCAGCCAGGATCCAGCAGCTCTAGGGAGAGACCATGTACCCAGTGCGGCTGCTCTGGGCTGGGCACCTTCCTGCACTTTCCTGCACCTTCCACCCAGGGCTTTGCAGCCCTCTCTGCACAAAGGGGACAACCAACAAAGCAGCAGCTGCTTTGGCTCTTTTTGTCCTGATCTATATCATGAACTGTATCAACTTCACTTAAAGGACTGCTGGAACTCACTGGGGCTGAGGATTTTCTATCAGCTTCTTTTTCCTGCTTCCTCACTTGGAAAATGATATTGCTCAAGCTTCTGAGGGCACACAGAACTCACCTCCTTGCTCAGGTGGGTGACATTGACATGACAGGCACTTTGCTGGTATGACCATGGTTTGAGCTATGCCTGCAAACTGCTGCACTCTTGGGATACCCTGATTTTCCTCTGATGTTACAGCCTGGGGCCCACACTGAGCTTTGCTCTCACCAAGTGACAGATCTGACTAATGCAAGACGGGAGCAGTGTCCCACATCCCTCAGAGCCAACCCAAGCTAATGGCAGTGAAAACGAAATCCTGACATCAAAGCAGCTCTGGGGTGCTGAGCTCTCAGCTCCCTCCATTACCATTGCATGGGGGATTAGGGATGTGACCTGAACACTGACCTGCTCTCTTCCCAGCCCTGCTCACAGGAACCACTCACTGCTGATTCATGTGAGCAGGCAGAAATGAGAGGACCCTTTGGGAGGTTAGTTCTCAGGATTAACCTCTATCTGAGAGGGAGGATATCAAAGGGAAACAAGTGGGCACTAGAATAGCTAACATCCAAGACCTGTGGTGGCAAATAAAACAAACTCATTGAGTAGACACAGACAACTAGTGGTAGTGAAAGATTAGGGGTTGCTGTACTCTCCATAAGAATACAATGGGAAAAGGAGAGTGGTTTTACAAGTCCAAAAGTTACTCTGCTTCTTCGTATAGTTTGCACAAACTTAAGCTAAAAGTTAAGCTCAGGGTGGTTTAGAAAAATCCTAGAGTGGAGACACAAAACAAGCATCTTGAAAGCAGAATGAGGTTTAACTACAGTTGATGATCCAACTTTGAAGCACATAAATTACTTTGCAAAAAAACTGGTACAGCCAAGCCCCTTTTCAATTACAGAAAACTAACTCAATCAGCTCCTATTCTTTTTAAATAGATCTGCTAGGTTTAAATGAATGTGCATATGTGGTCCATTTATTTCCAAGAACACTGCAGTGAAAGTTTCTTTATGGATTCACTGCAAAATCCTGAGTAAAAAAAAAAATAAATCGATAGAAAATATCCACCTTTTTTAAAAAGAAGTGCCATTTTCCCCTTAAAGTTCAGTTCATTTTGCTCTGGCACTTACTGACCATGATTAAGACACTTTCAGTGTTTGTAGAGGGGCTTATCTTCCATCAGCTTGGCAGATGCTTCTATTCCTTAAGCTCCAAAGGTATCTACAGACTTGGAGGTACTTTGGTAGGGAATGGAGGAAAATCACAAAGCTGAAGCTCATCTTTGCAAGTGAAGAGTGACAGCTTTTTTTTTATTGCTGTTACTTGGGCAGTGGAGATGTCTGTGAATGTCCTTGTTGCCTGTATTACATCACCAGCTCCAGATGTTGTACTTCCCCCCAGTATGAACAATATGTATTTGGTATGGCTGAATTGGGAAGACTGGCCAGCCCAGTCAAGCCTTTGGTCACCAGACCCTGCTGAACAACGCCTGCAAAATCCTGCAATTTTGAGATAGGCTTTAGGGGCTTTGTGGGCTCAGCAGACTTAGTCATTGAAGTACTGGTGCAAGTCCTGAGGCGATTAATTCAACAAGGGTCCTGGGAGCAGAATAATCCACTTGGTCTCACTTGCTTAAATATTTTGCTTTGATTAGGCAAAGAAAAGAGGCTCCAATGGTTTCACAGCATCTGTCACAACAGCACTGGGCAACACGTCTGTTGTTGTTCAAGATCTAAGCATGAGTCCCTGGCACTTTGGGAGATGGGGTGGTTACCAGCAGAAAGCAGAAGGCTCTGCCAGCTCCTTTTTCTCTCTTTCAAGGACTAGGTTGGCTCAACCACAGTTATTAGCTAGCAGAGTTGATGGTTTTCATTGTTAGGCAGCTGTAAGCAGGTGGTTGTGCTCACTCAGAAATAAGACATGAAGCACAAAAGCACCTGTATATTCACTTCATCCACTTTCAGATGATGACACGAGAGCCAGATGCGGCAAGAACAGCAGCATGCTTTGCAGAGGACTGACTTCTCTCAAAATGCTTGTTGTTTTTTTTTTTCAAAGAAAGTTACAAATTACTTTGGGTTGAATAAATATTTAGACAGAATATTTTGTTTCATTTTTTTGAGATTTCCTTGACTAGGAAAAAACCCCACACAAACTCCATTTACAAAAATGAAATGAAACAAAAAACCAAAAAAAAACCCCAAACAACCAAAAAACCCAACCCAACTCAACAAAAAATAAAGAAAAAAGTACTGCTTAACTTTGAGACAGCATTTTTCATTCTCTTTTGCTAGTGTTAGAGAGGAGGTCAGAAGAGGCCACAAAGGAGCAAGTGATTTCCTGAGATGATTTACAAACCTGACAGCAAAGCTAAAGATATAACTCAGACCACTCCAGTGCCTGTCCATATGAAAGTCAGTTGTCCACAATGTATAGCATGTAACTAATTAAACATTGCTCCCCAGATGTTCTAAATGAAGATATAATTGTTTTTTGGTAACATACATCTATCTGATAGGTAAAACTAGCTCCAAGCTTGGTGAGGATAGATATCTCAGATTAATTATCAGCCAATTTACAGATGAATATGGGAAAGTGACTACACTAGCCTTAAAAATGTGTGAGTATTTTATGTTAATTGGCAGTCAATCAAATTGTGGTAAAAAGTGCCCAGAGTGGACACACTCAGAGGAAAAGAATTCACTCTGCCTGCTGTGTATGTTAATTTAAAATCACTGTAAAAGTAATTTCAAAGCTAAGTCTTTCCCAGTGTGACTGAGGATTAATCTTCATTTGTATTCCAAGGGAATAAGTACATTCCTGTTGAACAAAGCTATTTTTCAGTTTCCCAAGCTAAAAGAAAAAAAAAAAAAATAAAAGAAAGAAAAGGTTATGACCTTTTTGTCAGAATATGTATCACAAGTTTGGCTTTTAAGTGACCACTCTTTGAAGTTCTCCTCTGGAGACTTCCCACCAGATCTTGTCAAGTAACTGAAAAATCTTATTTGGAGTGGGGATTTCCCCTCTCCCCCACCTTACCTGCAAAACACGAAGGCAATTACCCAAGGTTAGAGAGGAAACTCCCTTCTTTTTGATGAAATTGCTCCTGCACTCCAAGATTTCATTTTTCCCATCTTGCTCAGAAAATGGAAAAGCTCAATATATAGATACTGTGAAATAAGAATTAACAGCCGAAGATAGAACTGTATATATTTTATTGAAAGAACTTTTATTGGGACATTAGGGGTATTTGCTTCATTGCGAATTGTTACTATGTACAATATATAGATTTCTTTTAGGCCCTTTTCTTCATTCTTTACTTCAAAAAAAGAGAAACATTAACAATGCTCTCAGCTATTAGGGAGTCGCTTTGTGGTGTCTGAAATTAATGTAAATTCAGTGTTTCAATGGCTTGAGGTGAAGTTCTGAAGTTTTCTATGATCTGAAGCAAAGAATAAGCTGAAAAAGCAGAAAGATACTCATCAAAATGGTCCATTTTAGCTACATGGCTTTTTCTATTTTCTAAAGGCAGCAGAGGTGAGATTATCACAGCAGCTAAGAGAAGAAACTGAAGTTTCGTTGAGCAGGCACATCGAGATAAATTCAGCCCAGCTGTGAGATGTAAATGAATAAAGAAAACAGCAGAGAGGTGGAGATGAAGGTAGGTCCCCCTTCTGCCCCTGAATCTCCTGCTTTGACATGCAGTTCTGGCTAAATGTCCAGATGAAGTATTTCCTGGGCACCGTGCTAGTATTTTGTGGCAGGTGGATGTTCTCCATCCTGTGGGAAAAGTCCTGGTTCTATCAATATTTACTGGGACAAAGCCCTAGAGGGTAGGGGGGCCCAGGACAGCTGGTCAGTATTCAGGGATCACCTTCTCCTTGTCCAGGAGCAAACTATACTGACAAAGAGAAAGGCAAGAAAGAATGCTAGGAGACCTGCCTGGATGAACAAGGAGCTCCTGGACACACTGTCACACAAAAAAAACCCTCCACAAGGAGTGGAAAGAAGGACAGCTAGAATGGGGGGCATACAAGGGAGTTGCTCGAGCAGCAAGAGACCTGGTTAGAAAAGCTAAAGCTCAGTTAGAATTAAATCTAGCCAGGGAGATCAAGGGAAACGCCAACAATTTCTATAAGTATATTAATGGCAATAAAAAGACTAGGGAAGGTGTGCCCCCCCC
>WUAM01000359.1:29133205-29160473 GCA_024336885.1 Actenoides hombroni
GGCCGGACCCCGAGGAGCGCTCGGCGTTGCCGGCGGACGCGATGGCGGCTGCACGGCCGGCGGCGGGCGGAGCCCGGAGCCCGAGCTCTGCCGCCGGGCCGCGCTGGGGAGCTGCGGCGGGAGCGCGGCAGCGCCTGGCAGCCGGGCCCCGGCCCCTTACGGCTGCCTCGGGGGTGCCCCGCACGCCCCCCCCCCCGTTCCCAAGCCGTGCAGCAGGCGTGGCCGTTCCCCCGCGCAGCGCAGCGGCTGTCCGGGCGTGCGTCCTTCTGCGCATCATCCGTATCCTCCCGCAGAAACCTGCAGGCGGGACGGGAGCGTTTGCAGCACGAAAGGAAAACAACCGCGTCCCCTCCTTGTCGATGATGTAGATAGGAAAACGTATCAGTGCTCTGCCTGTTTTGAGCAGAATACTTTTATGGCTTCACCATCTTTGATTTTGATGTTCTCTGCCCTCTTTTGCCAACCCGTCCATGAAAGACTTCCCTAAATCCCCCCCGCAGTTCTCTGTGCTGGCTGGAGTACCCGCTGGATTCATGGTGGCAAAACTTGGCCTTGACCGCTGTGTTGGGTGTATTCCCCGCTGTGTGAAACAGCTACAGGCTGCTGGGAGTTCTGCTTGATGGTCTGAATTTTGCCAACTGTTCTTTGTGACTTTTTTTTTAAAGATTAAAATGTGATTGTCTCCTTGCTATGTTGTAAATGCAGCCAGATGGCAGCGAAACCTTTGCTACACATTGCAGTGCAATTGTGGAAAAAATATTTTGGTAAAGTTTCTCTTTGAAAACTCTCTTTTATTGACGTTAGACACTTCAGTCTTAATAGTGCCCACTGTTTGAATGAGGCTGTGTATGTATCATAGATCTGTGTGAAAAAGCTGCTTAGAATGTTTTATGGCTTCAGATGTAAGCCATCCACAAATGGAAGTTGGTAAGAACTGAAGTTTTGTCAAAGGCATATCTAATTATAAACAGTTACTTCTACAAGCAGGACTTTAGGGAGGTTACGGCTGTATCCTGCATTGTGGTGCAGAACAAGGAGTAATTTTATCAGTGGCCTGTCTCAGTGAGGCAGGCTGGGTTCTAAACTTTGTCGAAGGTAGCCTGCAAGTCCATGAAGAGTAGATAGGAGGACTCATCCAAACGTATGATCAAGGAGAAAGGTCACAGCCGAGTTACACTTTTTTTTCCCCAGATCTTTACAAGGAAGAAAAAAAAACCCCAAACCTGCTTGAAGTCTGGGCAAGTTTGCCTTGGTCGTAGGAATGTGCTGTTTGCTCTGCAGGTAAGCAGTCAGTTGGTCAATATTCCTGCATTCTTGATTGCTGGTTAGGGCTGCTCTCTATTGGGCATTTCCACCTGACTTTGAAAAACAATAGTGAGATAAACTGAAATTATATGCCTATCACCAGGATTGAGAGTAGGAGGAGGGGCTGCTTTGTTTTACACAGAAAGAAACAAAGCTTCTGTCAGGGCTAATAATCCCTAAAATTCTCCCCACTGAAGAGAAGTGGGGGTGTTAGAATGAGCATTTTTATTAGAAGAAAACTGGCTTTAAAAGAGAGATTCCCCACTCTAGTCATGCTTAGAACATCTGTCTCCCTCTCAGTGATTAAGCTTTGTATTTTAAAAGGCTGCTGTGAGGGTGTTTATTTATAATGAGGCTCTATTTTTGCTCGTGTGATTTGCTGTACAGCGTGGGGGCTGTGGAATTTTGCCATCACTTTTTACTCTGTTCCAGAACAACCTTAGTGCTTTATTAACTGAATTTCCTCTGATGAAATTCCAGAAATGGCGTGGCTGTGGATTATTGCTCTTGTTACTTGTGGAGGCTGTGAGCTAAACCCTGCTCTGTCTGTTTGTTGTTGCACTGGCACAGATACATTTTCCACTTTTCCTAGCGGAGTCGAGGCCAATGCGAGGTGTTCCCTCAGCAACGCTGGCCACAGAGCCTCGTTGGGCTGTGTACCTGCCAGGGGACTGTACCAAGCAGGTACCAGAATGACTAGATGTTTAAACAGTGGTCTGGTGGGTGCTGAACTACACCGTTACAAACCTCACGCAGTGAAAAACTCAATAACCAAAGTGATTCAGCAGGCATTCTTTATTTTGCGGCACCGGACGCACAGGAGATCACTCCTCCGACTGTGTGTACTGATGCAAACTAGGTACACAGTTTATATGCAGGCTAAACAGACATACTCATTATATTTCTTAGACAGGGCAGTCTTATGCTAATGGGTTCCTGGAATTCATTTACATAGTCCGAGCATGCGTAGTAAAATTAGGGTTTGGGTCTTTTCTCCCCTCGGGGGTCTTTCGTGACCTCTGGTGGCCATTTACTTCATCTTCTCTTCTTCATCACGGTGTTCTTTCAGTGACCTAAAACCTAAAATCCTTGTTCTTGCCACAAAACCAGTTCTTGTCTGTTCAGCATGCTCGGGCGCCTCGAGATGTCTTGTTGTCCTGTTCCTGGAGATAATCACTATCTACAAGGTTATGAATTTCACAGGATGTCCCTACTATACAACTACCCATTTATTGTTGTTGTTTGTTCAAAGATAAGTAATACTCCACCAGACATCCCATCTCCTGCCTTCAAAATGAAGGAGGATTTCTTCAACTCTGCTCCACAGAAGAGGAGGATGAAATCTGCTAAAATGTTTTCACTGAATAGAAAAACTCATGGTATTCCTCATGATTATGGGTTTTTTTTGTTCTGTTTTTCTTCATGCCTAATTAGGAACAGCTTGTATGAACTCTATATTTCTGGAACAAGTTTTCTTCTCACCTGTGCTTACCTTCATGTATTATATCCCCAGAAAGAAAAAAGGTGAGTTTTACATATGTAATGCTTTTGTAAAAAATCTTCTCTAGTGGTCTGACAAAGTGGACTTACATAATTTAACATGCATGTGTATGAGTACAGGCCTTGAACATCTAGAGTATATTTTGGCTAATGTGTTTGTCAACTTGATTATAATACAGCCATTTTAAATTCATTTTAAATGTTACTTAGTCCTCTATTTATGCATATCCTTTGCAGCCACACAGTAAATACTTTGCTTACTATTCTTATTAAGACTAAAATGCAGGATTTTGTACATTTGATAGAATAAGCTATTTTATATATCATTACTTTGCTGTACTTGAAACCTTTCACGGAAGACTCAGTGAAATACGATGTTTTTTTCTGAGAAGCCATTAGGTTCCGAATTTCATCATTTCCCTCTGTTAAGTGTGTGAGTATTTCGGGGACCTGAGAGAGGATTGGGACAGTGTGTCACTGTGGGACAGGGAGTTAAAACAGTTGTTGTAGGTCCATTGTTTCAGGAGAGCCTCCTCCTCCTCCAGCAGCATTTCAGAGAGCCTGTGATCATCAGTGGATGCAACCCAAATCCCTGGGGTCAGTCTTCTGCTCAGGACCCTGCTCAGCCCTGTGGACCCAGCTCACCTCAAAGAATTCAAATGAACAATGGAGCACGGTTGTGCTTGCACCTAATTGATAGCAATGTTAAGAAAGTGATCATCATTTGAGCACTAATTAAGGAAGATAGTTAATGACTTTAGTGGGAGACAGACCAGGCTTTTGCACATCTACCAAATAATGAGAAAGGATGGAGGGTGCTGTCAGTGCCAGGGAAACAATCACAATAATAATGTGCTGAGAAAAAATGCAGCTTCCTCTTTGTAAACCTTTAACAGCAGTGAGAACTGCTCTGAAGGAGAAAGGACTTTCTGTTCACAGTCCCAGCAAGTGACCTAATTTCTTTCTGTGTAATTTACTGTTGCTATATCAAGACTTACCATCCCAGTAAACAACAAATATGGATATCTTAGGAAGCTACCTACCACTAAGTTATATGGGTAGCTGACATATTTAAGATGTTTATGCAAAATGACATTCTCCCTCCATTCACAGCACCCAGAATTCTTCATTTTTAGTAAAAAAAAATATACTAAAAAATTCTTTACTTTTACTAGCATTAGTGTGACCTGTGGTTAGCCCTCCTCTGATAGTACTACCTAATGCTCCAATAACAAAATTAAAAGACAACTTCCATGAAGTGAATACACAGAGTCTCTTTTTCTCCCATCTCTTGTGGGGCTGGGGACCACCATGGAAGCTACTGTGCAGATATAATATAAAAAAGGTCACAGCCTGGTGAATTTAGACTGCACACAAGACACGAAACTACTGTCAGATGTAGCAAAAAAAAGAAGAAAGAGGGAAGCAAGCCAAGAGAAAACATTATGAATACATATTTAATCACAGAACTCATGTACAGACATAGAGACATGATTCTGGGACAGTTCAACCCAAGCACCAGCCAGCTCCACTGGCTTGGCAGAGCTCCTTGCTTGGTGAGAGGAGCAGGGTCTCTCCCTTAGATACTAGTGTTGTAATTTGGGGCTGGAGGCAGCAGGCATGTTGCTGAGGAAGTGATGCACAGAGCAGCTCACTGGTCCTGGAAAGAGCATCACCACCCCTCCCTCTGCTGAGTGAGCTCAATGCGCATATTTCTGACAGCATGGGAGGTTTGTTCTCATTAAGTATGGCTGAGCATTCACAGTCAGTATGTGGTCCATGACTTCAGGGAAGTCTGAAGAGAACATTATTTTACAGTGATATTTGGAACTAAGTATTTGGTTTACAAATACCTGTCCCCAAAATTTAAAGCCATAAGATTTCTCTTGACTGTCATTTTTACTTCTATCAATTAATCTTTGATTTATTGCTCCCTTTCTTAATAGCAGGGGGGAAAGTGAGGAGAAAAGAGGTATTTGAATTCCACTCTGTCAGGGTGCTCACAAAGTAATAACTGAAAAATCCATAAAATTTGCTATCATCTTTCAAGTGCAAAATCCACGTGCCAAGTATTACCACAACAATAATATCTTCTCCATCTTTATTGCCACAGAGCATATTGACCGATTGCAATGTTTCCCAGGAATATTTGTATTTATGTACCTGGTTCCCTGAACATTAACCAGGTAGGGTGGAAAATCTTCAAGCCACCTCTTTGGCCAAATGTGATTTTTTTCATCTGAATCTTTGAGACTACACTTCGATTTTCAGTGCTTATGATGGCATTTTATGACAGTGGCTTTGGCTTATTAACAGGGGATAGTGAAACCAGCTAGGTTTTCCCCTTCTTTTCTTCCCTCCATTACACCAAGGGACATTTGTTACTTTTTGATAAAAGATGCACACCCCTCCCTTGTGAGGAGGGCACTGAAGCAGGACAAGATGGCTCCTGCCTTTGTGCACTGTCTCCAGAGTAACTGGGGAAGGACAGGAACCGGAGTCTAATCTTTCAATAAAGTGACAAAATACAGGAGTGAAGAAAAAAACTTAGATTAAATAATTCTTCGATGTCCCTTATGTCTTCATCTATTTCTCAAAAGGCATTATGTGCAAAGCAGAAAATGGTATTACTTTTGGTATTAATAGAAGAGATGAATCCTCTAATACCATTCAACAGTTGGAACTAATATCAAGGTTCAGGTTTCACAGCTGGCTGTAAAACAGACAGGAAAAGAGCTGCATAGATCAGAAGTTGCTCACGTTTTGGGGAAGATCCACCTTCAGACCTTTGGTCTGTGACTTGCTCTGATCAATAATCAGTAGTCTGAAATCGAAGCTCTCCCTTTAAAACCTTCAAACTTAACTCTTAATCTTCTGAGCTCTAAACATCCAGATAGAGCACTTCCAGGATATGCAAGGAGGGCATGGTGGGCTTGCTATCATGCAGCCAGACTCCAAAAACCTCATAAAACCTTTGGAAGGATGATGACAGGTTTCTTCTGGGTTTCTAGAGCATTTCGTCACACCAACAGCAATCTTGCAGCATCTCTACAAAGGCAGCAAAGAGCCAGGTCACATGCTCAGTGTGCAGCCCACGAGCCCAGTGCACACTGAGAGCTGGCTATCTGCTCTGCAGTGCAGGGGCCACCTCCCATAGCCCACTGGGACCCAGGGACCTGGCAGGGTCTCCATGCACCTCTGTGAGCTTTGGAAGGCCAGGGTGAAAGAGCAAGGCATGGGTAGGTCCACTGATATGTCAAACTGCTGTTCCAAAGATCTGTGGGTTTTGGGGTGCTCACTCAGGAGTACAGGTAGATGAAAGACTGAGGTGGCTCCTTCCCATGAATCATTCTTCTCTCATATCTTCTAGAGGCTGTCTGGTCTCCACCTCCATCCCTTGCACCACCAGTATCTGAACAACCATGTGAAGCCGCACTGACTGGTTGGTGCCAGTTTGTTCCCCAATTACAAAGCACAGGGAAGCAGGAGATGTTTCACGTGCAGTTTGACTGTTTCTGTACAAGTGGCAATCTAGGTACAAACTGCTACAGCCATCTGGGCTTAATCCACCTGCATAATCAGTCAGTGTTTTAGAAAAAAAGCCTGGATGCAAGCCTGCTAGTCCAGGATGTTATGACTAATCCTGAGAGGGTAAATAGAGGGAGCAGCACTCATGAGTAGTACAGTCTCCAGAGCAAGAGGAATTAATTGGTTGCATCCTAATTCTTTGCAAGGTGGGGAAGGCAATGTGAGGGAAGGATGCCCACATCTTGCAGAATAAAGGTGTGTTAAAGCCAGGGTCACCTTTCACAGCAAAACTTGAGAGAAATTAGATGACAGCCCATCCGTGCTAAGAGTTTCTCCACATCAGAGGTTTTGAATTGCAGCAGAATAATTCCAGCATTTGTAATCAGCACTTCCATTAAATTCTCGTTGCTCTCATATTAATTTCAGGAGTTTGGAACTGTCAAAAGCATTATTAAGGGATGCTATCCTTGTCAGGAGCTGTGAATAAAAGTTGAACTCCTGATTAAAAGTTTAGGGCAAACCTCATTATTTTCAGTATCAGAAGAGTAGTCTTTTTGGGTTACCTTTTCAGTCAGTACTTTCATTACAGAGGGTCTCTAATTGTTTCTGCCTCAGAGTTATTAAAAATGGCAACAAGAACAAAAACAAAAGCAAAAACAACCAACCAACAACAAAACCAAAAAAAAACCCCAAGCCAACAAAGACAATTTTCTTTTCCCATGCTTCTCACTGAAGCCAAATACAAAAATTCCCATTTGTGTTTAGAGCCCTAGGGGCACAGTGACACTGGGAACCTGCTGGAAGGAATTGCTGTTGAGTTTTCCTACTGATTGGACCAAGAAAGGCCCTGGGAGATGTAAGTCCTCTGATTTACCCTTCCTCAGCTTCAGCAGCTAACGGCACCACCTCTCTTGCTTGCCACTTTGCTCTGCTAGTAGTGACAGCACCATGGGGGCAACTCCCTCCAACTGTGGTTCAGTCCCATGAGGAATGGAGATTAACTGTCCCTCTCACTAAGAACTGCATACAAGGATGTATGTTTCCATGTGAACCAGTATGATTATTTTGGCTTTAAAAACATAGTGAAGTTCTTGAGTCTGGATCTAGCAATGGCTCCAGCACAGCCTCAGCCATGGGGACCTGTGGATGAGGGGCTGTTAAATTTGGGCAGGGAACAGGCATTATGTCACAAACCAGATACAGGATATTTCTTATGGAAAAAAATGGCCACCTTGTGCTCCAAGGCTCTGCTGCCTGGATGCAGTCTGCATACATTGAAAAATAGATATATGGGCTTAGACAGGGAGGGAGGCTGGTGCTGCTGCAGGGAGCGTGGCTGTTCTGCGGCTAAAGTCTGGGCTCAGGCCTGCTCACTAGAGCAGCTGCAGGGCTTTCACCTAAATATTCATCAGGACGTAAAGATCTGGATGGACTTAACCTCATGGTAAACTCCTGTCAAACTTTTGTAATTTTTTTCATTGGAAATTGAAGCATGAAAAATTAAGAAGTCACAAAAAGCCTTATTTTAGATCGTAAAGATTTCACTCCAGAAGGATGTTTTCTTTTGGAATTTATGCATTTGGTGTTAAACACAAATTGAAAACATCTTTCAATTTAAAAAATAATACATTCAGAGGGTTGAATAACATTTTACTAAATCTGATTTTCCCCTACTTTTCCCTACATAGAGTGAAAATTCACCGGAATGGTTTGGGTTTGTTTTGGGTTTGGTTTTTGGTTGGTTTTGTGGGTTTTTGGTTGGTTGTGGGGTTTTTTTTCTGATTGCGTTATTATCTTTTTAAAATCCAAATCACCAGCTGCAGTGGAGGTTCTTGTTCTGAAGTTAAACTGGTGATGAAATATAGTATTGGCAGTAAACAAAGAACATGGCTATTAATCCAGTGAGCTGCCAAACGTTTTTCATTCTGTCTGATGCTGAACATCTCTGAAGACTCAGTTCTCTATTCCCTTGGTTACTTTTTAATTACGTTGCAATAAAACTGCAAGGAATCTAATTTTACCAGACGAAGCCCAGGGACTTTGTGGAAGGTGAAGGGGGTCTGGCTATTTTATACACTAATTACACTAGCACAGGCCCTGGAATACTGTGTTATTTTTATTCATTCATAGGGGAAAAAAAAAAAAAAGCCCTTTCATCTAGATCTGTGTGACTGCTATTTCATTCTCAAAAAGATTCAATGCACTCTTCATTTCACAAAATACAGCTGCCCTCTTCTGTTCCCAGGAGATATTACCACCTTTCAAAATCCTAATGGGTGTGCTGTTGAAAGCAAAAAATACCATCACTTCGCCTGCCTCAAAACAACAAACCAGTATCAATAAAGCATGGCCACTTTTCTCAAAACATCTGAAAATGGGGCAATATTAAATAAGAGCTTGAAATATGGGTGTAAGGAGGGGATTGCTTGGGATCTCTAAAAGTATGTCTGCAGTGCCATCAGGAGGTGTGATCACGGCAGTGGAAAGCTTGCCTGATCTGGGGCTGAGCTGGACCAGTGAGGCAGCACAGCCCTCACGACAGACTGACACTGGCCCGTGGATGTGGGGACAGGTATCCTGCACACACATTTCAAAGGACAACTGCATCTTGACAGGTCTAGGCTCCCGTGAGAGTCACCACAAAGTACAGCCACCGCTGCAACCATCAATCTGGCTGCAGCCAGGACTTCAGTCTTAAGCGGGCTAAAGAATGATGGGGTCTTCTGCATGCAGAAGGTTCAAAGATATGAAAACATAGTCTTCTAAGGGGCTAGAAGACTTGGAAATGTCACTTGTAATTTTTTGGTAGCCAGTTAGGAAACCATAGTCTGTATCTGCAACAAGCGTGATGCTGGTCAGTGCCTTCCAAGCCGCACATCACAACCCACAGCAACGTTGCTGGACCAGAAGGTTAAGTGGGAAAAATGGAGCCCAGGAAGGTGGACACCAACTAATAGGAGTTATTTTGGAATTATGAATTAATGAGACCCATATCTTTCAAAACTGGTCTCAGTTCTGTATTGTTGTTGATTTTTTTTTCGGTTACTACAGCCATTCCTCCAGGGACCAATGATTAAACACTCGTTAGAGCAGTTCAGGAGGATGACTTGTGATCTTGCAACATGATTACTCACTTGTCTCCTCTGCCCCATAAAACGCAACAGAAAAATGCCTGAGCTGCCCAGTAAAAGTCCTTAGAAGAAGGATCAAGTGCCTCACTGCATATACACAAATGTTTGGCACAGACAGATTTGCCACTCCTGTGTGACACCTTGTATACTATTTATATCCTTACGAAATAGCAATGTATCTAGTCACTCCACATTCAAGATTCCCCTGAGACAGAGAAATGTCACAGCTTCACTAAGGTCCCTTAAAGTGGTAGCTCAAATAGGTGAAGACAGAGCAAACCACTGCTCCCCATTCTCTGCTCTGAAAGAAGGCTGGCCCTGAGGATACTGATTAAAACTGGCCTCTTGCTGTGTATGTGGAAATCTTTTACAAGTGACAGAGCCTGCCTGGACTCAGGGTACCTGTGCCTTGTACATGTGCAACAAATGAACAAGATTGCCTCCCCCCCAAGTACTATATTTCATCACCAGTTTAACTTCAGAACAAGAACCTCCACTGCAGCTGGTGATTCGGGTTTAAAAAAGATAACAACACAAAGGTAGAAGAGTGAAGCAAGCTGGATGCACTCCTCCTCAGCTTGGCTCTGGACCAGCACAGCCCTAGCATCTCATAGATCCTGTTTTGCTTTTCTGTCCAGGGGCTTTCCATGTGCGCTGCTTGACTTTCAACATTTCCCTGCAGTCTCCAGGTGTAAAAGTGAAATTATTCAGAAACGGCCTCAAGCACACAAAGCAGATGAAGAACTCACAAAAGCAGATGAAGAACTAGCACATATTCAGCCCTTCAAAGGCTTAATTTCTGCAGGGTGACAGTTTATTTCATTCATCCAGTAAGCCCATGGAAGTAAAACACTGCAGCCATGCTTCTTCCACAGTGCTGTAGGTGGCACCAGCTGTATTGAATTAAAGGCAGCACTTCCGACACAGATAAGTCATTTCTAATAAACGGAAATGGGAAAAGCCTCCAGCATCAAAACAATATTAAAGATCGAACCCTTCTGGGAAAAACACGCGGTATTTGTCTGGAAAAAATGCTGCCAGACATCCACCACTATAATTGTAGAACTTTAAGTTTTATCCCAAATGCAAGTGATGCTCCTGTGTGAGGCAACACAGCTTCATTTCCTCCTGGAGGAAATTTAGATCATCTTCAGCAGCATCTGCTGAGCACAGGGTGACCTCAACCAGTCTCCAGGAAGACATTCAAGTATTTATAATTTGACTGTGGCACTGCAGCACTGTGATGATGGGCTTCTGTATGGAACATGGAGCTTGAGACTGGTAACCAGTGCTGCACTGAAGCAGAGAGGGGACTGTAGCTTTTAATTTTGGTGTAGACAATTCAGGCAACCTCAGCTGTGTGCAGGGAATTGGCTGGGACAGCTACAGCTAGGCTGAAAGTCTGCAAAGTCACCCACTACAGTCGCATAACCGCACGTTAATTACTGTCCTTGTGGGGTTAAATTCTGTAAAAGGCCAATTCAGTTGGGTTGTTAAGCCTTGCTTTCAAAGAAGACTTGCAATCAGATTTACAAAAACACTACAGCAATTTAAAATTTCTCCTAAGATTTATAAAAACACCCAAGCAGATTAGGGTGCTAAATGTTTTTAAGCATTATCCATGACCTGTGCCAGTCTTGTGTCCAAGGGCTGTCAGGATCACCCAAGGGAACTTGAAATTTTCTCTTTGTTTCTATTCTAATTTCTTCCACCAATCATTACTTTTCCTTGTGGGACATGTACATTATATTCTCTCTTTAAGTATTACAGGGACCCAAGTTGTATCTTTGGGTCCTGATATTTCAGGGAAGCATGTTCTGATTTGGAAGACCTGCACTGTATTCACTGTGGGAATATTATGCTGTATGCCAATGACAAATGCTGGCTGGTATTTTGTAACCTCAGAGGTCTCATAACTGTTTTGGAGAGCTCGGCTGCTCATCCATTTACTGTGCAGTTTGTTAAGTGGGCATCCTGACAAGTTGCAGTAACACAGCTTCACTTTCTTGTAACAGCTTGGGGACACTGTTTCTTAAATCAAGACAATGCCTTTGAAATTAGTGAGAGGAGAAGGCAATGCTGGCTTTGTCACCACAATCAGCAATGCAAGTTAGAAGTATGCATGTTAATTGTCAAGACTGTTGCCATATAATTAGCATATATAGTCTGTACCCAAATTAAGAACTCCTCCCCTATTATGTCCTAATATTTACCCAGCATGTATATAGATACAACTGTGGTCTGACCCATTCTGGCATTTCTCACCAGCTATAAGAAGCTATGTGAAGATCACTGCTAGTCTAGAGTAACAAGGTGTCTTCAGAAATCTGTCCCTAGGCAATGCATGAAAGGACTCCAGGCTGATGTAACTGTCTTTCTGTCAAAAAAACCTGTAAAGAGAACTGATACCGCTCCACACACCCATATCCACCATGAACTTCTAGTGCCTCTCTTCATACTCTGTTCACCCACATATTCAATACTTCCTTCAAAACTTCAGGTATGTGGCTACATCTTATGTTTTAACAATTGTTGTCATGTCTACTGTTCTGATGATATCAGGCTAACACAGAGCCCACCCCCAAGGACAAGGGCTCAACCCAGCCCTGGTGTATTTTGCCTTTGTGAGAAGAGAATGCAGGGGAAGGCAGCCTGTTCAGACGTGCCTAATGATCCCTGAGACCTCTGCATCCTGCCTTTGTCTGGAACTGCAGCAGATCAGCCTCAAGGGAAGGCTAATACCGATGGTCAGCAGTACAGCACGGATTTTATCAGACATTATTTCAAGGGTATAATTGCAAATACGGCAGCTGAACATCCCACGGTCCCAAGACACATGGTGGATTAGCAAAAGACAGATTGGTGCTACCCGCTACCGTGCCTCTCAGTTTGGTGTGCCTGGAGTCACTGCAACCTCAAAACACCTGTCTTATTGTTATTATTCTGATATCACTTGTCTTTGTACTTTTTAATAACATTCATTAGAAATTATTTGGGTTTCGAGTAATAAAAATCTGTGCTTCACATAAGGAAACAAACTTTAAATCAACATTGTTAAGAAAAAAATTTAAAAAGCTGTTCTATTACATTTCTACAACTGTGTGACAAGGTAAACCAAGATAGACTAGTCAGAAACAGACCTTCAAAGACATAATCATTAAGACTAGCCATAAGAGGACACACAAGAAGCATCCAGCTTTCATGCCTGGGGTACCTTGGTGCCAGCTACCAGGCCAGCAGAATGTACAGCAGCCCGTAATCTCACCTGAAATAAATATATGCAATATCCTGGAGATGAGTTGCATTGTTCCACTGTCTGAATTTGGACCTGCTAATCCAAACACGCTCTGAGTATCACTGTTAGGTGACTAGCAGGTGCTCACTAGCTTTTACAATCAGAAGTTACTTGTCTAAGACTCCCACATATTTGATGGTTTGGCCATTTCTTCATTAATCCCAATGTGCTGCTGCTGAGATACTGGGAACAGTATTAGAAGGAGCTGCAGTAAAGAGCTACTGGAAAATACTTCTTATAAATCGTGGATAATACCAATGAGGAAGAGTCTTTTAAAGTGACAGCTTCATAGACATGCATATACATACATGACAGACAAAGTGGAGGACAAATCCCTCAAGGTAACTGAGACTGCAGCCAGCCCTGCCTCACAAAGGAGCTTCCACTCTCTGCTGAAACAATCCCCATCTATACAAGTTCACACAGAGCAAAAATGAGCCATTGTCACAAATGACACCTCAGTTAGCTCCCAAACTCTCTAGTCAGCTGCAGTCAAAGATCTTTGGCATCATGATATTGTTTTTATAAGCCCCTTAAGACTGAAGTACTCTTTATAGACTCCACAAACTATCAGGTGTTAACCAACACATCATCATCCCTTCTGGTGCCTGGGGATTTTGCCATTTGACTTCTCACTGCTTTTTTCCTCTTTTACAACTGAGGGTAATGCACAGGCTCATGTAGTATTTCTCACACTATCGGTTTCATTGCATTTATTTAAGTACACAGTCTAGCTTCTTTGGGTAAATAAAATACTGCATTGCTGCATAAAATTCCATAGACACACCAAATGCAGCATATTTAGTTTATCGTGCAATTGTGTTCATTTTTTCTTACAACCCTACAACCTTGTTCTTTCATTCACAGTACTTCTTTGTACCTTAATATTGAGAAACAAGACTTGGATTAATACTTTTTTAACATATTTATATGTACAGCAAACACCTGTCAAAGACACCCTCTAGTCTCAGCTAATACACTGTGGATAATCTTCCTATCTCTCTTTACATTTGTGCAATTCCACCAATTTTAAATACACCTGCTCTTGTTTCATACAGGTAGAGAAGTGAAGCAAGCCCAGTGGAGTAAAGCCAATTCAAGCTGTGTCATTCACTAAAGGATTACACCAATGAATTCTAGCTATTATCTATTACAGCAGTTCATTACTACTCCAAAACAGACAACCAGCATTCAATTCAAATGCTTTAGAAGAACTAGAAGCAGGAATAAAAAGAATTTATGTGAAGCAGACATAAATGAATATAGAAGAGCCTCTGGAACCTGCACTTTGCAAACATGCACCCTCTACACTCCTAAAAGCTGTTGGGTTTTCCACCTCTCCACTAACATGTAATGGCAGAAGCAATATTGAGGAATCCCTCTGCCAAGTTTCATTATTTTTAAATTACGTGCTAAAGTCCACTTCCTAATGCACTATAAAGCCATTCCATAAACCATGAAAATCTAACACTTATTAATCCAATTGTTTTAAAAATCCAGTCATTTTCATCAGCCTGTGAACAGGGAGGCTGAATGGAGATGTGGCAGGGTCAGTAGCCTGGCATTTAAAGGCCTTGGGTTCAATCTTCCTTTTCAGCCACAGACTTTCTGGGCAAACCACTTTTTTTTTTTCCCCAAACTGTACTTCCTCAGCTGCAAAATGTTGCAAGACAATTAAAAGAGATCCTTAGACACCAAGGCATTTGGAGAAGGAGGGCTATTTATGCTTTCAAATCATACAATTAGTCTTGGATTTTCATCTATTTTTTAATACTATTTTATTTTCTGGCTAAATTAACAAACACCTGTGACTGAATTTGGTTGCCCAGGTGCCAATATGGTTTAGCTGTACCAAATTGCTATGGAATTAATATAGAATACAATTACCATATGTAAGTGTTAAAAAGGCAGTGCTTTAACATCCAGTAATGGGGACACGCTGCTCCATAAAGGTTTGCTCCTCTCTGGTTCCAAGGATGACTGTAAAGTAACACAGTCTACACGGGCATAATGCAACAAGGGACTGGGGGGAGATTCAACATTAAGCTGCACTTAGAAGTTTTTATGACTCTATTTACTGTAAATGAGAACACATAAAGCCTCCTGCATTTCATTGTCAGCACAGAAGTCACCTAAGCACTGAGGCAGCTCTCAGGCCAACAAAACAGTAAATCAGAATAATTCCAGCATGGTGTCACTATTCTCTGTAGTGGTCCAATGCCTTGAATAACCGAGGACAGCGGAGTGCAGGGACACGTCCCCATTCACAGTTGCTTCTACACTTAAGAGTTTTGCCTCAAGAGCAGTCACACACCCTCAATGTCCTACATGTGCCACCAGGATGCTGCCCTTGAGGTCAACAGCTCACTGCCCTAACAGCACGGCTGCAGCACCAAGGAAGGGCAACGTTTTTCTCTTACCTGAGTTAACCGAGCAAACCCCCGATCTCCGCTTCAAGGCTCCAGTTCAGAATGTCCTTCCTGTTTGGAAAATCAATGCTGCATAAGCATATGATCTCCTGGAGCCCTCAAGTAATGAAAGAGGGAAAGTGCATACTGGCAAAAAAAAAAAATGTGCAAATACATCAGGCTCAGCTTGTCCCCATCTTTTTACAGTGAGAGTTGAAAGTCAGTTTGTGGATCAGCCTGTGGATATTGCAGAGCCTGTGATGTCTACTCCAGGAGAAAGCACAGCCAGAAACAGAGCCCTTCCCACACCTTCTGGTTCTCATCCTGTCAGATGCTGAGCACTCCCAACCCCCCCTGAAGCTAAGACAGCTCAGAGGGAGAACTCAGCTGGCTTTCAGTAATGGTTGACAGTACTGTACTATACTCCTTTACCAGTATAATAGAAGATATTACTCACGTAGTTGCACTCAATGCCAGGCTAAAATCAATACAGTCATGCATAAACCAGCCGTAGCAAGAGCAGTAGCAACACCAAACACTAAGGCTGTACAATGACAAGAGCAAAATGATTTATTATATACTGAAGAAGACAAAATAAGAAAAAAAAAAATCATCAACTATTCCCTCACATGGGTCAAGTACAATATAAAGAAAATAAGGACAAATGTACTAAACCAACCTGACAAGAAGGCTTTAGATGAAACATGTTCAAAGCACTTGCAAATGATGTTGCTGGACAGATGCAGAAGGAAATTAAATCAAGTAATATTTCCCCTACAAAACACAGACTAAAAACCTGATTTTATTTTTAAAAGTTCACAGTCCTGCCTTTACCTGCAGATACTTCAGCTAAAAAGACATAATTTTAGTTGTGATACAGTTTTTCAAGGAGAGATTCCCAAAACACTGCTTGACCACATTTATTTGAAAGTGGATTTTATTTTCACTTCCATTTTTATGTAGATGGCAAAGAAGCTAGCCCAGCTCAAAAACAGGAGCTCAGCACTATCTGCAAAGAAACCAGGCCCATCCTTAGCCATTTTCTGTTAATATGGCTACCATGGCATTTGTTTTTCCATAATTGGCAAGAGATGTCCATCACATCCAGAGCATCCTTGTATATATGGTTGCAAAATTTAAAAAAGAACCCTCGCAAAACAAAAACCATATATATGAGAAGACATCATTAGTATGAAATTCCTGAAGGGTTTCAAGGCTTGCTCCTGTTCTATTAAAGTCAACATACTTCAAACTATTTTAGCTGGAGCAGGACCAAATCCTTACACAAGCAGATAAACATTCCTCAAAAAGCAAAACCTTAAGAGTGTTGTAACCCAAACACAGGAGTGAAAAACAAACGTAGTCATGTACTTTGCCTGGCCCTAGCCAAGATAATATATTTAGCTAGGGTATTTCATTTGCTCCTGACTTCAGCAGGATTCCCATCGGTTAAAGTGAGAGCATTACTTTAGTAATGTAGCAAAAGGAGATCATGCATTAGGAAGTTCAAATATGAATCCGTGCTTACAGCAAGAATTTTCCCTTCTAATGCCCTATAATGGACATCTAGAAAACAAACCAAAAAAAAAAAAAAAAAAAAAGAGAAGAAGCTTTACAGAAAAAAATCTGCATCTTGTTACATTGATGATCATCCTAAGCAACTCCACTCAGTGTTCCTTTTGATGTACATGAAGAAAGCAAGAAGTCAAAAAATAACCAATGTTAGGCAAGATTATAACACATTTACTCATTAGTGCAGAATGCAAAATAATAGCTAATGCTTAATACAAACAAAATAGTATCACTTCTGTACTCCTCACAAATACATAGATTTCACATACCTCCTTACCTTAAAAGAAATGCTTAAATGTAGTACAAACTTCATGTGCCTCTAAAATAGCATCCCAAGTTAACAAAGGAAATAGTGGAGGAAAAAAAGAAAATTAGAAATAGACATTTAAGAGTGAGTTGTAAGGAAATCCACCCCCCCTTCTTTTTTTTTTTGCATTAAAAGAAGAAAAGAAGATCCACTGGTTGGATGTGGAGTTGGTTTTTCTTCTGGTTTTGGGGTGGGTTTTGTTTTTGCAGCAAGGGAAAGAAAACAATACATATGTGGGAGGGAAAATACTTTCACAAACATAATAAATATCTGTTCCGATCCAAAAGCAAAGTGCGATGTAGAGTTTCCCATTTAAACTAAAAGAGCCTACAGAACAGTGCCTTAAATATTAACAAATCAATCAGTGGTCACCACAGTAAAATAAATATGAACACATTGATTTATATTTTGTTTCTAGCAGCAAAGGTCATTAACCTACTGGCCAATGTGACAGCTTCACAGAAGTCCTGTTTCTTGGGTTTGGTACTTTGTTTAACATGAGAAAAAGATACATTGGGTCTGGAAAATGGTACTGCAGCTGTACAGTATTCTCCTAAGCCCATCTATGTTAATAGGGTTTAGCTGGGATGTGTTTTCAATAACTGTTTTGAACACTGAAGAACAGCTTTCACAAAAGAAAAGAAAAAAAAAATTAAAAATCTACATCCACCCAGTTTCTCATGCTGACAAGTATGAGTTTGGGCTGGCCTGAACCCTAATGATAATAGTGTGGCATAGAGTTTTGTCTTTGCGGTGCTGGCAGGAGAGTGGGAAGATCACAAACCATTAAGCAATGCTGAAGAGGGAAAGCTTTGGTCAATCTTAGGGAAGGGCCACAACAAAGCACTGGAGTGAAGCGAGTCTAAGCTGCTTCTGGCAGCAAGAAGTATCTTTCCTACCACATAGGAAACCAGTCCTACTCTTGTCACTTGAGTCCCACAGTCTGCTTTACACCTGCTATACAACCCTCTACTTTGAAGTTCTCAGCATGATGACATTCACTTGTACTCCTTTGAGCAAACCAAAGCAAGTACAAGCCTCTCGGCTCAGGGCAGACTCAAGCCATTCCTCTAAAACAGACTCAGACCCCCGAGGAGAGGAGCCCATAGGAACAGCCCCCTGCACCTCCCTCACACCCCCTCCCAAACACACTAGCACACTGGCGTGCTGTGGCATATTTGCACCAGCTGTTAGAGCACATGGAGCAAACTAGAGTTTTGACACCTCCAGCAGTCACTGGAAATGCCAAACAAGGAGTAGGTCACTGGACTGGGAGCAGGAGCAGCAGTGAAAGCAAAGTGGTGAAGAGTTATTTTTTGGGACACATGAAAGCAGACAAAAATGCCTTCTTGACCCTAAGCAATGAGCTCGACAACACCAGTACCTCCATTTCCTCCAGCTCATATTACACAAAGTGTTGTTCTTCTGCTACTAATTGCAGCCTTTGGGAAATATCATGCTTTAATTTACAGCAAAAGGGATGTTTAACCATAATGCAGGGATTGCTCTGGTGAAGCACACTGGTAAGGCTTATGCAACTCCCTCTGCCCCTGCGCAGTGGTGTCAGACTAGCAAAACAAAAGACAGAACACAAAAAGAAAAACAGAGCCCTTCTTTGACTGCAAAAGATGAGGGGAGGATGACGAGAGATTTATGCAAGGGGAACGTTTTCCAAGGCTGCACAGAAAGGTGAGTCAAAGAAACAAAGTTACAGGCTATCAGAAGTACTCAGTGCTCTGCAACCTGGGCACCTGTCCTCCTGCCTTCTAACATTCTCCAGTGCACAAACCCTATATAACTGGGCTTTGCATAAAAGGAGGGGAGGGAATCCCATTCAAAAGGATGTCCATTGCTCTGCTTGTATCTGCAGGGCAAGGATCAGCATGGAATGATGTAGGGGGTTACTTCTGACTACTGTGTAAGAGCTCACTTTGCCTGGATTTAGGAAGGCTACGTTAAAGTTGTGTGGCTCCCCAATGCTCAGTAGCTAAAGATAACAGCACTCAATTTCTGAGGAGCAGCCAAGTGCAACAAATCTTTTTGAGGTGGACTAGAAAGATGAACAAAAACCTCTCTGGAATTTTTGTTGGTTTACTCATTCTTCAGTTTTAAGGCAAGCAGAAAGTCCTTCTGGAATGCAAGAGGCAGGATCAGAATGGCAAGAAAGGGGGTGGGAGAGCTACCTTCAACATTATGATCTAGGTAAAATTTATCCCTGGGGAAACGCTACTGAAACCAGTGGGGCTGAACCTAACTCACCATATTGCCTAAAGAGAAGCAAGAGACCATGATGCCATGATGCTTCCTTTGCCTCCTCCCTGCACCTGCCACTGAAGTCAAGGGAGCTATACCAGCATACAGCTGTAGCAGCACAGTGGTGGGTCGGGTGCAAGGGAGGTTACCTACGTGCCACACTTGCTACTGGAGACCATGCCTCAGAAACACTGTGAATCACATTGCAATCACAGCTCCCCACATCTACCCCAACACATAGAAAAATAAATGTCAGCCCTACTTCTGCTCTTTATCCCCTTTCTGCTTTTACTAAGGGAAATTAAAACAGACACACAACCTTTGGGTTCGTCCAGACTTACAAAGTTGGTTATCAAGTTTCATAAATACTTACATGGGGCCAAAAAGCTCTCGCTCAATCACCACCCCTGACATCTACATCCTACCCAACTTTGGATTTTTGATGGTCCTTAAAGCAGTGAAGTCTACATCAAGGAATGGAATTAAAACCCATACTGAGATGGAAAAAGAAAGAAGGGAAAAAAATTCATCCAATATTGGTAGCTGTAGTCCAAAGGAGCATTTCATTTCTCCTCTATAACACCCATTGGCCTTTGTACAAGAAATAGCATGGAGGTGGGACACACTGGTTATCTGCTCCCCAAGGTCCAGGCAGCCCTGTGCTCCCAGAGCAATACAGCTGCAGGCCAGAGTCCAACACTTGCTCTCTTCTACATCACTATGCAAAGAAATTGCAGCTGACAGCTCCTTCCAATGTATCCTCAACCCTCCTCAGTCTAAGGCAGAATCAGAGAAGAGCACATCTCATCTGCGCACGTTTGTTTTCTGATTCACTTCATTCAGCCACTGAGATCCCCACAGACTCTCTTCAGAGATACGAGCTACACCCGTGGTGCATTAAGGTGCCCAGTCAACAACACTGAGAATCTTTTATCCTTGTTAACTGGTAGAAGACAGTATTTCTGAATGGGGCTAATCAGCTGATATCTAATGTCAGATGTTCAGAATGAAATCTGCATCGCAGAGGAAGCGGTAAGAGGCAAGACCCTCCAAGGAGGAGAGGTATGCACAGCCTTTCTACAAGGACACAGAAAGAACCTACTCTGGGTTGTAATGGGGGCCACAAGCAGCAATTTGTGGATAAATACACCACCTAAATCACACATTCACAGGCCCCATTGCTGTCCCTCTTTTACAAGCTGCCCACAGATTCAGCCTGCTGTAGGGAGTCATTCTGGAGCACTGCTCTGTGGTGGGCAAACAGGTGAGTGGGCTTTGCATGTGGTCCACCTGTGTGGTAGAACCACAGAAGTTCCCAGCTCTTCTTGGGTTTTGCATATTCACGCAGAAGGCTGGGGAGAAGACAAAGTGCTCCCCACCACTCAATACAATGAAGAGCCTTAGATAATTAGCAAACAGACATCAAAAACACTTCATGTCCTGCACAGAGTCATCCTGCCAACTATGATAGAAAAAAAATCTAACCATACCATTAAGTTTGCAGGTGTTACACGGATAGCTCGAGAGCATACTCCTATCAAATAGAGCACAAAGCAGGGCATATGGCAAACAGCAGGCGAGAGACAAGCTGCTCTATTTGCAAACTACTACCGAGGGCGGTGCGTCATTGTACGTAGCCCAGGTTCTCCATCTCGTTCCTATAGCGCTGTTCCGACACCTTGCTTTTATGCTGTTTGCTTTCTAAGTGCTGCCTGAACTCCATCTCCTCGCTGGCCCCGGCGTTGCACATGGAGCAGTAGAACTGCCCGCTGGGGGTGACGCACATGGCCAGGTCCCGAGGAATCCTCTGGCGTGAGCGGGGATTGAAGTAGGGACCTGAGGAGTCAACAGAGAAACCTGGTTTATCGATAAGAAAGGAAAGTCTGAGGCATCTCAGTGACAACTTTTTAAGTGGAATACGTGATTAAAAAGCAGCCAAACATTAGCTTCTTTAACAAATTAAAGTACGAAACCTATTTTCCCACACGACTTCTCCGCTGAGATCCAGGTGTACAGGGTATGTACAGGGGAGCAGTACTTGCTGGTATTTTCTACAGCAGTAGAGTGAGCTTAGTGCCTCAATCTTATTAAAAATCAATAGGGCTTTGAAAATTAGGAGTCTAATAATTTAAGTGATGAATAAATTTTTTTTTTCTCTTAATCTCCCCATTCCAGAATTAGAACAGTCATTTGATTAGCATAAGCTGCCTCAGTTTAAAATTATCACAGAAACTATATTTAAAAGATATCACAGTGGTTAGAATGACATGATTAAACCAAGCTTCACTAGGAATCAGGGTTTTGGTGTTATGTGATCATAAGAGATGCTGGGCTGGACACTACGAAACACAATTTAAATCATAGTAAAGAGGCAAAGTTAGCATCTAACACTTGAGGAATGACTCTGTTCTAGGAACAGATGGTCTTAGAGGGAGGCTAACATGCTCTCTCATTCTGGTCATGGGAGTGCAAGTACAGGTTGATGTGCTACAGTAGGAGTCAAAGCACCTGGCCACTTGCCAAGAAAATAAAGCAAGAAAACTGTCACCATTTAGAGCAGCCTTAGAGACAGGCAGATGGTAAATTAAGTTACAAACTGAGAAACCAAACTAACAAGCAGGCTGACAAAACAAAGCAACTTTAGCAGCTGGAAAAAGAAACATGCAGACATGAAGGATCAGCAGAGAGAGAACCAGCCCCTTTCACAACCTGTCTCTGCTAAAACAGACCTCACAAACAGAAGAAAAACAAGTCTGTTTATTATTAATTATTATGCTAGAATAATAATCCTCCAAAACAGACGCAAGCTCCCAGTTACCTGTGGTATTTTGAACTGTATATGTATTCCTTCTGTTCTGCATCATCTTATATTCATTCCCTTCTTTCCTTGCCCTTCGTTTGCCTAGTTCTGATGCATCCCTGAAGATTAAACAAATACGAACAGCTGCAATTCAGTTTTCTGACAAAAAGACTGCCAGAGACACTGCCACATGCTTTCAGCCCGAGCGTGAAGTTGAACAATACCTACGAGAACGAGTTATTCTGTGCTTCTGCTAGACGCAGCCGTTTGGCATGATTCTTCCCTTGGTAGTGAGCCTGTGCCACAGCCGGAGAACTAAACGAGGCATCACAAAGCTTGCAGTAATCATTCTCTGTGGCCAAGATCACTCGGCCACCTGGTTTACTGGATCCCATCTAGCAGCAAAGGAGAGACAGCATGTGAAACACAAGAAGGTTAAATCGTTGAAATACTTGAATCACAGGGACTGAGACCAATATTGTCTTCAGCAGGCAGCAAAAACTGGAATTAGAGCATATGGATTAGGACACTCTCAAGTGCTCCCCAAACTCCCCAATACAAGAATTTAATTGTCCCTGCTTCAGCCTCCAGGAGAATCTGCAAATTCCTCAAGAACTAGGCAAATCCCTGGCCTCAGATGGAGAGGAAAACAATCTGAACAAATACCCTGTACCTCTGCAACAGCTACAGGGGCTTGTTTACTTCACAGCAACCATTTAACTCCTCTACTCCTGACTGCTGGGAGCTGACAACAGTGACTTTCACACTGAGGAAGACCCACTGAGAGGTAAAGGTGATTCTCCCATTTACATTGCACTTAATCCCTCCACAGTGCCCTGTCTCTACACAGCAACTTAACCATACTAAGAGGCAAAGAAAAGAACAGCAGAGATGACAAACTTCTGATCCTTACCCTTCAGGTAGGATGACACCTGGATCAAGACTTCAAAGGAAGGACCCAGCCTCACATGAGTAGCTCCTGCCATAGGAAGGATATCTTGCTCATCTAGTCAGACCATGCACTGACTGGGGCAGCAGCTACGTCTCCTCAGTGTTATCACCCAGAGAAATGTGCTTTGCAAACAGTGCAGCAGTAGTGATTCATACAGCCATGTCACTGCGGCACTTGCCAAGTCAACTTTCTTTCACATTTCCTTTGATGCTGTTCAAGCTTATAGACACACACACATAATTCTGACTTCTGTGTTACAACGTGAACCCTCACGTGGCCCCAGAGTGGTCTTTTTATTGTCATGGATCATTTTCTCCATTAAAAAACTGCATCAGATACCCTAGCAGGTACAGCACCCATGTCCCACTGCCTAGCACTGCACCTCATGCCCTTTTGATTCAGTTCTGTGAGCTGCCAAGTCAGTGTACACAGGACCAAGCCTCCCTCTGGGGGCTCCACCAGAAGGGATCATAGTCTGCCACTTACAGAAAACAGGTCTTTGCTTTTCTACACACAACAGAGTCTTTTGCTTTGGGAAATGACAGGTACAGCTTCCATCCCTGCGGCCCAGCTATGGTTCCCTGCGCAGTCACATGCAAAAGCCAGGTTAGCTGTTTAATCCCATGACAATTAGAAGTGACAAATTCTACAAGAAAGCAAAATTCGCCTCTTTTGCTTCTAATGTGCCCAATACAGAATTAATCTGGATCATCAAGGGAACAATCCATTCACCCTACATGCAGAAATAAGCACTTCAAAAGGAGCAATAAAAGAGGAATTAGGTAACAGCCCAGGGCAATGGATGTAGGAGCATCTAACCACTTTTTCCACTTCCCTCACACAATGGAGGGATAATTGTGCAGAGCAGATGCCACATCCTTCAGTCCAAAGCCAGCTCCAACAATGCTGTTTTACACCTGCCCTTAAACGACCATAAACAGCAGCACACCAGATTTACCTAGGAATCCAAGTATTTGCCGTGCAGAAATACAACATTTCAAGTCCAATATCCTGCTGCAAGGGCAGATCAACATCTGCATCTTCAGAGAAAAGCAAACAGCTCGTAACAGGCTGTTTCCACCATCCCATGCCATCACACGGCAAATTCTTTCCCAGCTCCTGCCGTAATCCTCAAAGCATGAGATCTAGTTATCCTTCCAGGGAGTTGTAAGCAGCATGATCTCAGTCACCTTCCCATGCCTTACCTGAGCTGGATGGGAGACAACCTGAGGTGGGGCAGGCTCAACCGAATTACTCATTCTGGCAGGTGCTGGACAGCTATTGGCAGCATAGTAATTTCGAAGTTTCTTACTATGATTTTTACCCTGGAAAGAGAACCCAAATTAATTGCTGTCCTAGTAATAGCATCCCACACTGAAAGAAAAAGGATCCAGAGACCTAAGTGACAAAGCGGCCATGAAGACGGCACCTCAGGTAAAGGAGCTGCCACTCAGAAATTAACAGCTCTGGACTTGAAATGTCTCTAAAAAACCCTCATCACTGGGTCTCATTTTTAACTGATTTTCTCAAATCTCAAGGCAAGTTTACAATTAGTTCCTAAATCTGTTTCCATTTCACTTAAAACTAGTATTAGGTATTTTAAAGATGAAACATAACTGCTTTGCATAGCTTTTTGACACACCTGAACAGACGCACGCACACTTCTTTTCCTGAGGTTGCAAGAATGAGTTAAAACATGAGACTGAACCAAAACAACCCTGCTTCATATTTTTATTTTCTCTTGGAAAACATATAGTTCTGTTTGTTTTCAAAACCTGATAGAGCTATATGAGAGTACATATATGCCTTGTGGCTATATAGTAAGGCACATGCATAAAAGCAAGTTATGTACTATCAGTTCACTCCTGTCCCCTCGTGGCAGAAACACTGCAGAAATCAGACACTGAAGTGTTACCCTAATTCAACTTACGCCTTCACTGGCATGATACAACTTTTTCAGGGCCAGCAGCAAATCTGAGATCTGTGCCTGATGTCCTGAGGATACGGCCAACAGCCCTTCTGAATCTGCTGGTGGCAAAAGTTACTATCTCCACATCTTACACAAATACAGCACTAGTAAGAGAGGGTACTAGTAAACTGGGGTAACGTAAGACTATGACATATTTGACCTCTCAGCAAAGAATCATTTGCAAATAGTCCCTAATCGAATTCAGACAACTCAACCAGACCAGTCTCAACAAAATTAATTTGGTCTGAGCTGGCTCAGCTGATGCTGTCCAAGGCAGATGAGAAAGTTTGCACAAATGGCCCCACCAGCAGATCAGTTGTGTGCGTAACCTCAGGAAGGAGGCACTGATGAGCACTTGGCAGCAGCTCCCTTTCCTAACTGCACTGTTAGATCCAGAAGAAAACATCTGTCCAGGTCCTACAAAATCATGTCTGTGGAATAAGTAGTTCTATCAGAGTGTAGAGATGAAAAACAGATCCCATAAAGCAAAGGAAAATTATTAGTGTCTGCCTTTTCATCCATGCCATCTTGGTACTACTTCTCCGTCCCTGTGGGCAAAGTTTTCACATGCTCCAGTGATGATACCTTGAATAAAAGCACTGCAGCATGTCTGGACGAAGAGCAAATTCAATTAGAATGAATACATGTCTTACAGAGCAGTTCTAGCCACAGCTTCCAGTCCATTAGATGGTGCAGAGGTAGCTTCAGATGAGCTAACTCACATGCTGCTGCTGATGTGCAGCCATCTCAATGAAGCACTTAAAACCCACCTGAGAAACTAAGTTAGTCCTCATGCATTAGCCCACACTTAGCTCTGTGCTACCACAGCAACGTTACCGGCAGCGCACGTGTTGGCACAGGTACGTCTAAACAAGCTGCAAGTGCAGCAGCCCTGAAAGCTGTGCCTCCTGTTGCTCTTCTTACCTGGTAATGAGCCTGGGCTTGTTGTGCTGAATTCAGAGTGACATTGCAAAGCTTACAGCACAGAGGCTTACACAGTTCTTCCAGCATAGGGTCCTGCTCCACCACCTTTGCAAGCTCCTCTTCTTGCGTGTGATGAAAGGAAGGCCCCAGTCCGAGAGATTTTGGTGGGGACAGTGGTGAGCTGGGTCTTGGCCTTGTAGCCACTGACATAGGAAGGGATGAAGGCTTCTCAGGATGAGGAAGAAGTCCTGCTTGCTGTAGAAGAATCATTGGCCAGGAAGACTGTGAGCATGCTACTTATGAAGGATGAGCAGTTTTTTTCAGATCTAGACCAGAGAGACACAAATGTTTAAATAAACAGTGCTAACAGAAACAACAACAATCCAGGGCACACCTTCTGTAACTTCCTTGTCTCTACTTTCTGCCTTTTCACAATGTCAAGCAGGATAAAGCAGTTTGTAACACTTCATCCCACAGGAACAGTAGTATCCCATTCAGCTAGGGCCAGGTTAAAAGGTATTTATAAAGAAGTAGATTGAAGTCCAAAACGTAGCTGTTAGCATCCCAGGGCACTCCCCTGGGCAGGTGAAGATTCCTAACCACACAGCATCTGACCCACAGCGCACGTGCCCCACTGATCCATGCCCACTGGAAGATGGGCATGCAGCACACACAGTACACACAGCTGTGTTACTGGGCATGGGAGGGACACTCCCATTACCCCCATCCTCTTCTGACAGCCTAAGAACAAGCTCGCACTCAAGACCAAAACATTACAGACTCCAAGTATTATAATCCATTACTGCTACTGATGACTTAAAAAGAACTCAAATACTTCAAAGCAGACTGGTTTTTTTTTAACCATAGGTAGATATAAAATACATATAGACACACACAAATACATCCCTTGAATCTTCACAAAGACCTTCCTGAGGAAAGATATTCCACAGTTCGCTTTTCTCAAGTTAAGTCTGTGTCTTTATCCTGGCTGGGTGGTCTGTAACCGCCTCCCACCACGGTATCAGCCCTGTTGGCCTTCCCTCTGATTCTTACCTACAGAAACTCAATGCTATCATCACCCACATTCATTTGCAGGCATTCATATGACTCCCTAATATAGAAGGCCACTCCACCACCTCTTCTTCCTCATCTATCCCCTCTGAAAAGTTGGTAGCCCTTGATCCCAGCACTCCATCCATCCCACCAGGTTTCCGTAATGGCAGCTATATCATAGTGACCTAACACCACCACATCAGCTAGACCATGGCACTAAGTGCCACATCCAGCCCTTCTTAAAACACATCCAGGGACGGTGACTCCACCA
>WUAM01000359.1:29168643-29196876 GCA_024336885.1 Actenoides hombroni
TTATTATTATTATTATTAATTTTTGTTTGTTTTTAATGCCTTGGTTATGTGTAATACAATAAGTCACTTCCTAAGGTAGCCATCTAGACTTCTGCTGTAGATTCTTTGGGTACCAGGAATATTCGGAGGACTGAACACCTTGCAGATATCAGTCACTTCCAAATAGGAGAGTGCTGCTATTGCTGCTGTTGCCTGTTTGGGGGGAGGAAGGAAATTGGGATGATATTGCATTAATTCCAAATCAAGCAAGAAATCTCATAGATAGGTATCATATGCAGGTTTGCATTGCATAGTTGAGTACATTAATGAAAATTAACACAGGTTGTAATTAATAGGACATTTGAAAAATGTTGGTTTGGGGTGAGGGGAAGCTAAGATTTATTTCTGTTTTTAGACTTTGATACTGGTGAGGAAACTGATTTTTATGATGTGTAACTGGGATGGGAATAATACTGCAAAATTAACCTTTACAGTTAGTCTTAAAATACAGTTAAACTAAGTTTTGCCATATTACTATTTTGTAATTACTGCAAAGTGTGTGAGATCCAGTAAATCCCCCAGCTGAAGAGTTGTGTATATTTTTTGGTGTGTGATTGAGTTGTAACAGGAGCCTCAAGGCAAGAATGGGAGTTTGTACTTTGGCTAACTGCAGGAACAGATTCGTGGCTTGTAGTGTCAGCTGACGTAGGGTTTGTTGGGATTTTGCAGCCTCTTATGCATTGCATTCCACGCTTGTGGGAGTTTTGTGTCATCCTGTTCAAAAGCCAGACATTCAGCTGCTCCCAAGTGACGATGCCTGTCTGAAATTGTAGCTATGGCTAGAAGAGGCCACAAAAATATTTACACTAAAACTGGATGGGAATTTTCTTTTGCCCTTTAAGTTGGATGTGTCATGGCAAAGAATTCTGTTACAAGTTTTTCATTGTAGTATCCTAATCCAAATACGAGCAGTGAAGAGAGAAAATGGATTTGTTTCTCTTGATGTTTATTTGGACACAAACATATTTTAGAGTACAGGGTCGGTCCAGATAACCTCTAGAGGTTCCTTATGACTGAATTTATTCTATAAATCAATTTCTGAATGGTTCACAAACTGTTAAATGAACCAGAAATAATGCTCTGAAGTATTAACTGTTTGGTTTGGGGTTTTTTGTTTGTTTCATCTTGGGTTTGTTTTGCTTTTTTTTTCCTGCAGCTCTTTGAAATACTAACTTATAAAAGAAAAACACCTCCAAAAAGCCTGACAAACAAAAACGACAACAACAAAACCCCAAGGCAAACTGGGGGGGGGTATTTTTATAAATCTTGGAAGTTAATGTGTGGTCAAAGGGAAATGCAACAAAGCGAGTACAGTGTATGTCATTCTGTGTCTGTCTCCTCAGTCTAAGCAATACTTCATGGTTTTGCTGCCAGTATGTTGTGTTAGAAAAACATTTTTCTAGTTAATTCTGAAAGAAGATTTTGTGAAAGGTAGTCTAATGAAGCCTGTGTATTTCAAACAAGAAAAGTGAGGGACAGTAGATGTATTGCTTGTTCTCTATGAAAAGTTTTCTTTTTCTTAAAGCCAGTAGAGCAGGAATAACAGCACTTAGCAGGCATATTGATCAAGTACACCCGCTGGGAATATTTATAGTTTTGGTTTTGAAAAATTATGCTGAAATACCTGAACTCTAGAAATATGACAGTGAAATTCAAAGAAACCAGCTTTCCTTTGTGAAATGGGAAAGAATGATGGCATACTTTCCCATCTCTGGCACATTGCTAGCGTGCATCAGAAGTAAATGACCTCTTCAGTCTAGCTTAAGAACAGTTGCATCAAACAGAACTTAAGGTTCACTGTTCTTGTTTCATGCCCTGTTGCTTTATACTGGTAGGTTCGATGTAATTCAAAGAGGTTGGGTTAGGTTTTGGGGGTTTTTTTAACTGTTTTGGAGGTTTGGTGTTCTTTTGGTCTACCCATTAACATATTTCCTTAAATTAACTTGCGTTCATGGATTTTTATGTAGGAAAACTGGCAGTTTTTCTTGCAGCTTCTGATTAAAGCAGTGCTTGCAGATGTAGCTGCTTAGGATTGTGAACCACAAAGCATATTTCTCAAGTACAGGATTCTTACTGAGTTGACAAAGACTTACTGTAAAGTTCCCTGAAACTTTGAGATGGTTAAGTCATGTTATTGGCTGTACATGATGACCCTCTTCTATCCCTTGGGTGTTTTTTTTTTTTCAAAGTCTAAACAGAACAGAAACTGGAAGGTTGCCTCCTAGATTGTACAGCATGTCAAAAAACTTATCTGTCATTGAGACTTAACTGGTTTTATTATATCCATACTAATTAGTCTTTTGCCAGTACTTAATGTGGCAGTTAATGGTGATGAATGACTGTTGCCTACTGTGTTCTAAGACTGTTCCTGGTTTTTAACACTTGCTGTTAAGGTTGGGTTATGGTCCTTCCAGAAACATGGATTTTCTACTGAAACTGCATTTGTTGTCTTGGAAAGGTCTTAAACTGTCATCGGTTTAGCTGTGTATCCTTGCAGAGGGCACTAAATCTGTGAGCAAAAAATTACCCTTGTTAAAAACTCATTCATTCTTTTAGCCATTAGCAGTCAACAGTGAAAGAAGTTCTTGAACGTCCTCAAAATGCAAGAAAACTTTAGAGTTACTGAAAAGGAAGTATTGGAGATTCAGCATGTCTTTGGGGACTAACAACCAGAAACAGAAATATCTGCCTTTCTGCAATCCGAATGTCACAGAAGAAATTTTCTGTGCCTTGGGACTTGGACATGTTACTTGCTAGAAAAGTGAGGAGACAGATCTCTGCAAGGATGTAGGGAAACTAAATGCAGAACACTTGAAAATACAAGCACAAAAAAAAGTAAGAATGAGCAGAGAGTGAAGAGTGGTTTTCCGAGCCAGAGTGGATGTGAATTGTTTCTTTCCCCAACTCAACAAACATGCTCTGTGTAATGAGGTATGTTGTTATCCACCTTCAGTGCTTGTGCCATTAAGTTACTTTTCATTAAAGCTGGAAAACACTAACTTGACTCTTGACCAAAGGTATAGTTCAAAAGATTCAAGTTAGTAGTGCTAACGTAAGGAGAAGTTTCTAGATAGAGCTGTCTCCCTTTGGGAAATGGGAGGTAAAAGCTTCCAGTCCAAATACTCCAAAATATGCTTGTTGTGGTCATCCAACTGCTTAGATTATAAAAGATACCATTTATTCTTCATTTTTGTATTTCTCTTCCCAACTTTTAGCGGAATAGTCAGGAAATGTTATGACTGAATTATAAAAGTGAAAGTGACACTAATAAAACTGAAAATATTTCTTCTGAAAAAGTTTATATGGATGCTGAACAACCTGTTAAATTTACCAGTTTATCAAGGCAGTCTCCAATGGTGGGAGGCAAGCAATTACTAGATAACATTTTATCTACTTGCAGTTACATGCCATCACCCCTGAAATCTCCTTCGATGTTGACATTAAGTACTGTGAGAAGAGCACTTGTCCCAAGAAAACGTCTAGTGTCTGAGTGCAAGAGCTACTTTTTAAGCAACATCCAGACATCTTGAATAGTTTTGATTGTGGATTTAATTAAGGATGTGTTTAAACAGGGTGCCTCTGAGTGCCACTGCTAGTCTAGCAAGTATGTTACAAAGATTGATTTATAATAAATTGTTTGTGTTTTGGTGTAAAATAGTAATATGTGAAATGGAAGCACTGTCATTGCAGATGATAAACTTAACCAGTTATGTGATTTTTTTGATAAGTGGCTATTAGGTAAAAGAAAGTGCTTCAAGTTGATTTTAACATTTTGAGCAGGTAAAGTTTAAGTGTTTCTTAACAGCTTACCAGGGTTGCAATTAGTAAAATTTTAATACCTTGTGTTCCTCTTCAGCTTGCTGTGAAATGGAGGATAAAGCATTGATGTTATTGCTGCTCAGCAGCACTCCCTTGATCTTGGATAGCTCCAACTTGGAATGTTTTGATATGTAGGGGAAGATGACATAACTACCACCAGGAGATAAAGGATGAAAACAGAAGCCAAAGAGCAATGAAACGACGGAGTTGATATATGAAGAAAAGGATAGCAAAACCTATACCTGACTCTGGAAACTCTTCTTAAATATATTGTCAAATTACTTTGCACGCCAGCTCTTCAACTGTTCTTTCATCACCCGTTTTCCCAGCCTTTCAATGTACCTCAGCAGATAGGATGGTATCATGAGCAGCTGCAAGGGGATACGAGAAGTGCAACCGTTATCATAGCTTCTAATGGCTTGCTGTCCTGGTCTGCAAGCAGGTTATTTACTTACACAACATAGAGATGATTTACAATATAGCCACCCTTTCCTAATTGGTGCTTTTTATGGGTTGAAATGAATTGAAAAACATGGTCTTCTGTTCTATCTCAGAGTTAAACTTTACCAGGCTGAAAACTGCTTTCAGTTGTTTTTCAATGTACACACCTACAAAAACACTAACAAAATGTTTCCAGATAACTGTGTATTAAAAATACTTCTTTGTTTGTGCAGATGTGTAAAGTTCCCTTAATAGCAGTGACTGACTACTGCCAGTATATTTTTGGCTTTTTTTAAATAAAGGGCTTTCTTTTTAATGTATCCATCTTACAGAGCTATGATTGTAGTAGTAAGGCAGCATGTGCTTTAGTCTCAGAGTGTTTAATCTGGTTATAAAAGTGACTTTCCAAGCTGGGAAATTAAGAAGCCATAAAACTGTTTTAGAGATGTTGCTGATATTCTCTGTTTAAATATCTTTGAGCTTATGTTACTTTCTTATTTGGAAAGTTCATGTTAATTGCAAACATTTATGTAGGCAAATATTACCTTTTTTTTTTTTTCCAGATGCAATAAACACAAATTGCTGGTACCTTGACCTCATTAGAGAAACAATTTGGGTAACAGCTTCAAGTATAGGAAAAAGATATACTAACAACAAACCTAATGTCTCGGCAGCCCCACGCTAGAAGTCATGCTTTGGTGTTTGCACAACATAGAGTTTGCAAAGCAGATGCTTCTAATATGTACAGAAGTGATAAATGTTTAAACATGCTGAAGAGCCATTTGTCACAGTTTACTGTAACTGTTTCTATACTTCAGGCTGAAGCATGCAGGACCTAATGACACACACAGTCCCAGCGAATCATGTTTGTTTGCACTTCGTGAACGCAAATGCATTGTCTCAAGCCATGGTTGTTGCTTTGGCATTCAACCAGTAAATGTAGAGAAAAGTCCTGCTGAACCAAAGCCAACAGCTAGAACCAGAATAAACCTACACCCTTTAAGGTTTCAGAGAAACTTTGGATTCTTTGTGTTTTCCATGTAGCAGTCAAATCTGCTTACAAAATCAGTAATTCAGCCAATAGTATTCTTTAGCATTGAAAGCCTGTTTTCTGATGTGCTTAGGTGCAGTACACTTAAGTGGTCTATGACCTTTAGGGAAGTGAGGCCTGATGGGAGTTTATAGTAGTGCTAATGCTTTGCAACTGCATAGGATCCCACTGTGCCACTCTTAACACTTGGTGTGTGGAGTAGGCAGGGCAGTCTTGCCCTGCTGCTGCAGTAAATAAAGGTCTGTTGATAATATCTTATGGAAAACTGTGCTTATCTTTCAGCAGGGTTATCTTTTACTGCTAAATAAATACCTATTTAATCACCATTGACTGTGTCACAAATACGTCTGTTAAGGAGTAGTAGTTCATTATTTCTGACTCCTGAAAAGCTGTAGTATTTTCTTGTGATTACAGCTTCTGTAGAAGTAGGCAGCTGCTACAGGGCAGGGTCTGCAAGGAACATTTCAGCTGGTCCTAGGACAAGAATATTTAGCTGCGGAATTGAAATTTTTCATTACAGTGGCTGTGCCTTTTTGTTAACTTTGCCCAAGTCTTCCCTCTCCCAACAAATGGGTTTAAAAAGAGAGTTAAGAAATACCTCGGTGGAGAATGTGTTGTTTTGTTTTTTAGGAGTTTAAACAAAGAAAAAACCAGGCTGACTTCCGTGACTCTTTGAGGCATGTGGTTCCTTACAAATGCTCTATCAAAAGTGAAGTTGCATCCCATCCTCTGCTTGCCAGTAAAAAAAGATAATGACTTTTTGCTAATGGAATTCAGTAAGTCCATGAGACTGAACTCCTACTTCTATAAATGCTGTTTGTCTATGAAGTGAGTTAAGATAGAATTGCTAGTTTATACTTGGATTATGGAACAGACGCTTGTGTGTTCCAGTTCACCCTTCTATACTTAATGTTAAAAAGTCTACCAAGCTGCAGAAATACTGCTGTCCACTGCCACTCCAAAGCTTTTATCTTTGTCTCTATTTAAAGTTGCTGTTGGACTCCATCCTAAGAAATGTGACGTGGGAAGTACACAATATGCTGTAAATCAGTCTGATGTCTTTTTCAGCTGCTTCTTAGTAAAGAAAGGGCTCAGTGAGTGGATCTTTTGAGTAAAGATGGATATAAATTAATAAATAGAAGTGGGCCTAATTTCAGTCACATTTTCTTAAACACATTTGTCCCTATGCCTTCTTTCCAGAGGAGCTGGCCAGATGAGCATTGAAGATTAAACCCTCTTGATGCTGTCGCTTTTGGCAGTGGTCTGAGGGCTGCAGTATCTCCAGGGTTTTATTGCAGTTCTTTCCCTGCCCTTCTAGATATGGACAGTAGGAGAGGAAATCTTTCCTCTTTCAGTACAGCTGGAGGTTCATCTTGCTGTGGCAGAGTGAGTTACTGCTAAAAGCCAATAACATGCTTGGGGGTAATCGGCACCAGGAAAGGCCCAGGGTCTGACTTGCAGTTCTGCTACACAGCTGCTCAAGTTAGGTGAAGTTTCAGACTAGACCAGAGCACAGAACACCTGGATTTACTCTGCTTTGGCTCCTTGTCCTTGTCTGTGTGCCAGTGCTTCCTGTTTTTAAAAATCCTGTTTACTTTCTGGGTTCCAATTGTCCCAGGAAGGTGGGAGGATGGGAAAAAACATGGAAAGAAACGTAAATGACATTATTTAAGGTGGAGTTTTATATATATTCAGCATTTGTTACTTATCTAATCCAGTTTCATGAATAACATTCTAGAATAATCTTTTGCTTATATCATCTTGCAATAACTTCCAAAAGCAGAACATTTCTTCATTTGAAAACTGACATTGAAGCCCTTAGTATTTGTAGCAAGGAGCAGAATATGGTTTGTGGTGTGCTTTTACTTCATATTCTTTCTGATGTTCACATAAAAAGTGTTTGTCACCCATATAAAGTAAAGTATTAAAGAATAATATGTAATCAGAGGACAGCCTTATTTCTGTTGGTACAAAATGGCACTTTGCTCTGATTTTGTTGCTGAACTTTAAGGATTTGGGCTTAAAGAGCTTGAAAGAAGTTGAGTGCTGCTCACTGATCTTCAGAGTGCACCCATAGCTGTGGAGGAACAGCTCCAACCAGAACAGAGCCAGACAGGAGAGTAATTCTCATTCTGCTACCCATCGAGCCAAGCTTATCTTTGAAATGAGTAAGCAGATAGGTGAAATGTAAAGAGAAGATGTGGTGTTTTTAATTTGTGTTGTGCTTTATGACTACTAGTCTTCTATAAATAACAGTAATCCTTTACTTTGAAGTGAAGCTGGCCATGGAATTACTGAATGATTTTGGACTAAAAAAGGAATATTTAATTCCAGGCTTTCCTTTATTTAACAAAAAGAAAAAAAATCTGCCTTTAACTGGAAGAAAATGTTCTAGGACAGACATTCTGCTCTTGGTATGTCATGGGACCCCTAGGGAAAAAGAACAATCGTAGTGGGAGTTGTAGAGGTCACCAGCAACTTGCAAATGTTTCTTTCTCGCAATCCTATTTTCATGGCTCCCAGATAGCAAATGAAGCTATAAACAACATGTCTGCATGGATTGGAGAGGGCAAGTGTGGGGATTTGAAAATGAGAATTTACAAAGATCTTTTGTTTTGCTTGGAGAAAAAAAAACCAACTCCAACAACAGTAAAACTTTAAACTTTTCATCTTGTTTCTATTTCAGCTGATTGATCCTGTAGTTTTTCAGTAACAGCTGACATACATATTACCTCTTGGGCAATACTTTATAGTGAGTTCTTTTTTTTTTTTTTTCTGGTACTTGAAAGTCTCTACAATCAGAATCCAAGAATATTGTATTCTAAAACCAACAAAACCAACTCAAGCAACTGCACGTAAGATAACTTTAAAGACAGCTTTGAAACGTAGTCAGCCCATGTTCTCATATCCAATTAAACTGAAACTTCTTTTCACTAATTCCCAGTGAGATTTTACATTCACAGGAAAGAATGATGATGTATTTCTACTGTACTATAATGTTAGGGTTTTTATGAGCTCTATCTAGCCAATGCGAAGGTCCTCAGCACTGTGTGTGTTGTTGGTTTTTGTGTCTGTGTTTTTCTGTTGTTTTTTTCAGGGGAGAAGAAGTAGATAACTATAAATCAAATTCGTAATGTTTGGAAATACCTGTTTCAGAAGGAAACTGAATACTAAGATGTGTTTGACAGTGTTAAATCATTCTGCTTGTTTGTTTCTGTCAAGCTGCTGTTTGTGATCAGATAAGCAATTCTGTTTATCTGTGCCTTTTCTGCGAAACAGGGGTGAAAGCAGTACATAAGAAATAAGGAGACATAACTGTAATACAGCAGTCTCCTGCTTTCTATTCTAAAAGCACTATTTCTACTGTTGCAATCTGTGGGTAATAATGTTTTTGTAGAAGACAGCTTCAGACAGCTTTGTTCTAGTCTTTCTGTATTTTGGAAAAACGCCAGCTTGGGAAGCAGGAAGAACGAAAAGACAATACTGAAAATACCTCTTCTGGGGCAGTCTTACTGTCACCACACAGCAGGTTTGGACAGCAGCAAAATCAGACGGGCAACTCTGCCCAGGTTTTTTTTTTTCATGCTGAGTTTTGGAGTGCCTGATGCGTCTGAAAATGAGAATAGAACATTGTGGTCTTTAGAAAGTTTGAAGTGTCTTGCGTTCTGAAAAGTGCTACTCTTGTCCCAGGAATTAGTTTAAAAATGCTTATTTAGGGACATACCTTTAGTTGATGCTTCTGTCAGTTTGATACAGAATCAAGAAAGTCGTATAACCTACACACATAGCTGGATTGTTTAATGAGTAGAAGACTTGTTTCTCAAGGCAATGCTAAGAGTCTAAAGGAAACTTCTACCTGGAAAGAAAATCAAATCTAGGCACAACTCCTAATGAGCATCTCTTTTATACTGCAGGTTACTACAAAACATTGCTACATCCTATCTATGAAAGCAATGTAATGGGATTTGTCAAATGACTGGAAAAACTAGTGGACTTGAATTAAAGTGTGGTAGTTTACTGAATGACTAATTCATTTTCAAGTATGGAGTGATAAAATTGTATTGAGTGTTTAGTCTATCCTTTTGAATTGATTTTGAAACGCTAGCTGATGTTTATAGCAATGCAGCGTTACTCAGTTCTGTCACTGGAATGTTTACCTCTTTGCATAAGCATCCCATACTTTTTACTTTTAGTACAGCATTGTGGCACAGTACACTTGTACTTCCTGCTTTCTTCTGTGCTTGCTGGATTTCATGCTATTTGGTAGATCATAGATGGAATAATTTCCTTCTGGCAGAGCCTGAAGGGTGATTGTAGGTGCTTGTGCTGATGGCACACAGCCTTAACAATAAGTCTCCTAAAATGAACAGAATTTTCTATTTCGCCCTCTATGGACTGACCCACAGACTTGAACAGTGGGTCTTCACCTGCTTTATATGATATACATGTTAATGTCAGGTGGAGCTCCTCTCTTTGGGAAACATGCCCACAGTTATGGCTGCTTTTCCCTCTTTTGTAAATTATCATCTAACTGTGGTGGGTTTTTATATGTGCCTCCACTGACAAATACTGATGTCTGTGTGGAGTTAGTAGAACGTTTGTGAGTAATCTCTAGACAGTGAAAATCAATTCACTTCATCTGATCTGTAAACAGATAATCTGTTAAAATGAGTGTTCTCTTAACAAGGAAGGATTCTCCATGCTTTCCGATAAAGAGCTTAGGGAAAGTAATTTCTTGTTGCCTTGTTTTCGTAACGTAGATTCCATCTGTACTGAAGGGTAACTGTCCTTCCTTTTTAGCGAATGATATAACGTTTGGATCAGTGACACTCTGGTTTGAGGTTCTTCTGGCAAAATTACAAAAAAACACAGTGGAAAAACCACTGCCAGGGTGTCCTGCTGAGCTACAGGTGTGTAAGGCTTTTGTGTGTAACAGTGTGGTAAAAACAGCTGCAGTAGCCACTGCTATCTTCAGGGGAAAATATATGTGGGTTTTTAAGCTTGAGACAAGTTAACTTGAGTCAATTTGCTTGAGTTATGAGTATAGAAAGTACTCCTTTGAGTACTAATGTTAGAAACCAATATTAACTCTCCTGCAGTACAATTCTTACTAAATTTCTCCTTGACTAAGCTCCATTCCTCCAGGGGAAGGAATTCTTTTCAGAAGAAGTGGCAGCAAACTTACTGATGGTCTCATGTAAACCTTTTTGGAGTTAACATATTAGTATGTCATCAAGAAGGCATTGGAAAATAATTGTAGGCTGTAACTTATCATAAAATACTCAACAGAATGAAATGGAGTTAAGCATGCTGCTGTAGTTCTGCAGAACTCAGTGCTGTGAGGTGGTAAAGCTGTCGTGGAATCTTTTATTCTAAATAAGGGGCTATATCTGCTGTATCACACTATTTCTATCCTGTAAGAAAATTATATAAATTAACATGAACGTGAGAAGTGTACCTGGAAGCAAGTAGGAATTCCTATTTTGGGAAGTGTGTTTTTTAACTTCCCTCTTTCTTCCTCCATGTAGATTTATCATTTTTGAGTGGAGTTTCAGAATTTGATGCCTGGGTTGGGTGCTGAGGATTGTTAGTGATGGAGAATGTGCTGAATGGTTCAGGAAGGCAGTAATGACTTGAAAAGAATTTTATTTGATCGGTGGGTGTCTTTGAGTTTGGCCTTTGATCATCCATGGTATCCCAGAGCTTTTGTCAGGGGAAAAAAGTTTAAGGTGTTTTTGCAAGGTCACAGATTGCAGGTGTGATGGAGTGTTCATTTGAAGTGTTTGCATGTACCTTTTATTGGATTTAAATAACATCTCCCTAGAATTCTCTTAAAACTATAGCCCTTTTACTGTCAAAGAACACAATTGATTCCACTTATTGCAGGCAGCCTTCCAGACTTGAAAGTGTACACAGCAACACAAGCTGCCAACTATACTTCAGAACTGTTTCTGTTTACATTTTTGCTTTCCAAATCCAAACCCTGGAGGCGTGCTTACGTGTGCAAGTAAATGAATGTGCACACAGACCACATGCACTATTCCAGCACACCTCTCTATCCCGGTTTAAAACAAAAGCTGCCATTTTGGTGCAGTTGCTCTAAAAAGAGTGTAGCTTTTGGGGTGTTTGCACCATTAGTAAGCCTTTAAAGAAATGGCATTGAGTCATCATTTAATATTTGAAATTTTTAAAAAGCCGTGGTTGACATTTATTTTGAGAAAATGCTCATTTAGAAGGATTTTGTATTTGTGACCCCCGGCTCTGCCTCTGTTTCTTTGTTAGCAATGATTGGTGGGGGGTGTGGAACTTGCAGTGGAAGGAACGGCCACTCTTGAAGCTGAGCTATCTTGGCACTGCTGCAGTTATGCTCAAACCCCTGTGTAGACCCTGGCGTTCGTCTGACTCCATGGTGATCTCAAGGCAGCTAAAATATCAGAAGCTAACCCAAGAGGGGGAAAAGGAGTAGTTTCCTGCCACTTTAATCCATCTGAGCCTGTAATGAGCTGGCTCAGGGAGCACCAGTGCCAGCGTGATGAAGAATGAGGACACATCCCGGGCAGGGAGCAGATGGGCTCTGACAACCCTCAGTTCAGAGGAGCCTCAACAGCAGTATGGAACTGAACTTGAAAGGCTGCTGGTATAAACTCAGTCTTCACTGTGAATAATTAATTTGACTGTGCCCCATCTATATTATCATTATTTGTATGTGTGGACAGACAAGTTCTTACGACTGCACGTTCTTGGCTTTGGTTGGGTTTTTTATGCTGGTATATGCCCTAACATTGCTGTGTTTCTGCCTATGCCTTTAATTAAGAAATGTAAATAAGCATGTGATTCACTGGTATAGAGAGGGAGTCTTGTTCATGCTTTGCCTGATCAAAAAAGTTATTTAACCTGCTGCTATTTCTTTTTATCTCTAGACTGAGGATAGGTATCTGTAATTCAGAATTCTCCAACTTACTCTAAATGGTGTTACTTGGATTCATTTGTAATGTTTTGTAATCGGAGAGCTTTCCAAGTTTGGCTCTTTAAATACACTGTGAGTGTACTTAGAACTTTTCCATTTCAGCATCTGCTCTCTGAGACTGTTACAATGATGAGGAAAATAAAATAGTTTCTTTAAGCTCTTTTTAAAAAAGAAATCAGTTGCAAAGTTCTTCTAAATATGCATGACGTGTTAGTGGAAAAGCATTTTTCTGAATCTACAGTGGCACTTCAGTACTTCTGATATTTTAAAAGCCCAAGCTGCAACTACAAAGGAGGGATTAAAAAAGACAACCCAACTGCTACTCAGAGTTGGTTAGGAAGCAGTGGATTTGGGAAAGCATCATTTTCATTCTAATGCTTCTTTTTAAGAACTGAAGTGTGGTAAAAGCAAGTACTGGATGTACTTGGGACAGAACTTCCTAGAAAATAAGTACCAAGGCATAGAAGTGCAGAAATGAGGATCATGGGTTTATTTTTTTACATATAAAACTTTAAAATGTATTTATCATTTTATGTATTTTATATATTTGTGTGATATATTTTATATGTATTTATACATACACAATATATATAGTTATATATAAAAATGTGCTGAGCAAAGGTCAAGTGCCACCTCATGAGATTCAGCAAGGACAAGTGTAGAGTCCTGCGTCTAGGGAGGAATAACACCAGGCACCAGTACAGGTTAGGAGTCATCCTGCACCACAGAGAAAGACCTTGGAGTCCTAGTGGATAGTAAGTTCTCCATGGGACAGCAATGTGCCCTTGTGGCCAGGAAGTCCAATGGCATCCTGGGGTGCATTAAGAAAACACTGTCCAGCAGGTCTAGGCAGGTTCTTCTCCCCCTCTGCCCTGGTGAGACCACACCTGGAATACTGTACCCAGTTCTGGGCTCCCCAATTTAAGAGACACAAAGATCTACTGGGGAGAGGCTAACGGAGAGCTCCGTGGATGATTAAGGGACTTGGAGCATCTTCCCTGTGACAAAAGACAGAGAGAACTGGGGCTGTTTAGCCTTGAGAGGAGAAGACTGAGAGGGGATCTTACCAATGTCTATAAATGTTTGAGGAGTGGGTGTCAAGTGGAAGAAGCCAGTCTCTTTTCTGTAGTGCCCCATAATAGGACAAGGAATAGCAGGTATACACTTGAGCATAGAAGGTTCCACCACAACATGAGGAGAAGCTTCTTCACTTTGAGGATGACAGAGCACTGGAACAGGCTGCCCAGAGACATTGTGAAGTCTCCTTCTATGGAGACTTTCAAGCCCTGCCTGGATGCATTCCTGTGTGGCCTGCCCTAGGTGATCCTGCTTTGGCAGGGGGGTTGGACTCAGTGATCTCTAGAGGTCCCTTCCAACCCCTAACGTTCTATGATTTGTTGCTTTTCCACAGCAAGAGCTTTCACAAAGCTGACAGAAGAGATGGTTTGGGTTTGTCCCTCTTTTCTATTATTAAAAAAGAAACTTAAGACAGAGGAGCAGTCCTAAGACAGTTCTTGACTTAGAAGGTGACTTAGAATGGCTTTACAATGGTAGTCTGGTAGTTATCCTAGCCCTGTGCTTTCAGGACACTTGGTTGGTAGAGGAGGCATGATGAACAATGGGCTGTTCTTTAGAGGTCTGTTGATGTTACCCTCTAACAGTGTTTGTGCTGAAGTTAATGAGATTCTGGGCTAAGTCTAAGTGGTGCATTAGTCGAGATTTTCATAATGGGTGATGGACTTTGTGGTAACTTATATTCTGCAGTGGGAGCTTAGTCTGTGGTATGTATTTGAGTGGAAATGCCTTGCTGCTCAGTAACAGTCAGAAAAGGAACTTATTAGGAAAGCAATAGAAAATATTATGTCACCATGTAAATGTGTGCACTCTTTGGACCTTGCATGTGGTGTGTGGATACAGTTGTTTCCCCCTTTATCTGGCAAAAAGGGCATGGTAAGAGCTGAAGAGATACAGAGGTAACAAAAGCAACAAAAATACAGAATTACTTTTGGGCAGAGGATGACTAAATAATCTACAGCTATTATGGAAAAGTAGTAGTGGGGAGGACTTGATGGATCTCTGTAAAATTAAGAGCAATGAATGCAAAGGTAAGGAGCTTTGTGTCCTTACAAGAAACCTTGGATATCAGGTGAAAATAGCAGACTTCAGAACAAAGAAAAGTGACTGTTTTGTAGCATGGAATGTTCTTTGCTCTTGTCACAAGATGTCCATAGTTTGTGTATGAAATCTCCCTGGAGAAACCTAGATGAATTTATTTTACAAATGCATAAATATTGCCTCTGGTTAAGGAAATTAAAAATAGGTAGTGATTAGGAGAGTTTATTAATGAAATATCCCTGTATGCCTGTCTAGTTCTGCTCTTAGTTTGGCATCTGTTCATGGCTAGAAGACATCTCTGCTCTTTCCAGATTCTATTTTCCTTGTACCTGCTCTAAGATGGCATAAGGCAGCGCTGCTAGGTCAGGCGTGCCTTCCCCTCCTTTCCTTTAGCTTGGCAAAGACATTCATGCCACTGCCAGAGGAAACTAGGACAGGGAATTGATCCTAAATAAAACAAGCCCAACCAAAAGTGTTAATGGAGCTTAGTTCTTCTGTCTCATTCATGGATAAAAGGGTTCGTTGCTGGTGTAAGTAGCTTATACTGATAGAAAGAAGTGAAGGATGCATTTTGTTTGTACAAGGATTCTGAAAATTAAGTTTAGAGGGTTTTACAAATACTTATAACTATTCTGTTAGTGGTGTTTGAATGCTTAAGAGGTTTGGGATGAGAAAAAGATTTTTTTTAAAAAATAAATAATAAATTGAATCATTGGTTTGGCTAAACTGAGCAAAGCTGATGGTTTATATCTCCTTCAAATGATGATAAATGTTTCTCTTTTCAAATTAAAAATGTGAAGAACTATATTTGAGATTTGCTTAAAATTGCTGTAATCAATTTGAATATTAGATATTTTCATCCTGCTTGCTATTTAAGTGTTCTAATCATAAATTATAAACTTCAGGTAAAAAAATTAACCTGTTTAAGACCATATGTGTATTGGAACTTTTTCCCAGACTAACTTGATTCTGCTGTTAACTGTTTTGAGTAGACACTTGCATCAAATACAAGTTCCTTAGACATTCAGTTTTATCAAGTCTTTTATTTTTATTAGCCATGAATATTAATTACAATTATAAGCAGTTTTTGAACAGTTTTATCTGAAATTCCTTGTGATGTTTGTATTTTAAATTAATCTTTAAATTTCTGATTTTTACTTAGGTTTAATTGTACGAATCACTGCTTGAAAAACTTCCAGTGCAAAATTATCTAAAGACTTAAAAATGCCTCCACGACCATCATCTGGCGAACTATGGGGCATCCATTTGATGCCACCACGGATCCTTGTAGAATGTCTTCTCCCAAATGGAATGATAGTGACTCTAGAATGCCTCCGTGAGGCCACCTTACTGACTATTAAACATGAACTCTTTAAAGAAGCAAGAAAATACCCTCTCTACCAGCTCCTTCAAGATGAATCTTCTTACATTTTTGTAAGCGTCACACAAGAAGCGGAAAGAGAAGAATTTTTTGATGAAACACGGAGACTTTGTGACCTGCGACTCTTTCAGCCTTTTCTAAAAGTCATTGAACCAGTAGGTAACAGAGAAGAAAAGATTCTTAATAGAGAAATAGGTGAGATGATCTTTATTTAAACATAGCTCATCAGTTTAACTGGCTTCTCCTCAAAATACAAATGAAAGCATTGAAGCGGGTTGTGTTTGTCACCTGTATCTGTGAACGTTTGCATTTAGTGACTGCAAATTGTTGCATCAAATGACCAAAGATGCTAATCAGAATAAAGCTAACATTCTTAACTGTGAATTAAGCTTTTTTTTTCCTTTTCTGTTTCATTCATACATGAAGTCTTTGCTTTGTACGTATTTCTAGTTGTATGTAGGTTAGAGGATATTTTTTGCTTGCCTCTTACTAGGAGGATTTCATATTACTACAGAATGAAGCCTGTTCTATTGTTTAAGAAGTCATTTGTTTTGAAGCTTACAGAATTGTAAATTCTAGATTTATTTACAAGTCTTAAACCACATTAGTGATAGAACATGTTTTAATACTGCTCTATCTTCCTTAAAAAGTAAAATTTCAAGAGTAAGGTCGTTTTCCCTTCCGTTTCCTACAAAAAGAGCATGCAAAGAGCCACCTAAGGTTGGAGGGGCAGAGGGGAGACAAATTGTGATGCTTTGAATCATCTCTGGAGTTGTTTGTCATTTTCCATCCTCCATTGAGGAGGAACAGGGAGACTAGTATATGTTCCAGCATGAAGGTGAAGTATCTAAATAATATAACTTCAGGCAGTACCAGCATACCTACTCCCTTAGAGTTGTGAACCCATGCACGTTGCAGTGGCAGTCTTGTCAACTGGTAATATTTGTTCTGGGGTGCTCCTTGTTGTTAAATTATTTAATTGTTATGAATGCATCATAGATAAACTATTAGTTTTGTAAAGCTTAGCCTGTTCAAGACTTGGGGAGAGCAGTGGTTAGCTGACGGTGCAACAGGACAGTTGAAAGTTTTTATTTGAACATTCATGTATAAAGAATTATTTAAGTAAGTAATCTTATAAAAGTAAACAGAATTACATCTGAGACAGAGGACATGAGAAATTGGACTCTTATTACATAACTCCATGCCAAAGAGCTAAATTCATTATCTCTTGGAGTGCTTGTTACATTTTTAAGTAGCATAGTTCCTAAAATAATAAATAAATAAATAAAATTGAATAGCTGACATTCAGTTGTAAGCAAAGTTCGTTTTGGTCCTAAGTGCTGCCAATAATCTTGCCAATTTTTTTAGAAAAAAAATGGACATTATAGCTCCTCTAGTCCGCTTAAGAAACTTTGTGCTGATTTCAAAGTAAGTTTATCTATTACTGGTTCTTTTCCTCCAGGAGGAGTGTTACCTGTGAGAATGGTTCCAGGATCCTCAGTGAATGTACATCTGTCTTGTAAACTCTTTTTTGTGACTGCTGAGTGCACTTAACTTTAGAATGGAGTTGTTCTTGAATTAAATAAGCCAGTTATGTATACAAGTAGAAGCCAGTGGTTAACATGAACATTTTAGGTTATGTCTTGCTTAAAGTATGCCTTTTGCTGTCACTGATTAGCTGTGATTATCAGTTAAAATTATTTCCTCATGCTTCTTCAATACTGTAGGTTTTGCTATTGGCATGCCTGTCTGTGAATTTGACATGGTGAAGGATCCAGAAGTACAAGACTTCAGAAGAAACATTCTCAATGTTTGTAAAGAAGCAGTGGATCTTCGAGATGCCAATGCACCGCACAGTAGAGCGTTATATGTCTGTCCTCCAAATATAGAGTCTTCATCTGAGCTACCCAAACACATATACAATAAACTAGATAAAGGTAAGATAAATAGGTAGAGTATAAATATAATGGGGTTTATAGTGATTGAAATCAGAGTACAGCTGGTGACTTAGATAAATCCCTGGTTTATGTACTGTAATTAGTACACTCTGGCAATGTCTTACTCTGAATAACTTAAGATGTAACTTCCTTGAGAGAGTGCAGATTCAAAAGGAAGAAAACAACACTTAATTACATTTTTTGCTATTGTAATAATTAAATCTTGAAATATAACTTGGTAAATAGAGGTGACTTTTTTTAATAGGCAGAAAGAGCTTATTGGCTTTGCATTTGTTTTTTTCTCTGACATTCAGAAATCTGGAATTAAATGATGCAGAATCGTTGAGTTATTGTGCAGTACTCAAATATGAAACAGCTACTGCTGTTTTCTTGAAAGTTAAATAGTGGTACTTGGTTAATAAAAATATTCTTAACCTCGAGGGGTAAAAGTATGAATTTACACTAGAGTCAAAAATAAACTAAGCACATGTAGCTTCTTACAGAAGTTAGAAACCTTCTGTCCGTTTGGCCTATGAATCTTGTCTACATCTTTCAGTAGTGCAGCAAGAGTTCTCTGGAGTAGTGGGTGTTGTTTATTTTGAGTTATTTGGGTTTGGCTTTTTTGCTTTGAAACTGTATTGAAAATAATAGGCCTAACATTATTTTGTATTTATTCTAGGGCAAATTATAGTGGTGATATGGGTAATAGTTTCACCAAACAATGACAAACAGAAATACACCTTAAAAATCAACCATGACTGTGTGCCTGAGCAAGTTATTGCTGAAGCAATTAGGAAGAAAACACGAAGTATGTTGCTGTCATCTGAACAACTGAAACTTTGCGTCTTGGAGTACCAGGGCAAATATATTTTAAAAGTGTGTGGTTGTGATGAATACTTGCTAGAAAAACATCCACTGAGCCAGTATAAGGTGAGTAACATAATAGATTTATTTTGAAATGCACTAAAATAATCCGAATTTGCGAGGGAGAAAATTGATGAATTTTCTGGCTGACTTGCATTTTCATTAAATTAATCCAAAACACAGGAAGTAAAAGCGTATGCCTATTTAAACTAATTGGCTAATTCATGAGTGTAGTGTTCATATTTGTTGTTGTATGTGCTTCAAAAGAGGGGAGGGAGAATTTAAACCGTAATTTATATTGCTAGTGTAATTTTTCTTCTTTGAAAGCAGTAGCTTACCTATTGGTTTTCCTGTTATTTCTATGTTGAAGATTTATCTTATTAAAGAACTGATAAAATTCCAGCACTACACAAATCATTGTTAATTTTTCCTTGTGGCTGTCTGTCCTTTGTTGCCTGGGTTTTGTTAGTGCTGTGAGCAAGACAGAACTGCTGACAGAAGAGCATCTCAGCAGCCCTGGCTGGAGCTGACAACAATGTTAGCCTATAGATTTCCTGACAGACTGCTGCTGCTTCCTCTTTGAGGAATGCATTGTTGTAATGAACAGCTTCCATTCCTCTCTCTAAAATGGTTGACAGTCTGCTCTCTGGAGTAGTGGGGGAGAGAAGAGGGCTAGGGGATCCTGAGTAATAGGCAAACCACTTCTATGGGAGCTGGGGAACAAGTGCAGGCAGACATGAACAATTTTGCAGTCATCCTGAGATCAAACACTAGACCTATTCAATCTGGTGTGGTTTCTACAGAAGTATCTGCTATGCCGCAGAAGAGCTTGCTAATTACACTCCAGGGCTGGACCTGTCTAAACACATTATATTTTGTGGTACTGTTGCCAGACAATGCTCTCAGCACTCAGTCCTGCATGGACACCACAGAGCTTTACAGCTGGAATCTGCCAGGATTGGTGCTGAGCGTAAGCTAATAAGCACAACTGAACCAAAACTGAGCGTGGCTGCCATTTCATTTGTCTTGTGCTCTCTGCCTGTGCCTAGGAGTATTCATCACCCGTGCTAGGTCTGCACAGCAGGCTGGTACAGCAGCAGACTATGCAGAAGCAGCTCAGCTGCTTCCAGGAGCAGCTCTGATCTGGAAGCAGCCTGCTTGCTTTTGTGCTGCAATGCGCTGGAAGTGAGAAGCGCTACAAGAAACCCGATGTCATTCTGTCAGCTCTGTTCTCTTATCTCCAGTGCAACCTGCTACTGTTGGAGATGTTGTTTGTGTCTCAACGTTGGTATGAAGCACTACTCTGCAATCCTACCCAAGACTGTCTTTAACCTGTTTAATGTTCTAGCTGTAAGCACTGTAAAGGCACATGCAGGGATGACGAAGAGCTCTTTAAATACACTTTTATATTTGTCCTGAATATTTTTAGGTATAGACTATCAAGAGTGTACACTTTAAAAACACACTGAATTTAGGTTTTGTTTTCTTGCAGTATATAAGAAGCTGTATAATGCTTGGTCGCATGCCCAATCTGATGCTGATGGCTAAGGAAAGCCTGTATACTCAGCTACCATTGGACACCTTTACAATGCCATCTTACTCTAGGCGTATCTCTACAGCTACACCCTACATGAATGGAGAAGCTACAGCTAAATCCCTCTGGACTATAAATAGTGCCCTCAGAATAAGAATCCTCTGTGCCACCTATGTGAATGTGAACATTAGAGACATCGACAAGGTAAGACTGTATGGCATTGTATATGGTTTGCAGCAGCTCATGGTACCCCTCCTGAATTTTTTGTTGTGGGTCTACATTGGAAAAGTGTTATTTAACATGTTAAATAACAAAGTGGTCTAGTTTTCTAAATGTAAGCACTTGATTCTAAAAAATACATTAAAATGTTTGTGCGCTACTTAAAAAGTGTGAGTTTTGGTATTTAGCTTAATATTTTGCCTTAGTATTCTGCCTGATTCACTTTGTGTAGTTCACTTCAGCTGAGTATGTAATGGATAGAAAAACAAATGCCATGCTGTTATCTATCTTCTAAATATTATGTCTAAAAATACATTCCAGCAACTGGGAATAGTTTTGATGAGGGGATGCTGGATAATGTGGTGCTATCTTTGTTCTTAAAAAAGGAGATACAGGAAGATCAAGGAGAAAAGGCAGATAGAGTTCAGTCCCATTGAAGTCATACTACAAGTCTGGACTTTCTCAGAATTTGGGCTTTTCTTTTACTATAACTTGGCACAGGAAGAATTGGAAATAAAATCCAGGTTTCTTTAGAGTTCATTTCAAGTTTATTACTGCATTTTTAAGAACAAGTTTTGTAATTAAGGAGGAAAAAGACCAAAACTTTTTTTTTTTTTTGAAGGGTGTGCTTCTATACTTCATACCTTGTAGAGCATGAATGAATTTAGGCTGGGAAGTGGTGAGGCTGTTTGGTTTTCAGTTTTTTGGTGTTTTACTTGATGGAAATTGAGGGGTAGTATGTTGTAATCACAGTATCAGTTGATAGCAGTGAAATGTTTATAGTAACATGTCGAAGACAGTACTAATATTAACATTGTTTTCAGATCTATGTTAGAACAGGTATCTACCATGGAGGGGAACCTTTGTGTGACAATGTGAATACTCAAAGGGTACCTTGTTCTAATCCCAGGTAAGCTAAGTACTTAAACTGCTATAGAGAACCTGACTTCCAGGGCATCATAAATGATAGCTCTGAAGGAGTAAAGGCTTGATTTAGCCTTTATTCAAGTAGAGCTCCTTGCTAGGAATTTCTTGCCTCATGTTTTAGAAGAACATTTTAACCTAACCCTGTATTTTTTGATAGAATTCATTTAATTCAAACATAAGTATTTTGTCTCATTGTATATTGTAGTATGGTTTCTGTACTGAACAGATCAGGTTTACATGTGCATTTTGAGGTTGTCTTTGAAACTCCAATGTAATTACTCATTAATACTGCAAAATCAGCATAGCTGCAGGTGACTGAGCTCTGGTTGTTGACTGTGGATCAGTAGCCAGTGTTCCAGTTGCAGATTGAGATTTCACCCTCAGCATGAGGCAATGTGATGTAATACAGCCTGCAAATTTGTTTCAGTGAGGCTGCATAGTGTGTACTAAAGCATAACCATTGAGTGTGGGGAGATGGGTATCGTTTGCTAACATAGAAATCGCTGTCAGCTCTGGGCTAATTATTTTCAGATGTGACCTACCGTGAATATTATCTGGAAAAATAAATCACATGAACTTAGAATTGCCATTAGTGTGCAAAAATGAGCTTTGTATGAGCATATATAAGCATGTTGGGAAAAAGTATCTAAAAATTGTTGAAATTTCTGGCTGTAACTTTGACTAAGGAGAATGAGTGAGAGTCTGCAAGGATCAGATACAAAGTATGTGTTCAGAAGTAATTCTTAACTTGCATTTTTTGTCTGACTTCATGTCTTTGAAAGTTTCAAAATGCATTAATATTTTCTGTCTGTACATTTTCTATTAATACGATTAGGTGTTATACTTAGTAGGCCTAGTAATATTACACAGTTACTGAAAAATAGCCTCTCCCTCTGAGTTTCCCCTGAGATAGCTATACTTGAACTTGGGTATTATCCAGGTTGGATTGAAACCATGGATCTAATCACACGGATCTGTATTATGTGAAATGAACACACAAGAAAAGCGAATTCAAGTTTATCTGCCAATTCCTTCGTTGTTAGAGAAGAGCTTGTACAGTTATTTCCTTGTAAAGCTCTGCTTTTAGTAGCTACAGATACACTGAAAAACTAATGCTGTCCTTGGAAGCTGCTGTCTCTTCCAAGTGAGAACATTCAATATCGCAATCCTCTTAGGAAAATAAACTACATTTTGAAGCTGCTCTGCAAAAGCACAGTTCTGCCAGTTGCGAGATAAAGTCTGCCTAAAAGAAGTTAATGAAAACAAAATGCGTATTCTTGTACAACTAATCTGTGCTCTTATTACTAAGGTAAATAGACTAATATCTGAGTTGGGAGTATTGCTTTCCATTTCTGTGTTGTATTTCTGTGTATATTCCCATCTTGCTTTCTGTGTATATTCCCATCTTAATTTTCTAGCAGTTCAAATTTAGTTGAGTTCTGAAAACTATGCTACATTTTTTTTTCTCACTTGCTTTTTTTCCCCCTTAAGTGAAAAATACTTCACAAGCTAAACCTCACATTAGTATAACACATGCAAATCCATTATCTTTAGGTCATACCTACACTGACAGCTGCAGTCAGTAGGCTTGCACCATTGAAAGTGAATGAACATACTACTAAGTTTGCAGGAGTTGAACCTAGCATGACTGTTGGTGCTAGAAGGATAATCAGGGAAGTTTCCATTCCCAAAAGGAGGAGATGTAATCAAATGAACCTTCTCAGTAGGAAAGTGTACTCCTCATGCACATACACAGTTTAGGTAGGAATACAACAAATGCTGTTTCTTTAACTGATGATTGAATGCAGTTGTCTTCGTGGTCTCCTTTAACCTAGTTTTATTCTGCTTTTTCAATCTTACAGGTGGAATGAATGGCTGTTGTATGACATGTACATTCCTGACCTTCCACGTGCTGCTCGGCTCTGCCTCTCAATCTGTTCTGTTAAAGGCCGGAAAGGCGCTAAAGAGGTAAAATACTTCAGGGTTTTCATACACTACTGAAAACAAAATCAACTTAAATTTAGGAAGATATTTGGGAAATGCTGTCCTGGCGATTAGTCTTAGTCTAATGTTTGATTTGAATCTGATGAAAATAGGGGTTTTTCTTTCCTTGTACCTATTTCAGGCTACTGCTTTTTTTGTGGTCAAAAATTAAACAATATGGGAAAAAGTGTATCTGTTCAATGCTGTAAATTGTGTCAAAACTGTATTGCCAGACAGAAAGATCACTGTTAGTCTTTTGAGGTGTGAGTGCCTTTAAACTCAAATTTCTCATCCCGTTAAATTACTTGCCTATTTATTAAAAAAGGAAAATATTTATACTTTAATTTAGAACTGATTTTAAAAAGGAAATTTGCACTGCACTAGCATTTGATTCAAGGTCCCAAACAGTAATCTTTTAAAAATCTCCATGTGGCATCTAATTCTAGCCACTGGCATCATTAAATTCTGGGTTTGAGTGTGCATCATAGGTACTATATAGTTTTTTGTCTACAACCAGGTTTATGAACTCCTCTGGAGTGAAAATGTTATTTCACCTGACCCACTCTGCAGTAATTAACAGATGACACTGAAAAATCTTTTAATCTCTTTAAGGAGCACTGTCCATTGGCTTGGGGAAATATAAACATGTTTGATTACACAGACACTCTTGTATCTGGGAAAATGGCTTTGAATCTTTGGGCAGTACCTCATGGACTGGAGGATTTATTGAATCCTATTGGTGTTACTGGATCAAATCCAAATAAGGTATGTATTTCCATGCTAGTTTCCTCTTTAGGAGTACATATTCCAAATATGCTGTATTATAATCAGTATCATTCAACAAAAAAAGTAATTTAAATTCCTCTTCTATAGGAAACTCCATGTTTAGAGCTGGAATTTGACTGGTTTAGCAATCCCGTGAAGTTTCCGGATATGACGGTGATTGAAGAACACGCCAATTGGACCATATCACGTGAACTGGGGTTCAACTACAGCTATGCAGGGCTGGTAAGGCAAACTCCCCTTCCAAGATTAGCAACTAAAATCTGAAAGCATTATTTATTTTACTCAGTACATTAGTGATAAAGAGAACTTTTCCTATATACCAATTTATTGTAAAAGGAAGAAGTCAATTTTTTGTGTTTTGCGCAATAGGTAAAATACTCTCATTTCTTTATATTGCCATTAAACAGACCTGATGCTTCACTGACCACCCAAAACACTTTAATGAGAAACTGTCTTACTGTGTAGACTTAAGACCTTTTTGACATTTTGTATAGCTAATTCAGATGTCTAAACTGATTAGTTTAACTTTTCAAAAGTTATAATTCTTCAATTACACTATTTATTTTATTGCAATTTCATGCCTCCTGGTAAGCTTTCTTTTGTAACCTAAAGGTGCTTATGATTGGCTATTTAATGGGATAGTTATGACCGTATGTACAGGGAATTCTGAGGGAACTCATTGGCATACACGTGAGTGTAGTCCTGTATCTCCTCTTCTCCATGAAGAAAATCTGTCTGTTGACCATTGGGTTTTTGGTGAGGTTTGGAGGTTTCCTAAGAGCACATATTGGACAATGGAAATGGGAAGAAAGGGGGGTGGGCAGGAAAAGGCAGTAAAGCTAAAAATGCTGTGTATTTAACGACAAGGCTGTGAAATTATTTGGTATGTTTTACCTTCTCTTCCGTCGACTGCTTTAAAGACTTGAGTGTTTCCTCAAGAGATCTTTGTGGTCTGTGTGAAGAAGAGTATTGGGATGGAAAGTTTTGCTTGTGCCAAGAAGTGCATAGGTGTCAGTAAGCTGCCAGTTTGGGAATTCTGGTGATAGATTTATAACAGTCCCATCTCAATATACCGTGGACAAAGGGTTGTAAGCATTTGATTTCTCCTGATATTCTACAGGAAGTCCATCACAGAGTGGCATAGCTGCTTCTGATATGTATTGGGACTGAGCAGTGCTGCAGGGCTCTTAGGAAGTGTTTAAGGACATCTGGCTTTTTAGTAAATAACATTCCTTTGCTATAACAGAGCCTCCTACTTAGGCTTGTATATGCTCAACTCATTGCATTGTTCCATCTGTAGGCAAAAACAGAAAATGGTGAGGAGAATAAGCTCTTACTTCAGTGACAAAATAATGAACACCTTACAATTTACAATTTAAAAAAATGTGAGGTAGAATAAAGTCATAAATTATTGTCTCTTTTTGTGATAAACCTTATAGTACTGTAGAAGGTCATAGTGGTTACATATGGAGAAAGTCATTGATTTAAATAGGCTAAGTTAACAGGAAAACAGACTGTCTGTCACTGCTTTGGTCTCTCTCATTATTCATGGCACTTTTCTTTCAAACCTCCTTGTCTGCCAAAACCTCTTATTACTTACCCTTTCTTAAATCATATTTCATTAAATGCTTGGTAATTTTGATCACTGCTATCTCTTAATATTGTATTTGTCCCCTTTGTTTTAATGTGTGGTATCTTCAGGTCTTGAAGCCAAACTTTCTATTTTTAAGTACTATGCATTTTTATAGCTGTCTGTGTTACTAACTTTATCTAGGAAGTTAAAAAGCAATGTGTTGTTACTCATTAAAAAAATCAGATACTAGATTGCTGTGTAGCATTGGCCATATCTGAAAGAAATTAAAAAATGCTGGTCTGAAATGGTCAAAATCAGCAAAGCAGTCATCGAGGTATGATTTCTGTAGAAATGTTTTTGTTATGGTCCAAAGAGCATGACTTCTTTTGTTTAACCTTGAAATGCATTGCACTACAGTTAAAATCAATTAATACATACTTATGAGAGAACGTTTACAGGTCCATTAATATCTCGAATATGAAGGCATTTTCAAATATTAAATCTAATTTACTGTCCCACGATTCATAGAATTTCAAGTTTTTGGTGTTGACCGCAACAGGATAAATGCATTTTCCTTCTGGGCTTGACCTAAACTATGATCTTTCTGATCCACTATGCAGGTACATTTTATACTTTTTTGACTTTCACTTACTCTTTAGGATGACTCTTTCAGAATCAAGACAATTATGTACAATTAATCATTTGTTGAATATCAACTATTTGATCTTAGGAGCAGGGTGATTATAAAGTCATTTATCAGTTCACTTCCAGACAGAATGACTCTGACTTTGCTACTTGCACTGTATCCATTACCATAATGTTTAATCATGTGTTCTAGAAATTCTCCTGTGCCACATAGAGAGTAGTCTTGAATAATTTCCCCCCGCTTTTAAATCCAGTCCATGTGCTTCATAATGGGCATAAAAAAAAAGTTGGTGCACTAAGGTCTTACACCATCACACTACTAATGGGGCAAAGTACTAAAAATTCTGAGTTTGTTGATTCCTACGTTAATATTGGTACAACTTGGACACAATATTCTTGTCCTGTGAACCTATCATGAAAAGACATAATTTATATAATTAAAGATAAATGTAAACAGATCTTCCTGTCTGAAGTAGATACCATGTGGTGTAACTTGACAATTGCTTCTGCCTTTGTATATATTTTTAGAAGTAACACCACTTCGTCTTGTGAAGGGTTCCCTGAGCTACCTGGAAATTTCAGATTGGTTCTTTTCTTCGTTTTTGTTTGCTTGTTTGTTTGTTGTGTTTTTTGTTTTGTTGGGTTTTGGTGTGTGTTTGTTGGTTGGGTTTTGGTGTGTGTTTGTTGGTTGGGTTTTGGTGTGTGTTTGTTGGTTGGGTTTTGGTTTTTCAAGACTCTCTGTAAAAGGCATGTAGGTGTTTCTGTTTCAAAGTACTAGTTCAACCAGTTGAAAATTTCCATCATCAAAACTGGCAGACAAGCTCGGTCAGTTCTTGTTTAATGGTCTCAGTAGAAATTGTCTAGGGAAAGAGTAGAACAAGAGATCAAATACTGTTGTTCTGCATTTTAAACAACTTGAACATCTTACTGTTTTCTAGTGGTAGGTATCATACAGATGTGAACATGAGTTTGCTCTAAAAACACTGTTTAATTCTAAAATTTTTGGGATAACTTCATGTTAAGTGTCAAACTTGTTTATTACAGTTGCATTTTATACTAAGAGCAATAATAAGCTGCTTAAGATTTCTTTTTGCAGTGCATTGGATTCTGTAGTCAAAACATCAGAAACTTCATCTTTTGCTTTGTGCTTTCATATGTTGCTAAAACTAAACTAAAACTTTTATAGGAGAAGGGTTGAACTTGATACATGAGCTGTGAAAAATCAAGCAGTAGTGGTTTCAATACCTCTGCCATTGGTCAAAGCTGGTTCTAATAAATTAGGTCCTAGATAAAATCAATTTTGCTGTCCATCAATTCTGTCTTCTGTGATCTTTGAGGAATATCTTGTACTAATTCTGGTTAATGTTTTCCAGTCTTCCTGTTGCTCAGTCTTTCCTACACTGTTTTGTCTTTTATTTACCTAGTTTCATCCCCCATATTCTGCTTTTTCAGTTCTGGTTCTTTTTCACTCCTTTCAGTAGTTCTCAGCAATCTCAAAACTGGAGATAGAAATGACCAGTTCCATTTTATGCTGTGTTACGTTGCTTATCAGATGTCAGCTGCTGCTATTTCTCCACACAGCTGATTTAGTTGAAATTGAAAAACTTCTTGTCCTGGTAGTGACTAAAAGCAGGTGTAGAAATCAAAGGCCTAGTCTTTTATCTCTATTTTTAAATTGTAAGTCCTTGGTTGTAACAAAAGGAAACAACAAGGTGGTGCTGTATAAGCTGTAAGAGTTGCTATGCTGTTAAAATACTTCATGTGTGTTGTGTGACGACAGAAGGAAATGTGTGTGGGGTTAATGGAGCACTTTCTCTCTGCAGAGTAACAGAATAGCTAGAGATAATGAATTAAGAGAGAGTGACAAGGAGCAACTGCGAGCCATCTGTACACGAGATCCTTTGTCTGAAATCACTGAGCAAGAGAAGGACTTCCTCTGGAGCCACAGGTAT
>WUAM01000359.1:29196976-29217640 GCA_024336885.1 Actenoides hombroni
AAAAATAAATTAGAAAAAACAGAAACAAAAACCAAAACAAACAAAAACCCTTGTTGTCATAGTCAAACTTTACCCTATTCACTCCAAATTTTGATTGTTTTGGATTTTGCTCCCTTTTCTTTATTCTGTATTGTTGGGGTTAGTGTTTTAGAAAAGGCATTTAAAGCATTCTGCATTGGACGTCTTTGTGCATAAACCCATGGAGGAAAAAAAATTTGTTGCTTAGTTTACATTTTCCCTGTTACAGCAGCTCTACCTTCATGCATGGATCCTAACACCACCCTATGGTATCAGTCAGATTCTGCTGACGAAGGAACACAAAGGTGCAAGACTGAGGGGACAGAGTAGATGGTTATTGAAGCAAAAATGACATTTTGTACATCCAACTTTTTTCTTTTCTGCAGACACTATTGCGTGAATATTCCAGAAATTCTGCCCAAATTACTGTTGTCTGTTAAATGGAATTCTAGAGATGAAGTGGCCCAGGTAACATTCAGCTGTGAATTAAGTTTTGAAGACGCTTTAAAATAGGCTATTTCATAGAGAAGCTCTGGATGTTAAAAACACGTTATGTGTGCATGATACATTGAATGAAAACTTAATCATCTAAAACCGACAGATCAATCTGGTCCATAGATCTTGTGTTTTAGCTCAGTCTGAATCTAACATTTCCTACTTGACGCCTTGTTATGTTGCTGATTTGTCAATTACAAGAAATTGTGAGGTTTTGTTTTCATTCTTTTTGTAGTGGATAAAATAAAATCAGTTTGCAACTAATACCAAATAGTTTGAGAGAGGACTGGTGGGTAAACAGTTCTACTCAGATGCAGTATTTCTGATGATACCATCTAACAGCATGTATTACATCTTCCTCTTAGTCAGTGCAAACCTGTAATGGACTTCTTGTCCACAGATGTACTGTTTGGTAAAAGACTGGCCTTCAATCAAGCCAGAACAAGCAATGGAGCTTTTGGACTGTAATTATCCAGATCCAATGGTGCGAGCCTTTGCAGTTCGGTGTCTAGAGAAGAATTTGACAGATGACAAACTGTCTCAGTACTTAATCCAGCTAGTACAGGTATGTAACACATTTTGGTATACTTGATGTCTTGTGTATATTTGATGGTCACAGAGGCATAAAATACAACAAAAGTTAAGATGATGTGAAAAAGAGGGCATCAAAAGTATCTGTTGGTGTTGCAGATTATTTAGCAGCAGGAGATGAAATGTAGTTCACTTTCTATACTGCTGTGGTTTTGCTTGTTGATATTCAATACCAACATTTTTCAGAGACATAGAACTGTTCTACCAGCTGGAACAGGCAGCTATTTCAGCTGTCCTAGCATATGGGCAAGTATGAGCAGAAGCATCTTTCCAAAATTTTGAGCAAGTTGAAGCTAAAATATTTGGTAAGAGTAACAGAAGTGTCAGATGGTGAGCTCCCAAAATAGAGGCAGCTATTGCACTGTTAGCAGGCATTGTTCAAACCCTAACACATGCAAGTATTAATACCAAGATCAGTCATTCTACAAAATCGGATGTAAAACATAGATTGCTTTTTTTTAATCTGCCTTTAATCTGTATATTGTTCATAAAAATAATAATGGCACCTGCTATTTTTCTGTTTTCTCTTTATCCTTAACTAGGTTCTGAAATATGAACAGTATTTAGATAATCAGCTTGTGAGATTTTTACTCAAGAAGGCACTGACCAATCAAAGGATAGGACACTTCTTCTTTTGGCATTTAAAGTAAGCTTAATATTATGTTAAGGGGTGGTGGCCTTCCTGTTAGCTGTAATCAATTTGTTGTTCTAAAGGTTTGGCATAACAAACATGGTTTTTTAGGAAAATATTACCACTTAAAGTTTGTTTTACATTGGTTAAGGGTTTGAAAGCATAGTTTGGTAATAGAAACTATCCCTTGAAGTTTCAAAAGCTAGTTAATAATAGATAGTCTTGTATTTCTTTTTTTCTAATGATGAAAAGCTAAAAGGTAGGTAGTCTAACTGAGATTGCTGGAAGCCTCCTATATTGTTAGCTGTTTGCTTTTTCAGATGCCCCACCAGTCTTTTTCAGAAAACTTTACAGATAGTTGAGACCTAAAGAAAACCACACAATTTGACCAGATAAGGCTTTGAAAAGTAACTGTTCATACATGCTCTTAATGACTTTATAGAGCTTGATGACCAAAATACATCAGTGTTCTTCCTTACTAAGTATAACATGGGCTTTTGTAATTCCTGGAGTGGAAAAGGCTGAGTGTAAATCAGGCTACAGTGTACTGGATTGTAGGTAGGTCTCACCTAAACATGCTGTTCTGAGATAGTGTGATCAGACATAGAAACAGGATCAAGGAATCTTTGTTGTGCTTCCAGTTTTTAACTTCACTTGCTAATTATCAAGGATAATGGAGTAAGTTGCCTCATTAACTAGTCTGAGGGGATGTATTTTAGGAGTATGCAAAGACAGAGTAAACAAGGAAACTAGAGGGGCTGCAGCTTGGGACTGGCTAAATGAGGCAAGGAGAGGATGAAACAGGCTCGCTTTGCTCTCAGCAAAGAAATCTGGGACTTGAATTGAAAGCTTGAGGTTTACCACAGAGTTTGTGGGAAGCATAGATTTTGAATAAAGGCAGGGGGTACAAAGGACAGGATGGTGCAAGAAGGAATGGGGGAATTAGTTGTAACAAGTACTGAAGTCTGATCAGTCAAAATGAGATGAGTTTGGGCAGGTCAATACAAGTTATTTGCCTGAAAAGGTCTCCATAAGCAGCCCTCAGAAAGATGTTACAGGTATAGTTTCGTTTTTGGCACTTCTAAGTGGTCTTGTCTTTAAGCTATACCTATTCTTCCTGTCTGTGTAGGTCTGAAATGCACAATAAAACTGTAAGTCAGAGGTTTGGTTTACTTCTGGAGTCCTATTGTCGAGCGTGCGGAATGTACCTAAAGCATCTGAGCAGGCAGGTGGAGGCCATGGAGAAGTTGATTAACCTCACAGATATTCTCAAGCAGGAAAAAAAAGATGAGACACAGAAGGTATTATAAGCTGTCCACTTACTGCAACTTGCCATTGAGTTACAGGAATTACTTCAAACCATGCTTAATTTTATTAACTAGAAAAGTGTTAATGCTAACTTCAATATATAGTATGTTATCCTAGAAATTGTAGTATTTTCTGTGTGCATTGCCATTGTCTGCCTCTTAAAGCAAGAGAAGTAAAGATTTCAGTTTCTGTAATACGTGGCTGAGCGGAACTGTGCAAAACTGTCCTTTAAAATCAAAGCTACAATCTGATACTTACCTTCATTTACATGTATTTAGTGTTCTTAAAACCTGAATGTGATTATTTATCAGGTACAGATGAAGTTTCTTGTTGAACAAATGAAACGGCCAGACTTCATGGATGCTTTACAAGGTTTTATCTCTCCTCTTAATCCTGCGCATCAACTGGGAAATCTCCGGTATAGTCTTCAGTTTTGAAGTTTGGCTAGATATTTAAGCAAATAACCTAGTAATGTTAACATAAATAATGCTGAGGTTAAATGTTAACAAACTAAATGGTAGTATTTTCAAAGTTACCTGAATAAAATTTGTAGCGGAGTAATTCTTAAAGAGTGAAGTAGTTTCAATCCAATGGTTTAACAAATTAGAGAACAATGTGACAGTCAGTTGTTTCTTTAAGGTGACAGGAACTACAGTCCTTTTTCCATTTGCAGGGAACACACTACCAAAGGAAAATGTACAATATAGCCAGCTTTTCTGTTGGCCTTAGCAAGGGTTAACATTGCACTTACTGATTGAAGCTGAAAATAAAAGTGGTATTCAGTTGCTCAGGCATCTTTAGTTTGATATTAGTTCAAAGAGTTTTAAGAACAAGAAGAACTTAGTAGTATGAAATATGGTATGAGAATCAAATTGCACCTATGTTGATAGAAACCTTTTTTCTTTTATAGGCTTGAGGAGTGCAGGATAATGTCATCTGCAAAAAGGCCCCTGTGGTTGAACTGGGAAAACCCAGATATTATGTCAGAATTGTTATTTCAGAACAATGAGATCATCTTTAAAAATGGAGATGGTAAGGAAAAATACAAGTGTCATCCAAAAGCTACCTCTCTGTTTATTTTCCTGACCTGCCATTTGGTTTTTTTTCTAAGCATATAAAATACATATATTGAAGACAGTTTTAAAAATAAATAAATAAATCTGAGAGAGAGCCTGTTTTCTTTTCTAGAAAAATTAAGCATGCTCAAATAAGTGTTTGTCTCCATCATGTACAAATTTTGTGTGTTCTAAAATGCTCAGTCTGTTGAAGTGGAACATGATACTATTTAATACTTTAGGGTTTTTACTTGAAAATGTCTGCAGGGTATTACAGTTATGTAATCTGTAGTTCCATTGTTGTTTTTAGTGTATATCTTCAAACAGCTTTGAAATTGCCACCACAAATTTATATTCATTCTTAACTATTTAAAATACGTTTTTCTCTATTGAGAGAACAAAAACTACACTAAACTATGGAAGCCTAATTTCCTTTTAGACATACTTTTTTGGGACAAAGTAAAGAAAGATGTAACCTAGTGTTCTGGTGTTACAAAATTTGCAATCTCTATTTATTTGACTGTTCCAGACTTGCGTCAGGACATGCTGACACTTCAGATAATTAGAATTATGGAAAACATCTGGCAAAATCAGGGTCTTGATCTTCGGTAAGCATTAGAGGTTGTTCTCAGGGATACTGTTCTTAATGGGTTTTGCATTGGTTTGTTGTTTTCCCAAGAGTGCTCAATGAAGTGCTATAAATAGGCATATTCGTACGTGTAAAAGCAACTTTATTTAATAACCTTCAGTTGGCTAAATAACTGGATTCTGTAAAGATAAGATTATATGTGAAAAAGATTTAAGTCCTATTCATGTGAGTATGAGGGATCTACATACCAGGAATGGCTACAAGAGGCCATACACACTATAGTCCACTGATGATGTCTGTCGGATTTGCTTTGAACAAGTTGCCAAATTTGCAGCCCTGTTGAGTGATGACTCTTTGTAGTTGGTATCTTCATTTCAGTACATGAAGTAGCTGATACCCAGTCTAATACACATGCAGCTTCTAAACCTCTAAACAGTCTGTGGGTACAGTAACTTGTCCAGAATTCCATTCAGTAGAAAATATTATTGCTTCTGGAAGGTGATGCTAGACAGGTTGCACTTCCAAATATGTATTTGTTGTACGGTAGGCTTCTAGGCAGTGGAATAACAGAGCTGCCTCTGCACTGTCAAACCAAATAAGTTCTTTGCACCCCCAGTTGTCATTTCTTTATCATCTAGATGAAAGGACCTACTGGTCTACATCATCTCTCATCCATCTGGTAAACTCTTTTGTGTCTAGTACTGTAATGACAGAATTACGGCTTTGTCCAAGAATGGTTTGCAGAGTTATAGTTCACAGTGCCCATGCTTGGAAGAGCAGCCAGCTATGGAAATATGCAAAAATACATCCTCTCCCACCTCTTGCCTTCATTCTTCTTAAAGAGGCAGCATAGAGCTTTAGAAGAGAAGTTGAGTAGGCAGTCACTTAACAGTGAAAGGCTGAGTTCAGATTTTAAAAAAAAAAAAAAAAAAAAGGCAAAAACCCCAAACCTCCAAGCTGTCCATCTGCTATACTGAAAGACTGAAATGAGCCTGTAAGATGAGGCAGCTGATGGAGTCTGAATTGGACAGAGAGAAAATCTTTTGAGGACCTAGAAATTACAGTTCCTGCCTCTAAGGCCACTAAACTGTGTGTGTTTCTGGTGCATGAAGTCCTAACAGTCCAAGGTTTATGCCATATAATTAAGAAAATAGATGGGTCTTGCTTTTTCTTTGAGCTCCAAATCAGACTTTTATCTAAAAATGCAAGTGAAGATAGGCAGAAATATACTTCTAGTACCTGCAAATAGTGCTGTTAATCCAGAGAGAAGCAGCCCATCTTCACAGCAACACCAGCAGTCAGCTCTGCCACTGGCTACACATTGCACTGGTGTTCCTAGATTCTTAGATCTAATACAAAGCTAGAAAGATTTTTACTATAGCATTACAAAAAACACCTTTGATGTTCCAGTGTTCCTAGGAGGCTGTTCTACTCTACAGGTGTTAACACTTTCACTGCAAAAGGCAGTAAAGGTAAAGGTTTCAGGAGGTAAAAGGGCTGCTTTTATGGTACATGATCCTCTGTCCCAAATCTTCTAACAGAAGATGTTAGATATGGTAATGGCCATGGTTTTATCAGTCTTTGAATAAAAGACTGGTTTTGACTTGATTTTTATCAAATAAAATGTTTTGAATGTAACAGAAGAAATACAGGCTTTGGGGGAGGATGAGGAAAGAGACCTTTGAAAGAAAAGGAAGGCAGAGGAATTAATTTCTTTTACTTGTAAAAAGAAGAATGGGCTGCTGAAACTCTACTTTGAGTTTCACTTACAGATTACAAAACAGCAATTTATGATGCTTTTTAAAGAGTCAGTGAATAAACACCCATCTACAGTTAGTTCATTAACATCTGGGTAAATTGTAATGTTGCTGACTGTAGAATCCAGTTACAATTTTGTAATTGTACTAATTGGAAACCAATTTTGAAGGTCCCATGCTTAATTTACATACAAAATATTACCTGCTACTTGTTTACAGTAGCCCATGAAACCCTAACATTTGTTTTTTGAATGCTTAGATTCTATCTCTAGTACTTCCCTTTGAATGTATCTGAATAGATCTCATTAAATCATGTTGAATGCCTTTTTAAGGGTTTTTCCAGTGTATTCCCCAAAGCCTTCAAGATGTTAATAAAATTTTGCCTTAACCTTTTGTCCTGACATAAAACTGAAAAATTATGTTGGTGGATACAGTGGCTGGTATGTTACTGTACCAATCTCTGGTACATGACAATACGCCTATAAAACATTAAAACAGATTTTTCATATCCTGAAAAATGATGATACTTGATCAGTGTTACCAAACATTCCTGTTGCTTGCTGTCTTAAAATTTGACTCTGTAAAAACAAAACAGAACCTTTGTATTTCAGGATGTTGCCTTATGGTTGTTTGTCTATTGGTGACTGTGTGGGACTCATCGAGGTAGTGAGAAGCTCTCATACAATCATGCAGATTCAGTGTAAAGGAGGCTTAAAAGGAGCCCTGCAGTTCAACAGCCATACATTGCATCAGTGGCTCAAGGACAAGAACAAAGGAGAAATGTGAGATTTACTGTTGTTTATTTCTCTTGTTCATATTCTCTTTTTGATGGAAACTTCAAGAGCGCTGAAGTTCATCAAGTGGGAAATGATGTCCATCTGTTTTCGTTGGGCTTTTTCCCCCCACTGACCTCATTTACTGAGTTCCTGCTTGTAGGTCTTCTGATGAGTTTGGGTGGTTGTGTGACTCCTTGTCAGTGAAGCATAAGTTGGAGATAGAACTAGGAAGGTAAAGCTTAACTCTGTACTTTAACAGTAGTTCATCAAAAGGCCAAACTGCTGGCCTTCAAAAGAGGGACAGTCACTTTAACCACTAGTTTACTATTCCATGATCTAGCTGTAAGTACTGCTGTTTTCAGAGTATGCTGAATTTCTTCCTTACTTAAAGTGATAAAGTCCAGAAACTGCTTCATTGAGAGAAGATAGTACGGTTGTCTCTTCCTTAATGGGTAAGGGGAAAAAAAGTCTACTCTTGTATTATTTGAATATCTGTAGGAAAATGTGGCCTTTTTTTTTTTCCATAGGTATGATGCAGCTATTGACTTGTTTACACGTTCTTGTGCTGGCTACTGTGTTGCTACCTTTATACTGGGCATTGGTGATCGCCACAATAGTAACATCATGGTAAAAGATGATGGACAAGTAAGATATGTTCTTTTGAAAACAACCTAATGTCATCTCTCTGCGATACGAGTTTGTTTTTAAAAGAATCCATCTGAACTCTTAAGTGAATGATTAATTTTACAGTGACATCATTTAAACAAGGCATTACTAATCTTAAAATACCTTTTTCTCTTTCCAAGCTGTTTCACATTGACTTTGGGCACTTCCTCGATCACAAGAAGAAAAAATTTGGTTATAAAAGAGAGCGTGTGCCGTTTGTCTTAACACAAGACTTTTTAATAGTGATTAGTAAAGGAGCCCAAGAATGTACCAAAACAAGGGAGTTTGAAAGGTGAGCAGTTTCTTTAAGTGTTTAACTTCAGATAATTTTGTGCCTCAAATGCACTTTACTACTGGTGACCTTTAATAATTGGACCTTTTAACTGAAAAGTAATATTTTAATTGGCTTGCAGTGGGTGTATTCTAATTCTTTAGTTGAAGATCAGCCATCCATTTGTAAATCAGCAAGTCATCTTAGTGCTTACATGGCCTTTGGTTCATGAAACCTCACTTGAACTTTGCAAGGTCAGAACACATACACATAAAAGAAATTTTAAAATATCAGTTTTGTTATTATTATTTAACACTTAAACCAAAACCCTCTTGGGATTGCATAACTGCAAAAACTAATTCTTAAATGTCAGCTGTAATGTGTATTCTGGTCACTCTGCAACACTTCTCTTTCCTATAGCTGCTGTGACACCAGCTCTTCAGCTGGCCTGTGTCGTTTCTGACATTCTGCAGAATCTCCTAGGAAAGGAGAACTTTAAGATAATAAATAAATAATTTTTCTATGTATATATATTTCTGTAGTCATTCTTAAGATCTGTCTTTCCGGAGATCCAGTCTTTGAGGCTTCAATTTTAATCTTAATTTCATTATGCTGGGGAGGGGGAAAGACAGATTTTAAGTTAGTGCCTGTCTGAATGATGCAGTGAAGCTTTTCTTTTTTTTTTTTCTTAACTTGACTTGGTGATTTCAGCAAAAGCAGGCATTACTCATCCAATGTTGTGATATAGCAAATGCCAGTTTTCAGTGCACTCTCCAGAGTATCCAAAGAACAACAGCTGCTGCCCTCACAAGCTACAGGAGAGAGATGCATCTCTGATGGCAACTAGGAAAGCACTCTTTGCAGCACTCTATCAGAAAAGGTGCTTTGAAGTCTGAAATGTCAGTAGCACTGACTAAAATGGCTCTGTGAACACCACTAAACAAGAGTTGAAAACTCACATCAGTTGCAAATGAGGTTTAAGGCTAGAAAGCCTGTCTTCAGTTTGACTAACACAATTCTTCCAGAAATGGAGATAACCTAAGTAGGAAGATGAGTATGTTTTCTCAGCAACATTATGGTGTTCTTAATAAACTAAGACTGTCGATGTTTTTTAGTGTCCCATGACCTAAAACCTGTTTTGGAGGTGAAGTAGTAATATGCATCTTACAGGTAAATACACTGAACTTTTTCCCTGCCTCTTCCAGATTTCAAGAAATGTGTTATAAGGCTTATCTAGCAATTCGGCAGCATGCCAATCTCTTCATAAATCTCTTCTCCATGATGCTTGGCTCAGGAATGCCAGAACTGCAGTCCTTTGACGATATTGCATATATTCGAAAGACCCTTGCATTGGACAAAACTGAGCAGGAAGCTCTTGAGTACTTCATGAAGCAAATGAATGATGCTCACCATGGTGGCTGGACAACAAAAATGGACTGGATCTTCCACACAATAAAACAACACGCTTTGAACTGAAATGAAAGCAAAGAAAACAAGAATTGATAGCCCGCTTTGTGGCTACTGCACTGTTAATACCCGTTAGCAGCAAGGACTGGTTGCATAGGAATTGCACAAACCATGAACAACATTAGAACTTACGGCAAGAAAAGAGATGAACTGTTCAGGCAACTGTTGAAAAATAATGTAAAACAGGGTTTCAGATAGCACTAAAATTGTACACTTCAAAAACTAAGCTTTAGGATGATGTGTGACTTCATGTTATGCCTTAAGCCCAAGAAGGTAAACTTGGAAGAATGTTTCCTTTTTTGTTTGAAAGGATAAACAGAAGGAAAAAGAAGAGAGTGCTAGCATGAACATACAGTCCATCACACATTACCTTAGATCTGGTAAAGAGACTATGCTGGATTGAGAAGAATGGAAACAGATTTCAAGTGATAGCAAATACTTAGATGCAGCATAGTTTGGAGAGGAAGGAGTTTTAAGTTAAAGATAAAAACAATAGTGAGAGGACAGTGCCTTTTAAATGTGCTCAGAGGCATTAACATTTATGGGGTTTAGATGAGCCTTTGGTTTCTGGGTCCGTCATCTGCAGTCTCTGAAAGCAGTAGGAAATAGGCCCATTCAGTGTGGTGTTTCTTCTGCTCAGTATTTCTAGGGGTGCAATTCATATCTTCACAAAAACTCCCTATCATCCCCCAAAACTGGCTAACCTGGAAATTGAATGGTCAGAATTGGGTTTCGTGCAACAGAGAGTTGTAGTGTTCATCTTAGGTTTGCTTTAATCTAACTTGAACTGAATAGATTTTTTTCATACATGTTTTCCAGAACCTAAAGAAAGGTGAGTTATTAAAATTATTGAAAGATTATTTTTTTATAAAGGCTATTTATATAATAGGAACTATTATTAATATATATTCTTTATTTACATGATTTGTCCAGTATTCACTCTTTTAATTTTGCAGCCCAGTTCTATCTGTCCAAGACTCTCGTTTCCATTAATGTCACTGAAGGTGACCAGATACACTTCTAGGACCAAATTCAACCCTGGTGAAAGAGGACACAAGTACCATTGAAGTAGTGGGAGGTACACCCACTAATGCCAGAGGTGAACTTGGCCTAAGTAGCTTATAAATTTTTTGGGGCATCACTGTTCACATTGCTGAAGTGATATGCTGACTATTCAAGGAACGTACATTTAAACCCTCAATCTTTGCGTCCACCGTTTCTCCTCTTTCTTCCTCCTTTGGAAGTGGTTGCTTAATCCAGTAACAAATCCATCAGAAACAGCAATTTAGGTTTTCAATACGATCAAGAATAAGCAGTTCGACATACAGCAGATACGTTGGCTAGCTCAAAGCATGTGGAGTTACCAAACATTTTATAGCTTCGTCTGTTTTGTGTGTGCGTGTGTAATATATTTGTAAATCTAGTTGTTGTCCTCTAACACAATTACAATGTGTGCAGTCAGTTCAATTGGCACCACTTGTTGAAACTGTTCAGAGTACTGAGGATTTCAGATTATGCACAACTTCAGGTAGGACTGGTTTTCTAATTCTTAAACTTTTTTTTTTTTTTTAATTAGTGAAGCCCATGGTTCTGAGGGTGATGTTCACCCCTAACATTTTAAACTTGCTAGATTGGCAGCACTTCCAAGTGAATTCCAAAGGTTTGGGGCTTTCGGAGGTTTAGCTTGTTCACTTGCAAACATGCACTGAGGTGCTGCTCAGAAAGTGCAATACCACATGTAATATAAAATATGCTGACAGCTGGTGTTAGATTAGAATATAAGTATATAAACTGTATTTTGTGCAGGCTGTACTGATAAGGTAATGAGTGGTCGGCTTCATTTAGCAAAGTGTAATATATGAAAAATGTGCAATCAATTACATTATGAAAGACTTTGGGGATTGTAAAGCCAAGACTTGGGTCTTTCAAGATGCTTTCGTAGTCAAGGTCCTGCAGTTGATTACTGCACACACAGATACCTGATGTTGTGGAGAGAAACTTGCTGTTGTGAAAACTACGGAAGCTCCAAGAACAGTATGGGGAATGTGAAGTTTTATTCCTTTATTTCTACTAAACATCTTGGATGGGTAGTCTAATAGACTGCCCATTACTCTCTTTATTGACTGTTACATATTCCTTTTTGTTCATATGAATATTTTAACTCCTGCTAACGTTGGTCATACTTTCTAGAGTAAAATCACCCTTGTATGTATTACTTTGCAGTCAACACACTAATGGTTTAGCTCTCTTAAAATGTGGCTTAGTTTCAATTTAGTTTACAAAATCTGAAACCCCATTGGCCTGTAATTCTTAAGTTAACTGAGTAAAACTGTTGCACAAATGCTACGTTAGGTGCTATATTATCCTTATTTATCTGGTATTGAAACAATGCTTTACCTCACTTACCTAAGAGATGGTCAGCCTTTTCCAGCCTGGACGAAAAGATCAACTCAAATTTATTGGATCTTATGAATTTCTCTTGTACTTTGCCCCTTCCTAACCATTTACCTCTGTAAATATGAGTATAAATGTCTTTCACTTCAAGCATATAGTGTTCTGCACCCTTTTTGCACAAACAGAAAGGTAGGAGGAATCAGGCTCTGTTTCCAAGTGTTACTGCAACTGAATGTACAAGCTGCAGAAGTTGTTATGAACATAAAATAATAAAAGAAAGGAAACTTCATGGTGATACAGATGTAATATGATTTGGGATAATTATAGCCTTTATATTAAAGAGGGAGGAAAAAAAAAAGTAGAAGCTCATGGACTTTAAGCAGTTGTTCTTACCATAACCAGGATGGGCATTTGAAAAACGTTCTGCCAGTGTTTTGGGAAAAAAAAATAAACCATTTTTTCAGCTTTGGAGTGTTCAACCCTAATTACCAATTTTGTGCTGATGTAAGTAACTCCACTGAAGATAGCAGAGATACTATTTTCTTCCACTGGTGTAAATGAGAGGATGTAATCTGTTCAGTATGAGAAGTAAGATCTGCTTACAGACTGTGAAAGTACCTGTAACTGAACTCTAGATTGTTACCCAGATTTCTTGGAATTAGGATTTTTATTTTTAAAATAGTTTCACTTCATGGAGATTTGAAAGTGTTCCTTTTAATCTGAGGATCAGCTGCACAAAACACTAAGTAACTTTGAGCCTGAATTGAATCTGAACACCTTGCTCCTTCAAAACTTTGTAGTAGGCCTACCAGAGCAAGGAGCCCAGGACTGGGCCCTATGTTTTATTACAAAGCACTAGGAAATGGTGATCTAGTGAAACAAAAAATTACAAATAGTGACTCTTTCAACTGTGAAACTGATTTAATGACAGAACAGGCTGCTGCAGATTAGTTTTTCTTAAAAATATATTCTTTGCTATCCTAAAGCTTGCAGAAAAAGCACCTCTCCTGGCTTCTATGTGCATACTTTTCTGTTCTGAAAGGGTGTATTAGTAACTGTTTTCACAGGTATAACAGACTTTCAGTATCATTTCTAAAATAAAAAAAAACCAAACAAAACAGAATGGTTTGCCATCTTAAGGAGTAGATATAAACCTGCATATTAAGGGCAATATAGAAATTACTAAACTTTTAGAGAACTTTGTATATGTTGATCCTACTGTTGGTTAGTTTGGAGGGTTGGTTTTGTGGTTTTGGGGTTTTTTTCTTTGTGGGGTTTTTGTTTTGGTTTTTATTTTGTTTGGGGTTGGTTTGTTTGTTTGTTTTGGTTGGGTTTTTTTTCTTTGTTTTGCTTTCCAGATTTCCTTTTTATGTAAAATATTAAATGCCCTTCAGTATGGTCAGTAGCCCATGTTTGTTGACAATTTGAAGGTATTTTCTTTGCTTTGTCATTTTATATCCAGCATGTTCCAATGTCTGTTCTTAATAATAATTGTGAATTTCTCCTGTTCTGTATGTCTGTACAGGTTGCAGACCTGGGCTGGACCCATTCAAAAAAAAGCATATCAAAAAAGCCACTTGAAATTACTATTTTGATGATGTCTTTGACATCTTGAAAATGCTTTAAGTTAATGAAAATGGTCTGGTATTGCGGAAAGAATTGTAACTTGCTGCTTCTAAGATATTTTTTTTTAAACTCCTTTCTTTTGTTTTAGTTTTACTTGAATGGAAGAAGAACCACACTTTTTTTTTTTTAAATACTATATAGCTGTGGATGTTGTTGCAGATTGTTGAATCCCAATTGAATTTTGCAATACATGTTTCATACAAATAATTAATTTGTATCTTCTTGCTGAAAGTTGTCTCAGTTTAGGTGAGACTCTATCTGTCCAAAATGATGCATAGTCACCAGTGCAGGGTTTGGGGGTGGGTTTTTTGGGTTTGTTTTACTTTTATTACAACTGTGTTGATGAAGGGAAGCCAACAGAAAACTGGATGTAGAAGTTCTCTATCTGCTGCATCCACTAACCAAATCTATAGGTGCTCTGGTCTTTGAGAAATTCTGATTTTCACTTTATGCTGATACAACACTGACTTCATTAGAATGGCTTGCATTCACAACAGCATATGAAATAAGGATTACACTCTATGTATATTTAAGTTCCAGATTCATATGATTCAGTATGAAAGGTGCTCTCTTAATGAGAGGAATGATTACTAGCACCCAGTCAAACATTTGATAATTTTACTTTGAAATAGTCTTTATTAACTAGCCTTTTCAGCTCTCCATAACTACTGTCATCCTGTCTATAGTTATTTTCATTCTTGAGACTTCCATGGTTTTAACTGCTAGCTTAAATGTTTCCTCTTACTACTTTTTTGTAGTATTGAAAGTTGAACCCACACTCGGGAAAAAATAGTTTTTCTTAATTTGTAGTACAGTATTCCTGACCTCTGAGCTTGATGGGATAGACTCTTAAAATGAGATCTTATTGTGTTAGCACTCCCGACTCTAAGCCAGAGGTGAATCCCTCTGTCTCCACCTCTTCCCTTTCCTCTCCCCTAAGAAGGGACATGACCATAGCATAAGAACAACATGAAGTATTTGTAAGAGATCAGTTGAAGCAGTGCTCTGCCTGTACTTTGAAGCTAGCATCCCCATTAGGTTGTACAAATGTGTCCTAAGTGTCCTTATTGTGACTTCTGTGTATGATGCAATATTCCTTCAGCTTAAGGAAGGACAAAAATACACTATTCTATCTTGACTCTTTCTGAAACTCTGGTGCCAGATCCCCAGTAGCTATTCAACTGGGTTATGAATGATTTAGTTACGTTACTGCATCAGTTTTGCTAGGAACCTGTTGCAGTAATAAAACTAATCACAGTTAAACCTGAAAATTATAGAAAGCCTAATCCAAGAGGAAGCAGTTTTTCCTAACAATCTTATGTCTGTTGTAGTTTAGCTAATCCTTGCAAGGCAACAGATATTCGTACCTGCAGTGTCATTCTGCCTTGTAGCTTTGGTTTAAGTGCTTTTAATCTGTTTCTAAGCTTTATTAATAGTGTTCTAGATCCTAAATTATCAACTGCCCCAGGTTGTCCAGAGTTGTCTTCCTGTTTCAGTTGTGGCAGGGGAAAGAGAAGGATGAGATGAATCCTCCTCTTGTCTTACAGCAGTTGCGGTGCAAATTTTTCGTCTTCTCTTGTGAAGATAAATGTGTAATTCATCATCTGGGAGTATTGTCCTTTTCCCCTCATTCAAGTTTTAACTGTGAATATCCACATGCGTTATGAAAATCAACTTCCCTGGTGCAGAAAAGGATTTAAAATGTATGGCTGCAGTCTGATGTCCTGGGTTCTCAGGCCTGAGATTTTAAAAGTACAGTTGTCATTGCAACTGGCACCACATTTGCAAGAATTTTCCCAGAGTCGCACAGTATTGTTGAGGTTGGCAGAGACCTTTGGAGATCATCTAGTACAGACATCCTGCTCAATGCAGGTTCAGCTAGAGCAGGTTGCCCAGGGCATTGTCCTGGGGGGTTTAGAGTCTGTCCAAGAAAGAAGAATCCACAGTAAAAGTTTTTTCTTACGTTTATATGAAATTTCTATTTAATCGCTTAATGTCCTTTCAGTGAGTAGCACTGAGAAAAGCCTTGCCTATTGTCTTGAATCCTCCGAGTATTATATGTTGACAAGATACCCCTTGAGCTTTCTCTTCACCAAGCTAAACAATCCCAGTTCTCTCAGCCTCCTCTCATATCCATCACCTTCATGGACCTTCACCAGACCTGTTCCAGTAGGCCTGTGTCTGGCTTTTACTGGGAAGCCCAACATTGGACTCAGCACTCCAGGTGTGGCCTGAGCCAGAGGGGCAGGATGAAGGCTCACCCCTCTCAACCTGCTGGTGATGCTCCTCCTAAGGCAGCCCAGGATCCTGTTGGCATTCTGAATAAATAGAGCCCAGGAGGGTGTAATCTCTTGATGCTATATGAAGCTGGGAACAGTTCCATGTCTTCATCAAAAGGAAACACCCACCAGCGCTTGAAATATATATACTTTTTTTTTTTAAAGGAGACAATTATCTTTGAAATAACCACTTCTGGGGGGGCGAGGGGGGAGGGATGTTGCCATGTGTATGTCATTCTGTGATAAAGGTCCTGTGGTAAAGTAGTTAGAAAGTAAGACATTTTTAGTAATAATGGGACGAAAAAAGTATTTAAGATGCAGCAAGTTGCATGTGTTGTCATACTGAGATGCCTTGCAGTACTTTAAAAAATAAAAAAAATCTAAAAAATCCACAACTCTTTTTTTACCCCTTCTGCTGTGCTACTTAAGTAGCAGAAGTTTGGCCTATGATACTTACTGTAGTTGATGTTCATGGGAAACTGTAAAAAGCCTGCTTTTTATTTATCTTTGCAGTCTGTATCACATGCTGTTTATTAAAAAACAAAACAATTACTTTTGGTTTTTATCACACTTCTGATTGTTCATGTGTATCCTAATAACTAAATTAAAATAATATGGTTGGTACACTTGTGGATTCTGAAGTGAGAATTTAAGGAATCTGCAGTCTTGGAGGGGTGATTTGCAGCTCTGCTTTTGAAAAACGCTGGAAGAAAAGAGATAGAAATTGTGTTCCATCAGCTAATTTGGGGGAGGGAACAGAACTAGAATATGTATTATTCATGGAGGGGAAGTCCTAGATGCATGTGGCATTCATTCTGTACACACTGATCCTCAACTTTATTTTATATGTGGGCTGTAACAGTTGTGCTAACAGATGTTACTGAAGTCTTTCAGCTAGGGTTTGATGTAGCAGAAGCTTTAAATCTGGTTTGGGTAAACTATATTTAAAAAAAACCCAAACAAACTCCGTTGTATTTCTGTATCCAATATTAATTTTGAAAGACTGAAAAACATATTTGGGAAATTACTGGCAAGTATAAGAGCACGGGGCTGCAATGGAGTTGCTTCTGGGGACATGTTAGTCTACTCTGGACTTCAGTTGCTAACAAACTGTTACTGTAGGAGGGATTTGAGGTCTTTTGCTGGGAATTTCTTCTGGAGGGATGAGGGGAGTGTCAGGGTTTTTAATCAGGTCACTTCTACATGTCTTTGTCCCCAGTAAGCTTTAAACTTTGTACACTACTCCATTCTGTTTTCAATTACCACTGCCTAGCTTTGGAAAGGGCTATATTCCAGCAGGTGCTCAGTCTGAACTGGATCAAACTCCATAATAAAAAGTCAACTTCATTATCCCTGCATTTATTTTAAAGCCCAAGCTGAGCTCTAGTCTAGAGCGAGTGAATCAAAGTAGGGCTAGTGATGTTGAAGTAGCTAGTTCAGTAACCTGAACTAACAGGTGAGATTTGTTGATTACATGAATTTTACCTTCTCTAGTAGCTATGAAATGTTTGAGCGGTTACTACCTTGTTTTAAATGCATGGGATATTTCAGGGAAAGGGGATTATCAGTTTCTTGTTCAAATACAAATCTTAGACTTTACTGCCATTCCCATGGTGTGATGTTTATGGTAGTTCTAAGTTTTGATTATTAAACCATCCAAAAACTATAGCAAACTTGCAAAATAACATTGCAAATCATTCTTCTTTTTCACCAATGTGGATTGTTGCCTTTAGCATGGGAATCTCAATGAGCCTTCCTGAAATCGGTCTGGTTCCCAACCTGCATGGATTGTTTGAAACCTGCCTTTCTGAACCCACGTGCCAAAGGAGTAAGAAAAACGGTGCTAGACGAGGTACTTCAGCCTCTTATATGTCCTTTGAAACACTAATGGATCTCCCTTTAGCAAAGGCTGTTATCCTGAACTATGCTTACAGCTTGCATTGAAGGAAGGGGTTATTCCATTCTTAGTTTGGTAAGGATAAATCCCTGCTAATCGAAACAAGCATCATCTGTGTTGTCCTTTAAGATAAATATCACCTGGGCTTTTTCTGTATGTCCCATTGGAATGGGTTCTCAGTGATTAAAATCTGACCCAGACTCCTCTGAACATCCCAAGCACGAGGTGCTTTAGAAAACGAGACTCATTTAGGCTTTCCTGTCTAAAACACTGATATCACTGTTTGCCTGTGACTTTGAACCGGCTCTGTGGCTTCAAAGGGGGTCCTCCTCAGATGTTTTTCTTTCACTCAGTCTCATCTTCTTATTTGACATAAGCAATTTCCCATTTCAGTGGCTAAAAGTGGCTTAAGCCAGTTTATGAAACCTTTAACACAAGCTGTCTTTGAGCAACCTCAGCTCCTAGGGCTGGAATAAACAGCAGAGAACAAACAGAACTGGGCTGCCAGCACCTCACTTGACTGGTAATTCAGCTCAGGAGATAATAGATACACCACATATATTTGATTTCTGAGGTCTTGGCAGTGTACCTGCAACAGAGTACCTTTGTATTCATGCTGTTTACCATCAAAACTTCTGTGTGATCATAGGATGAAGTTCTTCCTCCCACATCACCTTAAAGATATGTTTCCAACTATGAGGACAAAGACTCAAGGTAGGATTTTTATAAACAGACTAAGTCCAATCTGAACTTCCAACTAATGAATAAAACTGAGGCTAAAAGAAGGGTATAATATTTTATTTTACTAATCAATGGAACTCAGTGGAGAAAAAACGTTAGGGATGTTGTGGATTTTCTGCTAATTGAAAGCTTGATCTTAGAAGTTGGTAATTTCAGGCTAAGCTAGAGCACAGCAGCGAGTGAAACGCTTGGTAATTCCGTGATCTGTTTTTAGTCATCAAATTAAGTAACTGTAATGGTCTCCCTTGGGTCTTCAAAATAAATTATTTATTTTTCAAAATAATAACAAGATGCTGTTTGAAATAGTCTGCTTGGGGGAGAAATGTAAGTTAGAATCATAAAATGGCTAGGGCTGGAAGGGACCTCTGAAGGTCATCTAGTCCAGCCCCCCTGCAGTGAGCAGGGATACCCCTCAACTAGACCAGGCTGCTCAGAGCCTTGTCCAACTTCACCTTGAATATATCCAGGGATGGGGTCTCAACCACCTCCTTGGGTAGCCTATTCCACTGTTCTACCATCCTCAAGGTAAAGAGCTTCTTCCTGATATCCAATTGAAATCTACTCTTCTCTAATTTAAACCCCCTACCCCTCATCCTTTCACTACAGGCCCTCGTAAACAGCCCCTCTCCAGCCTTCCTGTAGCCCCTTCAGGTACTGGAAGGTCACTAGTAGGTCTCCCCGGAGCCTTCTCTTCCCCAGGCTGGACAACCCCAGCTCCCTCAGCCTGTCCTCATAGGAAAGGTGTTCCAGCCCTCTGATCATCTTCGTGGCCTCCTCTGGATCCGCTCCACCAGGTCTGTGTCTTTCCTGTGTTGAGGTCTCCAGAGCTGGACACAGCACTCCAGGTGAGGTCTCACCAGAGCAGAGGGGCAGAATCACCTCCCTCTATCTGCTGCCCACACTTCTCTTGATGCAGCCCAGGATGCAATTGGCCTTCTGGGCTGCAAGCGCACACGATTGGCTCATGTCCAGCTTCTCATCCACCAACACCCCCAAGTCCTTTTCCACAGAGCTGCTTTCCAGCACCTCATCTCCCAGTCTGTATTGATAGTGAGGGTTGTTCCGACCCAGGTACAGGACCCTGCACTTATTCTTGTTGAACCTCATGAGGTTCACCTAGGCCCACCTCTCCAGCTTAGCCAGGTCCCTCTGGATAACATCCCGTCCCTCCAGTCTGTTGACAGCACCACTCAGCTTGATGTCACCTGCAAACTTGCTGCTGGTGCACTCGATCCCACTGTTCAATATCATTGATGAAAATATTAAACAGTACGGGTCCCAGTACAGACCCCTGAGGGACACCAGTGTATTCTGTGTATTCTGATACACACAGCTCAAGCTGATCTCACAGGATCTCCAACCTGCAAGTACAGTGTATTTTCTGATTCCTTTTCTTAATAGCCCTTATTAATCACAGGTAAAGGCTGTGCTTTCCTTGTCAAATGGGTTGAGCAGAAAATCACATATTAAAACTAGAAATATCTTGCAACGTGAACTTTAAAAGTTGTAGCACCAAACAGACTTGTAAATGAACGTCAGTAGTAATTACAGTTACATGAAATAACAGGTGGTCAACAAAAGAACAGGGGGCTGAGGTAATGGGATATTTTCATGGGTGGAGGGGAACAACAATCCCCGGGCACATCCATCTGTGATCATTCTGCTGCTCACATCTTGAGCAGTTTGGACACACTTGAGCTACCCTAAGATTGCACTGGTGCTTACATGAAGTCTTCTACCATGTCAGTAGACTTTCAGACAGCATACTTAATAATCATACAAGATAATGAAAGACAGTTTAATTACAACGTCCTTAGAATGACTATAATTTTCTTTTCTATGCAGCCCAACTTAAAGTTAAAAATTGTAATAAAATGTTGTGGTGTCAGAAAAGTTCACCAACTAATTATATGTGATTTAAAAACACAGAGTCTGAGAAGCAAGGGAGCTCTCTCAAGTCAATGGAGAAATCAGCTGAAATCAAGTTCCTCTCTCAAAGCCATACACTGCCCAATAGATCATAAATATCAAAGTTTGGGCTTTTCAGTGCTAGCACACATCAGTTTTCTATTTAACACCCTTGGCAAATGGGAAAATCACATT
>WUAM01000359.1:29222216-29235038 GCA_024336885.1 Actenoides hombroni
CCTGGTATCTGTACTAAGGCACATGAAAAATAATGAGGTGAACAGTGACAGCCAACATGGCTTCACTAAGGGCAAATGGTGCCTGACTAATCTGGTGGCCTTCTGCGACAGTTACAACTCTGGTTGATATGGGAAGAGCAACTGACATCATCTGCCTGGACTTGTGCAAGGCATCTGTCACTGTCCCACATGACATCCTGGTCTCTAAGATGGAGAGATGTGGACTTGACAGATGGACCGCCCAGTAGATAAGGAACTGCCTAAAAGTCACACTCTAAGACTTGTGCTCAATGGCTTGGTGTCCAGGTGGAGACCTGTGACAAGTGGAGTTCCTCAGGGGTCTGTTCTGGGTCCAGTGCTGTTCAACATCTCTGTCAGCAACAAGGACAATGGCATTGAGTGCACCCTCAGCAAGTTTGCCAACGACACCGAGCTGTGTGGTGTGGTGGACTCACTTGAGGGAAAGGACCTTGCCAGGCTTGAGAAAGGGGCCAATGCAAACTGCAGGAGGTTCAACAAGTCAAAGTGCAAGGTCCTGCATCTGGACCAGGCCAACCCCAGGCACAATACAGACTGGGTACAGAGTGGTTGAGAGCAGCCCTGAAGAGAAGGACTTGGGGCTGTTGATTGACGAGAAGCTCAACATGAACCAGCAGTGTGCTCATGTGGCTCAGAAGGCCAACCATATCCTAGGATGCATCAAGAGGATTGTGGCCAGCAGATCAAGAGAGGTGATTCTCCTCCTTTGCTCTTGTGAGACCCCACATCAAATACTGCATCCAGTTCTGGTGTTCCCACCATAAGAGGGACATAGATCTGTTGGAACAAGTCCAGAGGAGGCCACAGAGATGACTGGGGGGTTGGAGCACCTCTGCCATGAGGATAGGCTGAGGGAGTTGGGATTGTTCAGCCTGAAGAAGACTCCAGGGAGACCTTATAACTGCCTTCCAATACCTGAAGGGATCCTACAGGAAGACTGGAGAGGGACTCTGCACAAGAGTATCCAGCAATAGGACCAGAGGAAATGGTTTTAAACTGAAGAAGTATAGGTTTAGACTGGATCTTAAGATAAAGTTCTTCAGTATGAGGGTGGTGAGGCTCTGGAATAGATTGCCCAGGGGGGTTGTGGATGCCCCCTCCCTGGAGGTGTTCAAGGCCAGGTTGGATGAGGTCTTGAGCAACCTAGTCAAGTTGAGAGGAGTCCCTGCTCATGGGGGGAGGAGGATGGATTAGATGATCTCTAAGGTCCCTTCCAGCCTAAGCCATTCTATGATTCCAGCACAGAGATAAATAAATAATGGCCAATACTCAAGAAAGATGTATTTCCCTGACTGGAGCGTTTACTCCACACATCACACAGCAAACTGTAACACAGTGTAACAGCTGGAAGATATAACCAAATGCAATAAAATAAAAAAGATACCATTCCAAAAGAAAACAGCATTGAAAGGAACCAAAAAGATTCCATCACGTCAGTGGTAGCAACGGAAACGAACTGACTCTGTTCAAAACCTGTGCAAAATTCAACCACCTTCCGCTAAGGACAGCGGAAAAAGTCAGCTCTTTGCAGTTACACGCACTCACCTGCTCTCTCCCCTTTCAGAGTATCCCACACGTTGCAGTTGAAGTCATCATACCCTGCTAGCAGGAGGCGGCCGCTCTTGGAGAAGGCTACGGAAGTGATGCCGCAGATGATGTTGTCGTGCGAGTCCATCATTAACTCCTGGGCTGCGCGCAGGTCGAAGAGGCGGCACGTGGCGTCGTCAGAGCCGGTGGCAAACGCGTGCCCGTTGGGGAAGAACTGAATTAAAAGACAGGAGTTTTGACACCAGAAAAAGACAGCGTTCGTGCACTGTTTCAAACACAGCACGGGGTGGTTTTGTGGTGATCAGATCAACAGGCAGGATGATTTCTCGAATAATAATAATAATAATAATAATAATAATAATAATAATAATAATAATCTGCATGTTAAAAAATGCACATACACAGCTGGGTGAAGGAACACTTCTAGAACAGCACTGGTGCCACACTTGAGTTGACTGAAATGTCACCCAGGCAGTTCCCGCACGTTGAACATTTATAACCTATTTCTAGCGTTATAACATCGATAACATTAACACTGATAACAGGAGGTGAAAGGGATGCAACTAACAGCTACGAAATGAAGCAAAACCGTTCTGTGCATCCTGGCTGGGTGCCAGGAAGGCCTGGGTGAAGCAGCACACAGTGTTCCATCCTGAGCTGGTCAGCCAGGTGCTCTCAGCCAGGACAGAAGATGGCAAGCAAGCAATTCTATTTCAAAAAAAACCCCACCCCTAAATCTACTGCAATTCAAGAGTCATTCTTGCAACAGCCATATCGATCGAAAGGGGAATGAAAAGAACTCAGTACATCTCAGGATTCAAGTCTAAGTATAGGAACTGCATTTTTTCTACTGGTCATGCTTTTGGTATTTTCTCAGCCTTAATAATTTTTTCATGTTTATCAAAAACAGATGCAGCTTAGACTTAGATTTCATTCTCTATTTATCAGAGCTCCAATCTTGCAGATCAGAACATAGTGTTACTATGACAGAGAGGAAATATAATCCAGTTTATAAATACTACAAAATGATTCCACGGACTAATATTCAACATAAGGATTGATGTTAATGTTGCCTTTCAGAATATTTCACTGAAAGCTCCTTTCAACAGAAAATATCAAGTACACTTTCATTTTACAAAAAAACTTTAAAATGAGGATGCTTGGCTATTTTGCTCCCTCTCAGAATATCACACCAATCTACCATTTTCAGTTTTTAACACATTGCCACACTGCAAAAAGTTTCCCTCTTCCATTCCTTGCTTCTTCAAAAAAGGCCTCAGTTACTACAGAAAACCATAGTGAAACTATTCCACGAACAACTCAATGCACCATGGACAACAGCAGTAATTCAGTTATAAACTAGATCACAGATTATTAGACAATCTTCTGCATTACATACAATTTAACAGTCTCCGCCCTAACGAAGTAAATTATTTTAATCAAGGTAACCCTGTAGACTATAACAATGCAACTATAGCTTTTATCCTCCCTTTTCTTCCCATGTAGCAATACAAAGGATCACTTACACAAACTGCATTAATATCTGACACGTGCCCTGTGAATGACTGCCTGCACATCCCATCTCGAATATCCCAAAGCTTCGAGGAGGCATCGCAGGCGCCCGAAACAAAAGTCCTCATGTCTGGACTTAGGGAAAGACTCATCACGTCGCCAGTATGCCCAGTGAATGTGGTGGTTTGTTGACCAGTTTCAATATCCCACAAAGCGCTGCAGGTAAAGTGAGAAGGTAAACACAGTGTTATTTGAGAGTTTAAGTTTTAAATACAAATTAATGCACAGGACAGGAGAAGGAAAAAGAAAGGGGGGAGGTAAAGAAAGAAAGAAGAAACGTCACATATTTCAGAACTCACCAAGTGGTATCTCCTGAGCTAGTGACAATTTGGTTGTCATCTAGAAAGCGACAGCAGGACAAGTATCCTGAAACCAAAACCATTATATTAGTTTCAGTGATTAAAGTTCTCCCACAGCTAGACTGTAACCAACAAAACTATTTCACAGTTCACAACACACCTCAAAGCAAGATCGTTTCATTTGGTGGAATCAAAAAAGCAAAAGAAAGCTGAAGCAAGAATATGGCTGACCTGTATGTCCTGGCAACTCTCGGCTCACTCTCACATTGCCCTCTCTGGTTTTTAAGTTGTATATGGAACAGATGTTGTCCAATCCACCACAGGCCACGTAGTTTCCAGAGGGTGCATATGCACAAGTCATCACCCAGGAGGATCTCAGAGGAATGGCGTGCATCTTGGGAAAGACAGAGCTCATGAGTGCTACATCGCATGATAGCTTTCATCTGTCACTGCCATCGTTCGTATCAGTTAATGGATTATAGCAGATTAAGCACACCAAGTAGATTGTGGATCATTAAGTTTTAGTATTTGGATTTTACAGCATATTACAGGCCCGTCTCATATTTCTACATATATACACACTAGGACAAAAAAATCCCAGTAGTCTCCAGGGTAGATCTACAGAATTTCAGTATAGCATTAGCAAACAGCAAAGCTATTCTAAAGTTAAGCATTTCTTTGTCCAGTTCTTCTACATCTCTGAACTATAGGCTATAAAATGGTATAGTTGTATCTACGGAGACTGGACAGTTCACAGAAGCAGATCACTACTCTACCAAAGTTTTTTTTCATTTAACACCTTCCCCCCTACACCCCTTTTTCTCCTCCTTTCTCTGCCCTCAAAAGCAAAGCAGTCCTGTAAATTCTGAGGTTGTTTACAGAAGCAACACCACACAGGCAGAGAGCAACAGTTACAAGCTACTGCACTACCAAATTAGAGAGACAATATTACATATTACCCAGAACTATTGCTTCTGAGACACAACCTACAACATGTCACTAGTAATCAGCTAGTCATGAAAGAAAATATAAGACTTATTATGTCTGAATTAGAAAAAGACTGCTTCTTTTAATTTTTGCCTCGCAACCACAGAAAAACCAGACACAAGCCCCCTCAAATACACAAACTATGCATGAACCACTGATATGGATTATAAATAACTCTACCTTATTTGTTGTATAACTATCCCAAATAATTAGTTTTCCATCTTGAGAAGCACTGACTAGTAGCCTAAATATAAACACAAAGTAAAATATGTTAATAAAAAACAAGTAAAAAAAAATCTCTCAAAATAGACATAGATCAATGCATGATTACCAAGTGATTGAGAAATTTGATGACAGAGAGTAGACAGGAGGCACTGTTAACATCTGACCACCAGTTGCTCTAAGGGCAGCATAACAAAACTGCTTCTGAGAAGGTAAGTAACTTTTCCTGATATGTACAAAAGGAGCTTTTTTAAAATTAAATTTGTCGATAAAGATTTTGAATCTCCAGTATCACAAAAGTTCAGTAGCTTGGAAAATACGGTATCCAGCATTCCAAAAATACGCCTCACCACATACCCTCCGCTGCTTAAACAGACTCAAAGAACTTAGTTAAAACTAGAAGAAGGAAAAGGCAAATAGTCTGTGGTAAGAACAAGCAAAATGCCTCTCCCTTCAATGTGGGCTTCTCTGTCACCACAGTGGTTTTAAAAAGGCAAAGTAGAACTCAAGACAAAAAACCCACCAGTCACGGTCTGTGATCCTCCTGTGAGGACACCAACACCACACCATATGGCTCCCCAAACCTGATATTAATGCTGAAGTTGACAGCCCGATTTCTAATCCTTAAACTCAGAGAAGAACTTGTACAAACCTTGAGTCAGATCCCCAGTGCATAGCATAGATTTTGGCTAAGTGACCTCTAAGTGTACGCCTTGTTCGCATTTGAATTCGACCCACGGAGTCCAGACTTGTTGTGATCTAAAAATAAATAAAACAAACCCGAGATACTGAGAACTATTTTTAATATACAAGATAACCAAATACATTTGAACTCTGATAGAAAATAATCTATCTTAACACACAACGTTAAAAAATAAAAGGATAGCAGTGTACAACCCAGGATTAAGTCCATGCTACACTGAGCAAAACGGTTTATGGAAGATACACTAACACACTTCACAACAGCTATCCTTGAAACTTCAGAATGTTGTTTTTATATAATACTATGTCATCCTGAGGCTATTTGAGTTATGAAATCTGAAAGTTTTCAATTAAAACCAATGGAAGAAAATCCTCCCATATTTTACTGCACTGTTACTTTTCAAAGCATGTCAGAACTCTAAATGCAAGATACTTTGCTTTCCAAATTACAACTAAAAGACATTTATTTAAGTCCTTCTAAATAGACTAACCACAAAAAACACACTCTATTTAAAAGGTAAACTGGAAGCAGAACCCATTAAGGTGGTGGGGTTTTTCTGCTGTTTTGTTTGATTTTTCTGGTGGGGTTGTTTTGTTTTCAATAACTGGATAGACACACAGTACATTTCCAGAGGTTTCTTTCACTATATTCTTTCAGTTACTAAACAGGAACATGTTACAGTCATAAATTTTAGGGATTTTTACTTTCACAGACTACACAGACTGAAAAACATACCTGAGCAAGAGTTGTGTCACTACATGCTTTCCTTGCATCCTGAAAGAAAAGAATGGACTAATTTGAATCTAAAAGACAACACAGCATCAACTGAGAGGAAGTGTCTAAAGGAAAAATTAACTCTTAAGCTAGACTTCACCACACTCAGAAAGCCACAAGCCAACAATTTACATCTTGTTACATACATGTAACAACTCGCATGCTACACTATGCCTTCTGTCAACCTAATACGATTGATTGTCCAAGGAATCTAAAGCACTGGCACACAAGCTGGGGGTAGTGGAGGGAGAGGGACTTACAGGCCATGCTCCAGCAACCTTTGAGTCTCCCTTTCTACAGAGTATGAGATTCAAAGGCATTTGGAGCCATCCTTAAGTCCCAGTGCCTACCCTCTTCCCTGCATTCCTTCCCTGGTGTGGATGTGCTTGCTCAGGGTGTGCTGAGCACCAAGGGAAGAATGATCCACCTGAAAAAGCAACCACATATTACACACAATTAGCAAGCTTTGCACTCCAGGAGGCTCTTGCATTACCCCCTTTGCCATTGCAGGCGTGATGATGCCTAAGTCAGGAGAGGCAGGATCTGGAGAGCAGAACAAACAGCAGGCTCACCGAAGCTTAAGCTGCTGATGCACTTTGTACAAAACGAAGGAAAAAAGCAGTCAACCCCCTCATTCATTTCATGGAATGGATGGTGCCCAGGTCTCCATACAGAGACTCCATAGTTTTTTTTTCAGTATTTCATATTCTATGGTCATATGACTGACTTTCTGCATATTATTCAACCCCACCTAGAAAACAGACTTTTGTTTGTCTCAGAGTAACACATGGAACACCTCCCAGGGGTGAACACCCCTCAAGCACAGTTTGACACATTTTGCAAACCCTGGTTTCAGTCACAGTTGCAATTGCCATGCACTGCTGCAGCTTGGTCTCCCCTCTAAGCACAGTCAGCCACTTCTGAGAAGCATGGTTTACAGCAATTGTCTTACATTCAGATAGGAACTCGACAGCACATGTTAAAGCTAAAACTATCAACATCAGTACTGAAGGACCAGCCCACAAGACCCTCTCTAACTCCCTGCAATTTCTCCTAATACCCTCCAACTTCTGTAAGCAGTGAAGCAGACATCCCCCAAGCCAGGCACGTCCTCCTTCCCCACTCATCTGCCCCACAGAAGTGTTCAATCTGTACACGGATGGCAATGTCCTCTTTCAGAGGAGGAAAGGAAACATTTACTCACGTATTTTGGAACTGTACCAACACATTCGGACTAGGATCTTAATTTCTCAAGTTCTTGCTTGACAGTTACTTGACATAGCAATTGTAACCATTTTTTTTAGTGCATGTTTATTTTGACCACCCTTTCTAGCTTTCCTCCCAGAAAGCAAGCCCGAGAGGAGATTAAGTCATCTCAACTCATTTTTAAAATGCCTGAACTGTAGAAATATTTATAAAATGTTGACGTCTAGAATCAGGAGGGGTTTAAAATACCAAAGCAGCAAATCCTCCAGCACTGAGGACGGACTTCATCCGCGGGATGAAACACGCTGTATTTTAAACAACTTTAGTTGGTCAGTTTAGCTGAAACACTTGAAGACGTTCAACATAAAATAATTTCTGAATGCAGTCTGAATTAAACACAGATATTTTTCCTACAGAGAGAGCTATTAGCAACGCCTGTACTTGAGGCTGTCTAATACTTGCCATATGATTAGCAAAGTTGCAGGAAAAACAAAGGTTCAACGGGCTCTTTTAATTCTCATATTTTAGCTGTCATTTCTACATCCGCACGTCATCACCGTATCGTTAGTGTCATAACACAAAAAAGCTCCTCTGTATCACTGCAGATTTTTCTCACAAGTTCTGCATCATCTACTGAGAAAAATCTATCTGCTCGATCAACGCGCAGCCCCCACAATTTCCTAGCACACACTTAAGATTTCTTTTTTTTCCCTCCAAAATATACCAAAATGTCATTCAGTTTCGAATGACACCGTGTCAAGTACACAACACTTCCAAGAATCCTATCGTGAATTTCAGTTCTCAAAGCCAGGACACACATTACATGGGAATTTTATTACAGACAAAACCAGGAATCAACTGTAACCACAAAACCATCCTGCTATGTAACAATTCATTGTTCATTGATGTTTCAACCGTCCTGCACTAAAAGAATTCATGCAGTCTTATTTCATCCCTCCAGCATAGTCTATCCATGTACAGAGCACAACTACGGCTGTAGAAATGGTATGGGGAGGTAAAGGTACTGACATCACCTTATATATTGTTAAATGACATTTTAAAAGACTAAAAATAAATAAAAAAAAAAAAAGGTAAACAATTTAAATACATTACAGACTACAAAATGTCTATTGGGAAATGGACAACTATGCATCACAATTTATTCTGCTTTAGGAAGCTGCTGGGTACAGTCTTATCTGGAACTCACTTATAAACACAACACTGATTTTTTGTGCTTATATAGTTAGAGAAAATATCAGGCAAAACCCAAATGCTGCAAACAACTAAGACAGCAAACTGCTAGCTACATATAAAACATTAAATGCTGTTAGTTATCTCACCTCTTTCTATGAGTGCATCAAAAATAATTCCTGAAAATTACCAGGGTGCTAGATATTCTAGAGACTTTAAAATAAATTAAATTTTTAAGATCCTGTATCTATCCTCTTACCAAAAAGCACCTATTTAGAAAGAAAACTGTGCAATGAGTTAAACAAGGTAAATATTCACCTATACAAATGTGAAACTGAATGATTTGGTTAGAAAGTTTCTTGAATATCAAGTGATCAGAATTTTTAACTGCATATAAATCTGAAGTTAAAATTCATCATAAGGTATGCAACATTGCACTCATATCCAACAAGGGAAACACAACTGTCAAAAGACTCCAATGGCAATAGCCATGGTTACTCAGCTACATCTGTACAGATTCAGTTACAAGTCTGGATGATTGAGTTGTTAACTTGACCTAAAGCTGCAAAAAGGAGTCCTTATACAAAGGGCCAATCAGATTTCTGTGCTCCAAAATTATAAAAGAAAACATTCATGCAACACAGTCTAGCTCTCTTATTTGACTGGTATCTCTTTCTTCACACAGTTTTGCACAAAACCAGACTGAGTGATTACTAAAACTGAATTAAGACTAACTGGCTCAACCCAACATAACGTAACAATAAAGTCTTTACACATCAGGCAGAGGAAGAACTGAAAAACTATGTATACCTTTTATTTGTGCAATGCCATAATAAAGCTTCAAATTTCTTTTAAAAAGTACTTTAAACTCAAATTTATTTGCATTCCTCTACAGAGCTGCTGGGAGTACCCACTGTGACAGCACTGACCAGTGCCCACCTTGGCTTTCATTAGTGTATATTAAGTGAAAACAAGAGGGGACACAGCTCTCTCTGGGTGACACCGAAGGAGCAGCCATGAAAGCAACACTCACCCATATTCCCATATGAATATGATTTATGAATGGTTTGTGTTTAGGAAAAGGAAATTTTGATGAAAAATAAATGGACTTGGAAGATCCTCATTATATTTTGTATTTCACTGAAAACTGCATCGGTGAAATACTACAAGCATGTTGCAACAGATCCCCAGTAAAGTGACTTCAGGCGTGACAGCTCATACCGGATTTATCTTCAATGAGTAATATCAACAAAAAATTAGCACGTACGGGGTGATCAGCATTTTCAAACAAGAGGGGGGAAAAAAAATAAATCCAATGGGAAGCAAAAAAATAGGGCTTGTAGAAATGACATCCACCCTTCGAAGGTTTTTCTCACACTCTGCTTTGCCAGGCGTGCTTATTGAGAGTGGTCACTTTTAGCCCAGAAGCAAGCTTTTCTAATACTCTGAACCCCAACCTGTCATGCCTAGGTTCTAGAAGTCTGGTGCTCCTTTTTGTTTTTAACCCAAAATAAAAAATTTGCAGACACGTACACCCCTAGTAACAAAACGCAGCAAACTTCAATAGAAATAAAACCTTTTGTTCAAGACATATGAACAGATTTCATTATACCAATGCCTTACTTTTCTGATTCTTAAACAAATATTCTGAAAATATTTTCAACTCTGCATAATTTAAACAGAAGCAAATTATAGATATGATCTTTACACTTTACTTCTTTAAAGAAGGAACTTTATCATGAAAAAATAGCAATTCTTACTCTGATTTGATTTCGCAGCTGCTCTGCCTCCTGCCGTAACTGTTCCAGCTCACTCATCTTCTTCAGTTTCTATTTCTCACACTCCACTGGTGAAGAAAAGCTGCCAACAAGAGGGAGGAAAAACAAGTTTCAGTATCACTTTCTCCTCTTTAAAAAACAAAAAACCCCACAAACCTATATATATTTATTCTGCCTTTAGAAAGGCTTCCAGATCGACACTCCTTTTAGTACACCATCTAATAAATTTGGCAACACCCAACTTACTTCAATTCCTGAATTACCATGAAAACCATAATTAAATGAAGTATATTTTGAATATAGAAGGAACTGTCAAGAGAACCACACACTGTGCTTTAAAACCCTGTTACTTGAACACATCTGTAGTGCCGCTTTACTCACCCACCCAGAAACCTGTGTCAGTCTTCACCCCAAGATGGCAACAGAGAGCACAGACTGTATTCTCTTGTATTTTTTTTCATGATAGAAAAAGCACACCAGAAAGGTGGTGGTCCCATTACATTATCTAAAAAGACCAAAACACTTCTAGCTTCTAGAATAAAAAGACAAAAGTCATAATACTACTCCAAAGTGAAAACTGAGGGAGAAAGGAAAAGAAGTGGGGAGAAGAACCTATTCAAAACATTAGTCTAAGCTTTTTATTTACCCCAACTCAACTACTAACACATGAAGGGCATTTACCCTAAGCTTTTTATTTAAGCATGAAAGACAATACAGTAGTGTCCTCCTAGTTTAGTCACTGAAAAATGGCCAAAAAACAGGGAAAGTAAGGTCACGGTGTGTCTGGTAAGTTGTAGGCCTCTAGGGAAACCCCTTTATTTAGTCTAGCTACTGATCCTTCTAATTCCATATTGATGTGCTCTAAAAGACAGATTCTGCAAGGCTTTTTTCCATCTATAAAACATGACAGTTCTTAGATGTAAACAGTGAAAAGTTTTGGTTCAAAGTATAATAAGATAATCATCCTTGGACTAACAGGTTACACAAGTGTTCAAGAGCTACAAAACTTCTTGGTAGTCAAGAAGTGTATCTTCACTAACTATCCATCTACTCCTTTCTTTTCATCTGAACCTCCACACTTTCCACAGATACTGCTGCAAAATCCACCTCCAAATCAAAATATACCCTAGTTGGTAAGAGGACAGTGAAAGCTTACGTCAACCTGGTATTTTCATCTATACATAAGCAAACTATGATGTACGTACCTTTCCTTCCCTTCCTTAAACCTATGCTCTGTTCAACTATGAATACACTACAATTCACATGTGAATACTCTAGGAGACTACTTACTTACGATCATCTTCCTATTTCAGAAGCCCAGGCTATTTAATATTGCTTACTGCACAGCAGGCATACAATAGAAGTCATCAACACTAATGTCTGATTCAAAAAGTCAAGCATTAAAAACATCACTTTAGCATGCACACTCACCACATGCCTTTGTAGTCTATAAAGTTTAATTACCATCTTAATAATTTGATTGGAATGCTATACACCTTCGCAAAATACAGCCCCACTTTCAGTTCTGAAAATGTTAAATTATCCTTTTTAAAATCACAGAATGTTAGGGTTTGGAAGGGACCTTGAAAGATGATCTTGTCCAACCCCTCCCTGAAGGATCACCTAGATTAGGTCACACAGGAACAAGTCCAGGTTGGTTCTGAATGTCTCCAGAGAAGGAGGCTCTACAATCTCCCCAGGCAGCCTGTTCCACTGCTCTGTCACCCTCAGCGTGAAAAAGTTTCTCCTTATCTTTACATGGAACCTCCTACGTTCCAGCTTGAACCCGCTGCCTCTTGTCATTGGACATAACAGAGAAGAGCCTGGCTCCAGTCTCCTGACACTTGCCCTTTACTATAAACGTTAATGAGGTCACCCCTCAGACTCCTCCAAGCTAAAGAGACCCAGCTCCCTCAGCCTTTCCTCATAAGGGAGAGGTTCCACCTGCTTAATAATCTTTGCAGCTCTGCGACAGACTCTTTCAGGCAGTTCCCTGTCCTTGAACTGAGGGGCCCAGAACCGGACACAATATTCCAGATGCAGCCTCACCAGCACAGAGCAGAAGGGGAGGAGAACTTCTCTCAACCTACTAACCACACCACTCCTAATCCACCCCAGGATGCCATTGGCCTTCTTGGCCACAAGGGCACATTGCTGGCTCATGGTCATCCTGCTGGCCACCAGGACCCCCAGGTCCCTTTCACCTATGCTCCTTTCCAAGAGGTCAGTCCCCAACCTATACTGGTACCTGGGGTTGTTCTTTCCCAGATGAGAGACTACACATTTGCCCTTGTTATATTTCATTAAATTTCTTCCCACCCAACTCTCCAGCCTGTCCAGGTCTCGCTGAATGGCAGCACAGGCTGCTGGTGTGTCAGCCACTCCTCCCAGTTTGGTGTCATCAGCAAACTTGCTGACAGTGCACTCTGTGCCCTCACCCAGGTTGTTGATGAATATATCGAATAGTACTGGTGCCAGTACCAACCCTTGAGGGGCTCCACTA
>WUAM01000359.1:29243638-29265962 GCA_024336885.1 Actenoides hombroni
GTCGAAAAATTTTCTCATATCTGTGTATTTTTGAGGGCCATTTTTGTTTTGTTGTTTTTTGTTTTTTGGGGGGGGGGGGTTGTTTGTTTGTGGTTTTTGGGGTTGGGTTTTTGTTTGCTTGTTTTTAGATAAATATTATCATAGCCATTAAAAAAAATTATCAAAATCCTCACTTTAGAGAGAGACACTGAGTAACTACAAATCCCATACTAAAAAATGAAAACCCTAAGTAATGTTTTTCACCCGTACTAATCCAAGTGTGGGAATCAGAGTACATAGGCTGTGTAACTACTTCAGGTATCACTTATGATGAGATTGCTATATCTAATCTATACTCTTTTTAATTGCTTTTGATGTTTCTGATGCAGTATTGCCTGTTTTCAAACAGTCACTTATTAAAAAAGAAACTACACTGAATATTTAAGGAAGACCTTATGTTAAAGTAATATCTATTACTGAGCTTCTATCTTCACACCTGCAGGGTTCTCAAAATAAAGGCTGCCTTTACAGTAGAGTATTTTTAACATACTGATTATATCTACTAAAAAAACTTCATAAGAAATAGGTTTTTTCCTTGCCTAGAAAAAACCAACCAAAACTGTCTAGATAAAGGTGTCATTATTTGAAAGGAAGTTGTAAATTAAACTTGTGATTCATTATTTTTCACACCTTTGCAATGCATTAAAATCCAAATGCATCTGTAGACTTTGCAACCCAAAAAGAAGGAGAAAAAAGCATAGAGAATATAGTGGCCAAAAGTCAGAAATTACCTCCCTGGCTATCAGAAGGAAAGTGAGCCTAAATGAAATTTTGAAGTTTCCAACAGAAGAAAATAGAAGAGAAACAAAATGCTGATGGAAAGTGCAATACTCCCATCATCCCCAATGTGTCACTACTTTTTTTTTTTTTTTAATATGAGAACTCCTCTTTGAAAATGTGACACTTACTAGGTTATAAATAGCAGAATTCCCCTTTGGAGACAGAGCCCGAGGTTTATAGACAGGAATGTATCTGCCAGGCACTGTGCTCACAAGAGATCCCATGGCTCCACAGCCTGCTTTGCTGGAGGTTATCTTTCCAACCTACTGAAACTTCTGTTCCTGTAAATACTTTTGTCAAAATCAGAGTCAAAGTGAGCAGGGTCACCCTCAGCCTACCTAAGGACATTGTCTTTGCTTCCAGCCTTCACCAAAGAGCAGATGCTGTTCTTGCCCATCTTTTGGTTTTGACATTTGGGATATGCATACAATTGTTTTGGAGTTTCTCTGCAACTGTGACTGAAAGATTAGTAAAAGTGGCTGAACAGTCTTAAAATCCTGCTTCTCAAGGCTAAGCACAAAGCAAAATGGTATCTGACTCAAGGAAAAGGCAAACAGCAGCCCTGTCAATGACATTCTCAAGCAATTTAACTGTTTGCCCAGGATGGTGGCCTTTCATCTTTGAATTCAGAAAGTCTATGGATCAGAAGGTCTATGAAGGTCTGTGATTTAGGGCTACACAGTTTCTGCAGAGATGGAGAACAGAAAATTGCTGAAGCTTCTGAAGCAACACACCTAGGAAAAGTCAATTTTCTTTTCTTCATTTCACCTCTTTTCAAAGTGTGTGTTTGGCTTTTAATGCCCATTTATTTGCATTTGTAACAAACTATAATAGATGAAAAAAAAAAAGCCTGACTGACTTCCTGTCTCCAGCTACCTGACCTTCCAACTAGCTCCTTTTTCTTTAAGTCTGTGGAATAGCAGAACCACTGACATTATAACATACTCATTTATAGCACTTTCACTTTGGACTTGTATTGCATTTTTATTCTGATGTACAAAAAAAAAATATTAATAAATTCCAGCTCCCTCTTTTGGGCCACTTCTAAGACAAAAGGGGAGCTTCCCCTTTTCTGTTGCATATCTTGGGAGATTAACGTTGTGTTTGCGTGTTTGTTTTTAATTTAGACATCTTGTCTCCAAACCACTAGAAAAAAGCAAACACAATGGAGAAGCTTCTTGCCCTACAAGTGTCAATCAATAAGATTTACAAGGATACTGCAGTGCTTCCTTGTGGACCACTGCTCTCTTCTCCCAAGGTTGTGAGGAGCACCTCCCTGATATGTCCTTTCTACCAATCCAAGGAAAGGAAAATGGTACTAATATCAATAGCATTTGCTTGAAATTCTAGGGCATCTGGACTTAATATCTTCTTGGAAACTTTGCTGTGCCATTTTTTGAACTCTGCTTGTTGTACCTAATGTTGACATTGCTAAAAAACTTGATTAGCTTTTCCTTCCCATCACCAATGTGCACACAAAGAGGACTCCAGCATGTGTTCTCACATAGCAGAACAAGACAAATACATTTGCTTATCATTTTATAATTATAAACTTATCATTTGAGTGGCAGAAAGCTTTTATAGAATAAGCCTACCTAAAACCTAACACACCACGGATTTATTAGGTTTAGAACTCTGACATAACACTGTGCTGTCAAAATCTTTACGTCAAATCACCAGCACTGATCAAAGTCACTAGATACACTGAGACTCTAAATTTACAGTGTGTTAAATCAGATCTTAACAAGCATAACAAGTATGTATGCAATCTGAATACTTCTTTAAGCAAAATAACAATTAAGCTCAATTTAAATCAAGAACTTGAAGGAAAATATCTTCCTTTTCCAAACTAGGGATAAATTTGGTTTACATGAACAATTTCTTAAAGCAATTAGTCATGACAGAAAGGGTCACCACAAAAATACTAAGATCAAATATTTCTTTTAATCAGTCCAATTTTAAATACATGTGTTTTAACATTAGATCATGAACAAACAACTTTCATTTCAATGTAAGACTTTAAATGTGTACAAATACCACAAAATTTAATATAGGTAAACAGGAAATTACACAAGTGCAACTTATGGTAGAAATAATTACTACAGTATAAAAAGGGAAAAAAAAAAGTCAGTAAAAATGTATACAAAAATTTAACCCAGTAAGAATCAAATCATCAAGTTATCCTGAAACTGCTTGGCTGCTCACCACCTCAGCTAGTAACTACACTATGAAAACAAACCAAAGAGGTCTGAGAGTTCCCACCACTGACTGTGAGGTTACCTGTTGTTGTTAAAGGCATCAAACCAGTCAGTGAGAGCAGCTCTAACATCCTCAATTTCATTTATGAAATACACTCAATGCTGGAATTGATTTATCTTATTTTGTTCCCTTCCCCCATGTTTGAAAATTAAAATGTTATCAAGTAATTTTAACTTTACTCAGCTTTTTTAATGTTTCAAAACAGTAGGATTCACAATGACTCAAACACTTGGCTTATGCTGAAAATCCATATGATTAATATTTGTTTGGGAACTAACATAAGGAGAAGGGGAAAACTACAGTTTCTGCAAGTTACCAAACCCATTTTGCGTCCAAAGGACTAATTTTATGTAATAGGTGGAACCTGAAAGTGCCTTTTGCTTTACATTACAGGCAGGCACTGCTATCTTTCCCCTCCTTTCCAGTTTAAGTTCTTTCAGAAGGCAACAGACTACAAGAGTTACAGTAAAACAAATCCTGATTCAGTTACTATACTTCAGCATTTCACATACTTTTGAAACCCAACACACCTTAAAGGACATGAGACTTTCTTCACTGAATAGCTGAACTATTTGCTAGTTGATGTCCATCTATATTTGGGTTAATTCTGGTTTTTGTAAACCTTCCACTCAGTTCTCATTCATCTTCTCACTATGGTATTTCCCCACACATTAAGTGTGCAATTATATATAGAGAAATTCATAATAATCTGAACATCAAAGATCATTGATGGATGATCATCCAAGTTGACATCCATTTAAAATATTAAGAAGTTCACCTCCTGGTCTTTTGTTTCAGACTCTCTGTAAAGATGAACTCTCATTTTTCACACACTGAACACATTAACACAATCATAAACAGTACAGATTTTTAAAATTAAAGCTACAGCTTTGTACATCATTGCCTCACGTTATCTAAAAAGCTCTATGAAGCTCTCTATCTTCCTATCAGACAGCAAACCACAACCTTAGAAGCATCACATATGTTCAGGTTTTTCATGATCATTTCTGTAGTTCTGTTTAGCATCTTTCACATAAATTCTATTGCAAAACACCAGGTTGCAAAACACAAAGGTTTCTTACAGGGCTGAAACAGTAACAACTACATTTAATTACACACTTCAGAAGATGAAATAAGCGTCAGGTTTGCATCCAATTAGAGAGAAAAATTTTGGTGGAACCTAGAAAATATTTTCTTGTTTAGCAGTACTATGATGGTTTCTGAACAGTAAGATCCAGGCACTTGGGAATTACATTCATCTGAGCATTGATAATCTCAGACAGCGTTAAGTACAAAACACAATCACTGTCCCTAAGCATTTATATTCCATGAGCAAGAACTGCAGATCAAGCTTAGAGATTCTGAATTTCTTACTAGTTTGATAAGACTTTTTAAAGTGATTCCTGAGATGAAAACCAATAAATCGAATGACCCTGTATTCAGTGACACCACAGTCTTCATTTAAGACTCTAGAAGAGAATACACTAGCTGAGGAAGATACACAATTCATTACGTATTGGGGTGGGGGGTTGGGTTGGTTGTTTTGGGGTTTTTCTCTTACTTCACCTTCAAAAATCTTATAAATTTAGTGGCATCTTAAAAAGTTGCATAATGGCCTAGGAGAGAACTATGCACAGTTCTGGATTCAAAAAGATTTTTGCAAGGTTTTCTAATGAGGTTTTTGAGCCCTTGGTTAGAAATTAGAAACTGTTTGGAAAATTAAAATAGTTGGACAATTTAAACACCAGCTCTTAGTACTCATTTAAGCTACAGGAAGACATAGTCTAAACTTTCATTATCCAACATATATAAAACAGATGGCATTCATAGCCAACAACCTTCTACTTAAGATTTAAGTGACCTGAGCACTGGATCAAGATGGATTTTTCAAGCACTGGGGGAAGGGCTAGAAAACAAAAGAGAGACAGAGCATCAGCTCTTTGCTGAACCACTAATACAGAACATAGAAAAAGACATCCCTGTAACCTGAAGCTCAATTTTTTTCACGATTAACAGATGAAAGATATTATAATATTATTGTTATAACCTTGGTGTTCAGCATATTAAACCTGTATAACTCATCTAAATTATCCATCGAAAAAAAATGCTAACTTGAAAGAATACATAACTCAATCTTGCCTGTATTTTGTCATAGTAGAGACACAGGGAGACGTACCCATATATTTAAGATCTCTCTCTTTTTCTTAGCCCCCTTATTCCAAGATAAAAATCAGTCTGTTCTTTGGAAGCACAAATTACCTTCACCACAGCTATCATACTTTAGAATCAAAAACAAACACTGCAAAACCCCACTGAAGAGTCCCATCCCATTAAAAGACTTTCAGGATTGTAAGGGTTTGTCATGTGGTTTGTTTCATTTTAATTTGTTGATATAGTTATTATTCCTGTCAACATTACCTCAGACTTTCCCCAGCTTCAATCAGTAATTACATCTGCTATATCTGTCACTTAATTGTATTAGTAACCACCTTTTATATCACTTCCAATATTTCTAGTAGAAGTCAGAGAGCAGCTTCAGGTTCTTCTCTGCACACTCAAATCACTTGGTGGGCTCATGTCCCCCGATATGCCCACTACTTCCTACAAGAGCTACCAAAAATCTCTGAATCCTCTACTTATACTTAGGGAAGTACACAAAATTCTGGAAAGCACATCAAATGCTCTTGCAGTTAACTCCGTAGGTGAAGCACGGCAACCCTGATGAACCAGAACAACAACTGGCAAGAGAGGAAAAGCACCAGCTACCAGCAGGGAATCACTTCTCACCAAGCAATGGCTCCCATCTCTCAGTTCAGCTTCTCGGTAGAAAAAGGACGTAACGCTTTTCAAAGCAGAGATCAAAATAGGACACGGAACTCTGATGAATACATAAAACCCACCAGACTCTGAAAACTACAGTTTCCATCTTTCCCAGTGCTTTCATGGTGGGTTTTAGAGGTTGGTTACCTGCTTCCTCTGACCGTTTTGCCAAACTTTTCCTTTCCCCTTTCCTCTTTACCTAGCAGGGAACACCTACTATCCTGTTATTTCAGAAACTTTTAATATATAATAATTTTATATATAATCAAATTAAATTCTAGACTTTTTTTTTCCTTAGCTCATACTTTGCTTTGAGACTTACTGTGCTGCTATTTCAGAACTGAAAACCAGCCTGAAAAATCATGTATTTTTCAAAGCTACAATAATTGGTCTAATAACAGACAACATCTTTTTTTCCCCAGCTGTGTAATTTAACAGAAGGGGCCAGACCAGAGGATTATTTTGCATTAGTTCAGAGAATACAGCATAAACTAAACCTGTTGTCTACCAGATATAAGCAATCTGAACACTTCTTACAATTTCCAACCCAGACCAAACTAACAGTTAGAGAAGCAGATAACCTCAGCAACAATTGCAAATAAAAAGAAAATTAAAATATATATCTTGCAAAAAGAGCTGGGTGTGGAAACCAGCAGTATCTATTAAATGTGACACAAAAAGCATCTAATGACTTTGCACTTTTCCTAAAGGCAGGGGAGTACCTTCAGATTTCCCTCTGGCACAACACTCATGCAACATACACGAGCCATAACCCCTTGCCATAAGACAAATACAGGGAATGCCAAAACCCAAACAAGTTCTAGATAGGTGTAGGAATCAAAGGGCGAGGAGTTTCTCTACATATTCCATAAACCTGGAACCTGCCTGTTGCTTCCAGCTTTGCAGACACTCAAACGCAAACTGCTGGGCTAGTTGACACCGTTGGGATGGCAGGGGCACTGTGGACACCCCTGTGCCACCTGCGTTGCCAGTCCTGTCATTTTCAGCACCAGGCCTGTCCGTGACGACCCCCGGGGCAAGGAGGTTGCCTCCCAGGGCGAGAAAGGGCACCCCGGCCCCAAGACGGCCTCTCTGCGACCTACATCTACAGCTGCTCTCACAACCCGCGACAGCGGGGCTAGAGGTCCCGCGGCCCCCACCGGCGACGCCATGCAGGAACCGGCGGCACGGCAGGCTCGCCGCTACTGACTGCCGAGGCGGACGAAGCCGCCAGCCCTGCTTTTCGCTTCAGCTTGGGGAAAGGCCGAGTGAACGAGCCTCACCACCCCTTCCGCTTCCCCCCATTCCCCCGGCATCACCTCGGGGAGCGTTCCCGAGGCCTCGGCGCCGAGAAGGCCTGGCCCCGGCCCCGGCCCCGGCGCTGCCCCGGCACCACCTTTTCCCGCGGAGGCTGGGCGCGGCACGGCGGCATGCCCGCGTTCCGGGGCGGCGGGGGGCACGACACAGGAAGCCGGCGACACCGCCCACCGCTGCAGGGCCCAGCCGCTCTCCAGGGACCCCGGCGTCCGCAACCCCAAAATCGGGACCGCGCCCCTCACCCACCTACCACTTCAGGGCGGCGCCCCGGCGGGCCCCCTCTGCCCGCGGCCGCGGCCGGGGCCCCAGCGAGGAGCGCAGACCCGGCAGCGGGGCTTTACCTGCCCGGCGGGAGTCTCAGCGGCGCTGCCGGCCGGGCTGGGGCCGCTGCTGGCAGCGACGCCCGCGGCAGCCTCAGCGCTCTCCCCTGCTGCGGCTGGGCTCTCCCCGCCGAGCACCGCCCCCTTCCCCCGGCGCTGCGGTGGTGCCGCCCATACTCCCCCCTCCTCGCCCCCGGGATGGGGCCGCCCGGGAGGGGCGGGGTCGGGGTCGGCGGGCACGGGGGGAGCGCGGCGCTCGCGGGGGGCCGTCCCGGGCTCTGCGGGGGGCAGAAATTCGGGCAGCGGTGGAGGGGACGCCGAGACTTCCCGCCGGCACGGCTCCGCGCCCACCCAGCGCCAGGTCCGCACTGACGGGCGGCGGGACCGAGCCCGTCCCAGGCTCCGTGGCCCGAGCAGCGCCGCCCCACGCGGGAAGCGCGCTGGAACCTTCCGCCCAGTCCTAAGCGGCCGCCACCCGCCGGCAAGCCCCTCTTAGCCGCCGAGAGTGCGGCGCGGGGGCGGCGAGCGCTGTCGCCGGACCAGGAAGTGAGGCCCGCGGCTCCCCGCTCAAAGCCCGGCAGGGCCGCCGCACCCCGCCCGGCCCGAGGCTCCCCGGGGCGGGGGCGCCGCCACCCTCCGGCGGCCCCGCCGGGCCTCGGGGGACCGGCAGAGCCGCCCGCCGCCCACGCTTCGACCCCTGCCTCCGCCGGCGGGGGCCCGGCTCCGCGGGCATCCTCCGCCCGCAACGGCCCAGGCGGAAAATACCTGTCGGCTGGCCGCCGTCGGGTAACGGTCCGGGCGGGTGTCACTGAGCCGCCGCCTCCATGGCGCTCGGTCGCGGCGCTCGGAGCTCCTCCTCCTCCAGGACGGATCCAGCCAACGTGACGGGCCGTTGCCATGGCTGCGCAGCGCTGACGTCAGAGTGCTTAAAGAGACAGCGATCCGGAGGTGCCAGCGCCGTGGCCTGGGGCGGCGGGGCCGGGCAGCAGCAGCAGCTCGACCGAGGACCGGCACCGCATGGATCACCCTGCCCTGCACGCCGGCAGTGTCAAGGTGGCAGGGGTGGTGCGGAGCGCAGGGCAGAGGACGGGCTGGCAAAGCACGAGGCATCCCGTGGGGTGGGGTGGTGGTTTAGGGCCCACTGCCAGGCCCTGAAAACCCCTTCGTTACGGGCAGCCAAGGGGAGGACACGTTTTCCATAAAGCCTTTCCTCTCCCGAGTGCCCAAATGGCGCACTGCTCATCAGTGGTCCCCCAGTACGTTTTAGTGACATTGCCTTGCTCTGCTGGAGCAGCCTGGGGAGGACCGTGGGGACCTGACCTGGTCGGGAGCTGTAAACCAGGGCCAAAGGGACTCTGTGGAGCTGTTCATAGGTATTAATACCAGGTGAGGCCCCAAACTCTGCATTTTCAGCTCCTACCTCCTCTTGAGCATCCCCGGCCTCTCTGGACCCAATTAATAAAAGTCCTATTGGGTGGTGGTGTTTCTCTGATTAGTAGCTAGGAGTAACTCCACTGAACTTTGCCGAGCAGTAACAAGATAGAAGTGATGCGTGTGAATGGATACTCAAATCTCGTCACAACACTGTGATCCTACATCTGTTAATGGTGCACCTATCCTTATACTGGCACGTGGCAAGGAGAAGGACCGTCAGAGACTGACTGCCAAGGCTGTGTCATTCTCAGTGTGGATCTGCCTCCCCTTCCACATCCGATGCTTAAATTATGATCAAATCGCCAAACTGCAATCACAGCCAACATGAGACCTGAGAACATACAGAAATAGCTAATGTGTGAGATGCTCTGGCCACATCTTGTCGGAGTTGTGCCTGCTCCACTGACCTTACCCATCAACGTAAGCCTGCCCTGGTCAGGAATCAAACACTAAAGATTGGACGCTTGCATCATACAATTCTCAGCATGGGTCTGCCACACCACAATGCCTCAAAATTCCTGTAAAATATTTTACATGAGTATCGTAACTCCTGTGGGTTAAGCAATCTTTGAGATATTAGTGTATCACTGGTAAATGGCTCAGTGTTACCGGTAGTACATACTACGACACACAGTACGCACTGTAATGAAATAGCTCATTGCTTACCATAAATCAGTTTTAAAAAGCATTTATGCAATTCCCATGACTGACTCAAACCTATTATTTTAATAGCTTTGTCCTGACTGCAGATTCTACGTTGTGCTTTCCTGCACTGCAATACATCTGTCCACTGTTTATCCAAAGGACAGATGTGATTCAGCAATAGGTTTACTTTGCATTTAATAAGTGATCACGTAGCAAAAATTAACAAGGGGATGATTTTGTTGGACCATACTTGAAGAGGAAAAAAAACTTTCTTAGAGTCACTATAACACAGTATAAAAAGGGGAGAAATTGGCACAAGGACAGTTCTCCCTCAAACTATGCTTGTGCCCTTACATTTTTCTTAATTCAGAACTCTGAACAGTGATTACTGACAAGATACAGTTCCAGAATGAGCACACCGTTTCTCATCTTCTGTTTTGAAATAGGTCTGGAAAATAACATGCCGTAAGCAAAGTTCAGATGTATTTAGGCAGTTACATATTATGCTTGATCATGCTTGATTATGATCACTGTCTTTGTCCTTCCAATGGAGCAAACTAAAACATTTTGTAAAAATTATATAATTTATCCACATCTCTCATTTGGGAGACAGGAGTTTCTTTGGTTGCGGACTGGGAAAATGATGTGCACAGGACAACTGTCTCAGAGGGGTACCCAGCCTGCAGGAGTGGCACCACTGCAGCAGTGGTGCTCCAAGGCTAACAGCAAAGCATAGTTTGCAAGGAGGAATTGATTTTCTTAGACCAACTGATAAAAGAAATTGCCTCTCCTTAAAAAAACTCATCTCACCCATTGTGTAGTCTGTTCGGACATTTGTTATTCAAAGAAGTTACGAATTTCTAATGAAACAGAAATCCCCAGTTCTGTTAATGGCAAGATTTTGCAACCAGGTTTTATCCAGTTTTTATCCAGTTCTGCTTCTGATCACTGGTTTCATATGCCAAACCCTACTCTGCAAAATCAGAGCTACCCCTAATGGAGCTACTCTTATGCAAATTCAGCAATATGCTTTGTATTATTTTAAAATGTATATAAGGAACCAATTTGTTCTGAGTGAAAGGGAAATGCCGAGATACAGTGCCAGGTGAGTTTTTAAAATCAATATCTAAGCCAGTTTCTTTAACATGTTCTCTTTCAATTATAAGTTACTACAGCCAACACAGCAACTTCAGTTTCTGATAGATTAAATGCTACTGCATGCCCCCAGTGCTTGAATTCCTGCCTGATGAGTCTGAACCATCTCCAAAGGGAAGGTAGAGGAAGAGAACCTGTTTGGAGATTGTGCTGATTCAGCTGTCACTGAAAACCTCAGCCAAGAGAGCTCCAGCAGCACCCTAAACACCCTTCTGCTGGAAATGCTGTGAAACACTGCGTGTTAGAACAGTGAAGCAGTGAGACATTTTCTGAAAAGCTCCCCAGGCTTGGCAGGGCCTGAGCCCAAAAGGCATAGAGATGGACAGGCACACACATAATCTAAATGGCTAAAAATGCCACTTAAATCTATGCCTGTCTTTTCTTGGTTCCAGATAAATGTAGAGTTAATTGTCAGCCTGGTATTTTCCATGTTCCAGAAAGCCTCCCCATTTATTCAGCCCATTATCTAATTCCTTCCCAAAACACTTCAGGATATACATGAAGTAATCATGTTTGTTCAGGAGAAAAGTTAAAGCAAAAAAACCCAAACCCAGATACGTAAGAGACAAAGCCCCAGAGGGAACCCCCTGCACTGGTGTGACTGAATCACACCACCCCTTGACTGACTTTAGGAAAACAAAAGAAAAAATAAATTTCTCATTCAGACTTCAGAATTAATTTACCAATGTAGCAATGCACTTTCTTGACACCTCTATAATGACATTACTAGTTTCCTTTCATCATTGTTTTTTAAACTGGTTAAATCAGGCCACTCTGGCAGTATATACACTTGCCTTTTGCTTTGTCCTTATTCTTTGCTGATGTCTGATGGCACTTCTGCTGCTGCAATCCGTGCAGCTGTTCAGGTGACATAGGTTAGGCTACATCTTCTTCCTCTTACATTTCCATCTTTCTCTTCAGATCTAGGAATTAAAATGGTGATTAACCCCTTACTAATAAGTGAGCAATCTCACAACATTCTTTATTCAAGACTTATGAAGAGCCAGAGACTTAAAAGTTCTTTTAATTTGCTGGCATCTTTTAATTACTTTGTTAAGCAGGATTACACATATACATGACAGGAAAACACACCCACCTTCAGATATTCCTTCCTCAACTCATTCCTAAATGTTTTACTGCTTTATCTTCAATCTCCTGTTTTTACCCTTTCTTAAGTTTAACATTCATTTCAAGAACCCTCCACTTGCTCAGCTGCACAACTGAAGCATGACAGATCATCTTTTGTCATTCTGTCAGTGGCTTTGCTTATGTCTGCGTGACCTTTCACAACACCAAGGAGCGGAGATCTCTCTGCACACCAGCTGATGCTCTCCATGAAGTGCATCTGAGGTGGCAGTTTAGTTCACGTTGTGTACATGTCTCTCTAGAACTCCAAGAAAGAATGTGAATGGCGACTGCACCAGCTGCTCACCGCTGTCTCTGGTCTTTGGATCACTGTTTAATTGGGTGAGTGGAGGGGAGTATCCTTGCTGTGTTACACCAGTGTCCTTCTGCTACCAAGAAACAGTGAACTTCAGTTTCTAGGGCTGTCAACCCAGCATAATTCAGTTCCTTTTATACCCACATGCTTATTCTCTAATGTTTCATTCAAATAAAAAATGATGGACAAAGAATGTAAGAAGAAACAAGTAATAATATTGTTCTTGTTATTTAGGAGACTGAAGAAACAGTGGATGTCAGAGAGGACATTTACTCTTTGAGGTCCAGTAAAATAACTGATCAAGCTACACAATTGGATCATCGTGCAGCTACAGTTCTGAGTCTAGATTCCTGACTCCAGAGTGAGCCAGGTGACTTATCTTTTAAAGAGAACTGAACAATTGCCGAACACCATTAAAACAGAAGAAAGGGGAGTGGATATATATGCATAGATGCTTTATGTATGGCCTATATATATGCATGTATTTATGAATAATACATATTAATATTTATTTCAGACAAAATTATGAAGGATACTGATGGAACCACTGAAAGTACTCATCATAAGACGATGGAAACAAAAATCAAATGGGATCTGTACTGTTCCTTTCTAAGACCAGCTGCAACACCAAGAGATCAGTAGCAGGTTTTATGTGCTTACTGTAACTTGCAAGGTATTTCACCAATGTTTAAGATCACTAGGTGAGGCAAAAGCCAATGCTCATATTAATCTCTGTGCTTCTGCACATTCTCTGATCCTGTAGTACAACCCACTTGTAACACTTCTCAGTCACCACTGAGAAAACTGCGTGTTTTCTTTTGATGGGTTCTGGAGGGAGAGAGGAGTAAGCAAGCAAAGGAAGGTGGATCTGTATTTAAAACACACATAGGAAAAACTACATCTGCCTACAAATCCTAAACTCGGGGGATGAAGGCTCACATCAGGTGCAACTCTCTGGCAGCAGCTTTGCTTGAAATGGACAGGGGGAAGGCTCCTTTCTACCAAGGGTGTGGGTGTGGAATTGTAATAGACACTTGCATAAACTGCTGTCTGCGCAAATGTCATGATGTTGGCTTTCTGCCCCATTTTCGGATGCAGAGAACAGCAGATGGGAGGAGCAGAAACAATGAAGATCCCTTTTTAACTCTCAGTTTGAAAAATCTCCCAACCCTTCTCAGCTGAACAGCTCTTCTCCTAAATACTATGAATGATTATTTTCTAGACCCTACTTTGAAAACTACAATTACCATATACCTAATGTAATCCTAAACCCCAAGAGTTTTACAGTGCATGCAATAGGGAGCAATAGGAGTAGTTAGCTGCACATAGGACAGCAAGGGATCTTGTTTTGCAACTTTTCAGTTACTTCTTCAGCAAATGAAGAGCATAGTGTACATGAAAGTTGTGTTCTAGGTATAAAGTGGAACGAGTGGAGACAAAAGAGAAAATGTGAATGGTCATCGGAGGACTTTAACAAAGAATTCACTAACTGCCGTGGGTAGTAAAAGAGGCTGGAATTAGGAAGAAAAAAGTATTAAAGAAGTATTATTTTGTTCAGTCTGTTTAGAGATTGTTTGGCCCATCTATGAAACAAGACAGGAAGCCAACTGGAGAAGCAGGATCATTATTTAGCTTCAGAAAATCCTACAAATATAAGCTAGTTTCAAAACACAACAAAATCAAATTACTTCTCACTTTTTTAATGAGAGATTCTTGTATTCCACTGCTACTCAATATTTTAGAAAATACTATGTGTAGTATTTTTAGCATATGTATTCACATAGTGCCACCAACAAAGGCATTTACACAGCCATACTCCACTGTACATAACCACAATCCTGTCCTCTTGAATACAATTAAATGCTGCTAATTACAGACTGCAGGATGCTGAGCTATCAGGTGTCATGCTGGCAAACACTTCGGTGAAGATCAGTAACTGAACTAAGGATTTAACTTGTTAAGTTGCAGTTGTGTTATGGTAAAGATGACAAAGACTATTTATTCTAATTGTTTAATACTAATTTAATACTTAATACTAATTACTTAATTTAATACTAATTACAGATATATTTCACCTTCCGCTGAACTCTGGGCCTGAGCTTACACTGAATTGTATCAGTTAAGAAGTGATCACACTGAGGAGTATCACTCAAGGTGAGTTTTTAAGTTTTGCCATTTAACTTACAAAATTTTTTGTACCCGGAGTGTTTTATGGTCATAAATGAGGAAATCAGATACAAGACTCTGGGTTTCAAGGTCTACAGCAAGACAGAGACCATTTTTATGTAGCTTTTCAGCATGTTGTGGCTGCTGGCCCTTTACTTGCATCTGCATGAACATTGTTGCAATGACCCCTGACATTCCTGAGGGAAAAAGATTTTGGTGATAGTCAGTTAATGATACTGGAAATGGCACCATGGCCTAGGCAGAGAAACAACATTATTTCTATTGTTATCTGCAACAGTTTTATAAAATTATTATTTTAAAATAATTGTTATAAAATTATACAGTAGTTGTTCCCTAAATGAATTAATGTGCCCTGTTGGTGGATAATTTATCCAAATTAAAGTGGCGGGGGGGGGGACAACAGGAACACATGGGGAGGACAGGATAGAGAGAACACTGAAGTTTAAGGAAAGAGCAACACATACTCTCTGCAATGACAGGTCAGGTCTGTATTGTAACTGTGTTTCACTAGTTACTAGCTTTGATACTTGTGTATCACATCTGTTAAATGAGCTGAAGAATCTAGAATGTTTTGGATTTTTAACTGTTTGAAAGCTAGGGTGTCTATAGTGGTTTGCATGTGTATGTTGATGACGACTCAACATTTAGACCTTCAGGAGTAAGTTCTGGAAAGAAAAATGAAGCACAGAATGTTACTGGGCTTAACCAACTCATAAACATGTTAAGGAGCGCGCATGGAATAAAATAACTTGCTTTCATTTGTGTTTCCCTTCAGTAAAGAGCACTGTAAAGTGCACAGTTCACTTTTGTACAAAGATTTTAAACTGTTCTTCAACTATGAATCTTTCTGTGGGAAAGTAAGGCACGAAGTGGTATAAACAGCTTGCCAAGCAATCAGTGACAGAGCCAAAATTCATAATTCAGACTGCCTGCCCACCTGCCTTCCTTCTACCCTTATTGCCAAGCAAGTTACCCAACAGGAGAGCTTTTCAGATTGAAGAGCAAATGAGCAAACAAAGGAGTAAAACTAAATATAAGCAAAATGAAAATTACCATTATGAGAGTCCAAATAAGTAAAAGGCATAAAATAAAAAGCAAAAACATTATGAAATAAAATTAGAGATTACAATAAAGAAGTCATTTCCATTTTAATGCATGACTGCTAATGGTGTGTTCATGATTTTCCTCGTATACACAGGGCTTTGGTCCAAACTCTGAATGAAACCATTCATGTTCTTCCGTGCATCTTTCACCAGAAGATATCAGTGCTCCTTAGCCAGGGTGCTCCTTATTTTTGTTTATTTTGCTTGCCTGTTTTCACTGCTTGTCATTTTAATGCTGGGGAAAACATCAGCTTGACAGTTCCGCAGGCTAACATTCTCTCTTTGCAGAGAGGGGGAGGATGTGTGGCAGCGGAGGAAGCTGGCTAGAGCAGTACTCGGTTGCATGCCTCTGCTCAGCTCTGCCCTGAAGGAACCTGCTGGCACAGCTATGACCTTCTTTGCTTGCTGGAGAGTCAGTTAGGGACAGCGGCAATACTGTTTTCTGTGATTCTTTTTCTGCTAGAAACTGGACTTGGGCACAGTTCACATCATCTGTCAAACTGGTGACACTTTGTAGTCGCTTTGTAGTTAACATGGTAACACTTTGTAGACCCTAATGACCTGGGCTGGATTTGACTGCAGCAGGCCATAAACAAGAAAGCCTCCGTAAACCATTACCAGCTCCTCTGAACCATTCAAACCTATGTAATGCTAGCAAAAAAAAAAGGCACTTTTTAAAATAAAGCTTCTCATAACTGACAGAGAAGCAGTCGCCCCCGCACACACCTTATTCACTCACTGTACTGAACTGGCATTCCTTCAAGAGCTGGGAAGGGCCCAGAGCTGCTGATTGAAAGACATTTGGAATAAGAACTCAAAAATTGAAGGTTTTTGTTCTTTTCTGGCTTCTTGCTTCTTTCCTTGGCCTACTCTGCCAGTGCATGCTGAATGTCAAGCAGCAGAACAGTAGCACCTTTGCAAAGAAGTCCTGAGTATCTTGGCAAATACATTAACAGCATGTGAAAGAAATGAAGGTTTCCACTACTCCAAGGAATAAATGTCTGGTTTAGAGTGCTGGAGATGAAGATGCAAACAGGGAAAAAGGGGTAGCTATCGATAAAGTTATACAGTCTTGTCTAAACTATAGCAGACACAATGGTGTCTTTTTCAGAAAAGATTTAGAAATGATCCTTGTAGTCCATCCACAGCTTATTCTCAGAGACATTTGTTTACATTGAATACCCCTGGAAAAATTCTCATAAGAAAGTGGCCAGAATCAGTTGCTATCTGCACTTGCAGAGAATTGTATCTTATGTCAAATTGGTTGTGATCAACCCAAAGTGTTCGTCAAAAAAGACAGTTGCATTTTTATTCAAGTGTCTGCCAGTTTATAACGGACAGCTATTTCATGTTCAGTGCCATCTTGGAATAAGTAAGAGCTCAAAAGTTTATTATTAATTTCTTATGACCCTGTAGTTAGGACCAGCCTAAGTGAGCAATGAGAAAAAATTGATTTGAATTCAACAAATCCAAGTCTCCCTCTTTGATGATCTGATGAAACTGGATCATCTTGATCTTTTTTAACTACTGAATAGCTGGGAATCTATTTCTTTTGCAACCTGTCAGTTTGACAGCTACATTTAAAAAATATTTTCCTGATGATTACCATATGAAGCTCTAAGTGAGCGTTTTGTCTTTCCATTTTACCAAGCAAATGTTGTATTTACTATGATTAATAACATTTTCAAGGCCAACATAATAGGATATTCCCTAGAATTTTTCAAATTATTAATATAACATTTTGAAGCTGAAAAATAAATACAATGGGTTTAAGATGGCTGCTAAAATTCTGCAGCTACATTGATTACAATCGTAAACAATTCCATTCCCTCCATGAAATTCCTTGCAGTTTCAAGCACCTGTAACAGGGAAGAGAACTGATATATGTATATATTTTTTAATTATTGCTGAAGTAGAAAGAGAACACAAGAGCACTCAACAGTGCTAATATAAGCCCTAACATTGTCTCCATTGGGATGAGGTATACTGTAATAAAAAGAAATTTAATCTTTTAAGGCTAAATCATGTTCAACTATCCCTGTTACACAGGCAGGGTAAGCCTCTCAGAGCAAGTATGAGAAGAGGTTTCACTGCTTTTTAGATTTCTTCAAGTTTCCTGCTAGATCCCACTACAACAGGAAACTGAGGAGTTGAGCAATAGACCTGTCACAATAACCTCATTGATCTTTCAATTATTTCAGGTAAAAGAAAGAAAGATAAAGATAGCAAAAGAAATAGGAAAAGTCAGGATATGTTGGCGAGTGTGTGCATTTTAGAAATGATTAGCTAAGGCAGAGGGAAAGAACATCAAATGAGATAATGTCCCTGCATGATTATCTTCAAACTACTCTGATTAGTGACAAATAGTAGAGAGCTGGAGATCTATATAAGTGTTGTTAGACCAAGGGTTGTAATGTGATTTAGTGATGTAGCTGATGATAGCTGGTTCCCTTGACACAGCAGAACATACATTTAGCATTGCTGGTTCACCACTCTGCTAAAAAGCAAGCATCCAGTATAGCTGTGTCTGTACAAGTAGGCTAGCAAGGGGTTGATGCTTATTTGTGTCACTGTGTATTGAACTGATGACTTAAATTGGTTTAAGAAAAGTCTGGTCCTAAGACAAAACATACTTCAAAACACTGCAACAGTGCAATGTGGTTTGATCTTGCCGGCACACGAAATAAAGATTAATTCAATTTCCCACAATTCCCCTTCCTCTTTTTCTTTCATTCCCATTCACCTTGTTTTGTCTTCAACTCTCACAGGCCAGGGTATCACTGGCTTCACCAGGTGGCACCTGCTGGGGGATGCCTTCTCCAGTGGCAGTGGGCAGCAGCTTCTGCTGCACAGTTCTGTTTTGGGGGATCCCAGTCACAGTCATACTGGCTGGGCTCCAGCTGGCCGTGCTAATTCTCAGATTGCTTTTTCTGGCTGTCCAGTGGACAGTCCTCATCCCATAATAGGGCAATTCTTAACTCCTTTCTCAAGGGAAGCAGTGAGAGATAAACTTTCTTTTGGATAATGAGAGATGTTACTTGCAACCCCATAAAATTTGTGGGGTTGTTCTTTGTAATTTTAATTATATGCTGGTTAATTTAACCCAGTGGTCTCTGTGATATAGCAGCATCTCGTGCACTCTCATCTACCTCAGGGCATCATAGCAGGAGAGACATAAAAAAGTTTATAGGAAATTGCCCCAGTCCTTTTCTACTCCTCAGCCAGTTAAGAATGACAGAGACCCTCTTCGATAACTGGGGGATAGGAGGCTGGGTATGTCCAGGAAGTAGCCTAAATGCATTCATAAGCAAATGAATCTTTGTTATTAAATGATACTGTTTTATGAATAACTGCATCTTAATATAATTATTTCCAACCAACTTCCATCCATCAACAAAGTCAACACAAAAAGTCATTCTTAGTGAGTATATAGGACAGAATTAAGTTAACTATTTGAAGTCTTGATTGTCAAATTTATATTGGTGATTAGGTTCTTTAGAGAGTAATTGAAGTTCTCTTTTTTAGCATTTTCTGGTATGTCTGTCATCATAAGTCTACAGAGCATATGAATACAAATTTTTGTTTTACAACTTAGATTTAATTTCATTTGTAAATGCTAGGCAACAAACTTAGCAGTGTTGTGCAATTGATGATCAAGGCTCTGAAACACAGTGCACAAAAACTATTTCCTCTAACGTCTATTCATCTCCTGGAGGACGTAACGCAGTTACTGTTCACCTTCTTTCATGGTCATATTGTTCATACCAGTGGGAGTAGGCTCCCTCATGACATATGACTGGCAAAACATGAGTGTGCTTTGAAAACAGATACTCAGCAACAGTCTGCAGGCACTCTGCATCTAAGTAGCGATGAATGGAATAAAAACATTCTTAGCCTAAGATAGGAAAGGGGAGAGATGTTTCGTAGGCCTCAGCCCTTCCTTGAAGGCCTTCACAACATAAATAGTAAATTATGTACCTGATATGCTTGAACTCATTGATAAAGCAAGGAACTGAGTCTTTAGCACTCATTTTGAGTGATCATTTAACAAAACACTATTTTTGTGATCATTTTGGTCTTCTACAATGTATGTAAATTCACATGGGAAGGAGAGAGCTTATGCACGGAAGATAGTACTGTGCTTTCTGTTTATTCTGGACACAAAATAATACCCAGAGCTTCCTCTAAAAGCCTGCTGAGAACATAGACTAAAAGAAAGTCTCCAAGAGGAAGTACTGAAAAGTAAATAGTCAACATTGCTGAGGCTCATTACAGAAAGTCAGTCAGTGTGTCAGAGTTTTGGTTAGTACCCTGAATGTAAGCCTGGGAGACAGAAATTGCCATACAATTCTTTCTGCAACATATAATTACATACTTAACCTCTTTGTCTGTTTTTCCTTTTTAATAAAGAGGAAATAATTAATTTCCAGGAATGTAAGTGTTTTTAATTCACTTGGATCAAGCCTTCCCCCCACCCCCTGATTCTGTGCCTGACTGAGAATCACCATTCTTACTGCTTCTGCACACTATTCCAGGTTTCCCCATGGTTTTCACTACTGCAGTTTGGAAGCACTCTTTGTTCTTGTAGTCCCAGTGCCTACTAAGGCTTTTCTTTTCATGTTCTTTGACATTTATTCCCTAGGAGCTGGATCCTTGTGTCCTTACACGTGAGCCAAATCTGCCAGTGTATTTTCAAATGTGCAGGATCAGCAACTTAAACAGTTTATTTGTTCTTCAGGGTTCTCTATGTTCAGAGGAAAAAGGACCTCTATAGGCAAACACTGCATCAGTAGGTTTCATCTTCCCAAAAAGGAAGCTTAGAGCGGAAGGAAGGCATAAGAGTGCGAAGTTAACAATTAAAAAACAAAAAACAGCCTTCTCAGGTTTTTTCCTGAGAGGCTGGTGGTTATCGATGCAGTTACAGGACACTGAACTACATGTTTCTTGAAATATATCAAATGACTCTGTTGCTGAGTTGGCACAGTGTCAGCAGTAATAGCTAATTTCAGTGTGTTGTCAGAATAATATATATCTTTGGATAATTTCTGAGGTATCCTTCAACTTTGGTATCTATACTACATTTACATTTAGGAACCTGAAATTTCTAATATCTTGACACCTCAGGCTGGAAAACACTGCCTGATTCCATTTACTTCAGTTTGGGTATCTGCATCAGAGAATGTTGGCCTGGCACATTAGAAAATGTGATGTATTCAATATATGTCCTACGTAAAAGTTGAGATCAGCATCAATCACTAGATCCAACCTGCAACTTTAATTCAAACAAACAGTGCTGCTGATAGCACTCTTTCTTTTGATTAAGGTCTCACACACATATGAGACAATCTTCAAATTTCACTATAATGTGGATGTCTTGGTAATGAGCCAAGATTTGACATGATCTAACTATCTAATTGTGTGAAAATTCATGGTGAGACAGGGCCATTAATAGCTTCTTACGCAGTAGAATGAAGACCTTTTCTTGTTCTCTGTCTGCTGTGCATGTAGAGGACAGAGCTATTGCTATAAACTCATGTATTTTCCAGCCAGAGAGATTATTTAAATCTTTCAGTCTGACATTTTATAGCAACAGAGCCAATTGTATTCCCTAATTAGTTCCAACAATTTGGATTACATGTGTGTAATCTTACATAGACTAACCCTCAATTTACTGTGCATGTGAAATACCACATGCTTCTTGTCTAGATATGCTCATATTTAATGACCCACACTAATAGACACATATGCCTCATTTCCAGTCTGAATTTATCTGGACTCGGCTTCCTGCTATTGGATCAAAATGTATTCTAGGCATAGATTTTGTTGAATTATTCATCATTTCAGTGTGATCTAGTTTCAGATATGTAAAACTGACATATATGTCTCCACAGGTGTTTTACAAAGACTTTCACTCTAATTTTATTCATTATTTAGGTCCACCATCCTTAGATTTTCCATAAAAATCAGGTAGATGCATTCACAGTCATTTACACAATTCACTTTTCTACATTGCTTCTTTTGAAACTGAGATAATTTACTTATACTACAAGTCCATGTGACCACAAAAAGCATAGCACATGGGTTTGACTGTTCAGCTGAAGTCAGACCTAAAGCTCAGGTAGTTCTATCTCTTGCTGAGAGTATTTTCTACACTTCTTTGTTTAAGCATGAAAACAGAACATGCAAGATAATGCTATCACCTATAGATGACGCAGTAAGTGTATGCCACATCAGTGCTACTTTGCCAGCATTCCAACAGGAAATTATATTATGTAGAGGATTATTTTACTCTATTGGCATTATAATCAGTGTCAAGGCCATCCGTGAAAGCATTAAGCAGACAAAAAGTTTGCCAGAAGATATCAGTTGTTTGTGCTACTGTATGTGCCTTTATCCCTGATGGTATCCCCCAAATCAAGAGAGAATAATCTTTTCATGAATAAATTATTTTAAATTCAGATAAATGCATGCTAGAGCAGTGAGATGCTCTGGAATACTGAAACAGCTTGTGAATATAAAAATGATTTGCTAGTACAAAATAAGGGTGCTGCATTGCCTGTGGGAGATACCAAAATTCAGCCTTCTGGGGGATACAGCAGGGAAAATTTAATGCAGCAGGAAATCTTTCTAAACAAGAAGTTGGCCACCTGCTAAAAATTGTATGCATTTTATGTTGTAAAAACTTCCCTGTATTTGTATTTCTTATTATCATTCTCTTTCAAGTGATACTCCTTTAGGTGGTTTTAAGGAGTCATCTAAAAACAGTCCTCTACCTAAAGAAAAATAAATCTCACAAACCCATCCAAAGAGGAAAAACTCTTCAA
>WUAM01000359.1:29272521-29296194 GCA_024336885.1 Actenoides hombroni
CCGCGGCGAAACCGAGAGCGGCGGCAAAAGCGGCAGCCCCGGCAGAGACAGCGCTGGCCGCGCCAGCTCCGGCAGCGCCTCGGCCGGCGGAGGCGGCAGCTCCGGCGCCACTGACCAAAGCGAGTCCAGCGGCAGAGGCGGCTCCGGCAGAGGATACTCCAGCACCCCAAGCTGCGCTGCCGCAGACGGCTGCCTTGCTACCCCCTGCGCAACCGACTGCAGCCTCCGCCGCCGTATCGCCCTCTAGCCCGGCACCCGCACCCCGCCTGCCTCCGTCGGTCGTGCTGCCTGACGGTTCAGGCAGCGATAGAGAGGGCACGCTTGCCCCAGGGCGGACGGCTGCCGTAGCCGGGCGGCGGCAGAAGCGGTTGCTGCAGACCCGTCCTTGGACACTCCCAGGCTGTACCGTAACTGTACGTCCAAGAAACTGCAGGTGTTTCTGGGAGTCGGTTGAATTGTGGGCTCTGGAGGCGGGCAGCTGGGTTCTATTAGAAAGAGTGGGGATGCCAGAGAGAACAGGGGAATCTCTGCGGGGTCAGGAGATTGCTATAATGCCTCGAGGGTGTGCCAGTAGTTCAAGGCGATAGTAACACCCCGCAAGGGGATGTCCAAGCCTGTCCTGTGTTCAAGGCTCTCCCAAATACAGGTCAAAATGATAGGCATGATGTTATTGCATGTTATTGTACAGGATTTACAATCCAAAGTGGCACAATATGGGTTTGGTTCTCCTGAAGTCAAGCAAGTTATTAGAGTGCTGAATACTGATCTGCTTGCTCCGTTTGATATTAAGCACTTAGGTCAAGTCCTATTTCAACCTGTACAATTTGCAGTTTTTGAGAAAGATGGCTAATAATGCTGCGCTAAAGAATATGCAGTTGCCTCCCACTGACCCTAGACATGCAGTTGGAGTAGATGCCCTTATGGGAACTAATCACTTCTCTAGTCCCAATCTCCAGGCCACCTGGCCCCCTCAAATCCTAGAGTAAGCTCAAAAGGTTAGCATGGGGGCCCTATTGAAGAGCATAGAAATAGCTGCTCCTGTAACACAGTATGTGAAAATGTCAGGGGCAGACAGAGCCATTTTTACGCTTTGTGGAGAAGATTGTCTGCATAGCATCTGCCTTAACGAGTCATCTTCAATCTGCTTCTCAAGGGCAGCAGCAATTAGCAAGAGACAATGCCAATGATGAGTGTAGAAAGATCATAGATGCTCTACCAGGGGAGCCTACACTCAGAAATGGTTGAAGCCTGCTCTAAGGTGGGGTCTGGGAACCATAAAAGGTTTGCTTTGGCTGCTCTTCTGCCGCCTGTTCACACATCTTCTGATCGTGGACCAAAGCAGTCCAAAGCTGGGAGCAAACGGAAACGGGCTAAATCAAGGCAAAAGGAAGACACAGGGACCCCTCCTTACATCTTCTCGTTGGCTGTTCCAACGCCTGTGTCAGGAAGTTATCAGGTGTGCATAGCAAGAGCCTTCTAGACTGAGTATGGCTCAGTGTGGGGCCTTTCCAACAAATATCAGGGTGATTGATGTCACCCATGAGCACCAAGGCAGGTCAACTTTGAGGCTATTTCCATCTGACTGTAGCAGGCCTCATCAACGGAAGGCCTCTTCCTGGTTTGATGGTCTGTAGTAGACACTCAGAACAGTTTCACTTTTTGAGAACAACACATTTTGTAGCCTAAAGCAAAGATGGCAGGTCCGGATTTGTTGGGGCTCTGAATGGGCTACCAGCAGTAAGTCAGGGCCACCAAGAGTATTCAGGTCTAGAAGCATTCCTGGGGAAACAATGCCTAGGTATTTTCAATTTTTAGTGAAGGGAAGCTGCTGAACCTTGCACATTGTAACTAAGTCCTAAGCAGATTCTTCCTGAGATCTTTTTGACCCGTGTACTAACCCTAATCAAATAGCATACTGTTCAGAAGCAAGATGAACAGGTTATACGTAACTTAAGGCAAACCATGTCAAGAAAGCAGGATAGCTAAACAGGCATAGGCTGCAACTTTGGTGACAATAAACTGCTTGTGTAGAAGTTTATGTAGCGAGCATGCGCTGGAGGCTGCCAACGGAAATAGTTCATCTAAGGAAGTGATGAAGACTATGAAACGACCACCAAGAGGACTGCAATAATGAACAAGAACTCTAGATGGCAGCAAAGACCGTGAAATACCGGTTTTACGCATGCACTCTTCTTAAAATAGACGTGTTAACGTCAATCATTTCGGGGAAAAGCTGTGAATATGTGGAATTCAGGGCTAGCAGCTTTCCGTGGGGAGCATTCCCTACCAGTTTTAAATTTTTATTGTTGGTTGATTGCTTGAGCTAATGAAGCACTTTTAGAGAGCAACATGTATTGTAGCCGAAAGCAAAGCTGTCTTGTCTGGTTTCTCTAGGGCTGTGAAAGTTCTGCCAGGTCTAGGCGAAGACCATCAAATGAATTCAGGGCTAGCAGCATTTCTAGGGTTGCAATCCCTACCCGGTTTTAAATTTTAGTGTTGGAACTTTGCTAGAGCTAATAAATCAACTTTTCAAACAAAATGTTTTGTGGCCTAAAGAAAACATAGAAGGTCCAGACTTTTTGGTGGTGTGAATGGGTTGGCAGGGGTCTGTGAGGGCCAGCAAGAGAATTCAGAGCTAGCAGCTTTCCTGGGGGAGGAATCCCTAGATGTTTTCAATTTTTAGTGTTGGCTGTTTGCTAGAGCAAATAAAGAATCTTTTGTGAACAAAATGTTTTGTGGCCTAAAGCAAACATGGAGGTCCAGATTTCCTGGGGCTGTGAATGGGCTGGCAGGGGTCTGTGAGAGCCAGCAAGACAATTGAGGGCTAGCAGCTTTCCTGGGGAAGGAATCCCTATATGTTTTCAAATTTTAATGTCGACTCTTTCTAGAGCTAAGTAGACACTTTTTGAGAACAGCATGGTTTGTAGCCTAAAGCAAAGGTGGCAGGACCAGATTTGTTGGGGATTTAAATTGTCTGTCAGGTGTAGGTGAGGCCCAGTAACAGAGTTCAGTGCTAGCAACTTTTCTGGGAGCGCATTCCTTAGATGTTTTCAATTTTTAGTGGTGGCTGTTTGCTAGAGATAATAAAACACTTTTTCAGAACAACATCGTTTGTAGCCTAAAGCAAAGATAGCAGGTCCAGGTTTGTGGGGGCTGTGAATGGACTGCCAGGGGAAGGTCAGAGCCAACCAGAGAATTCTGGTCTAGCAGCTTTCCTGTGGGATCAATCCTCACACATTTTCATTTTCTTATTGTCAGCTCTATGTTAAAACTAATAAAGCAGTTTTGTTAACAATGTGATTTGTAGCCTAAAGCAAAGGGGGCAGGTCCAGATTTGTTGGGACTGTGAATGAGCTGCCAGGGATGCTGAGGGGCAGCAAGAGAATTCAGCATTAGCAGATTTCCTGGGGGAGAAATCCTTCAACATTTTCAATTTTTAGTGTCTGCTCTGCCTAGAAGCAATAAAACACTTTTTGAGAACAACATTGTTTGTAGCCTAAATCAAAGGTGCCAAGTCCTGATTTGTTGGGTCTGTGAATGGGCTGCCAGTGGTAGGTGAGGGCTAGCAAGAGAATTCAGGACTAGAAGCATTCCTGGGGACACAATCCCTAGATGATTTCAAATTTTAGTGTTGGCTCTCTGCTAGAGCTCATGAACTACTTTTTCGACAACAACAACATGTTTCTGATGCCTAAAGCAAAGGTGGCAGGTCCAGATTTGTTGGTGCTGTGAATTGGCTGCAAGGGGGAGGCCAGGGCCAACAAGAGAATGCAGAGCTGGCAGCTTTCCTGTGGGAGCAATCCTCAGACATTGTCAGTTTTTTACTGTTGCCTATCTGCCAGAACTAATTCAGCACTTTTTGAGAACGATATTATTTGTAGTCTAAAGCAAAGATGTCAGGTCCAGATATTTTGGGACTGTGGATGGGCTGCTAAAGGTAGATGAGGTCTAGGAAGATAATTCAGGGCTAGCAGATTTCCTAGGGAGCATTCCCTATTTGTTATCCTTTTTAGTGCAGGCTTTTTCTAGAGCCTTTCTGAGCTTTTCTAAAGCACTTTCTGAGAACATGGTTTGTATCCTTAAAGCAAAGGTGGCAGGTGCAGATTTGTTGGGGCTGTGAACCGGCTGCCAGGAGTAGGAGATGGTCAGAAAGTGAATTCAGGGCTAGCAGCTTTTCCTGGGGGAGCAATTGCTAGGCATTTTCAATTATTAGTATCAGCTCTTTCCTAGAGTCAAGAAAGCACTTTCTGAGAACAACATTATTTGCTGCCTAAAGCAAAGGTGGCAGGTCCAGATTTGTTGGGGATGTGAATGGGCAGCCAGTGGCTGGTGAGGGCCAGAAGGATAATTCAGGGATAGCAGTTTTCCAGGGGGAGCAATCAATAGATGGTTTCAACTTTTACTCTTGTCTCTTTGCTGGTACTAATAAGGCACATTTTGAGGACAACATGCTTTAAGGCCTTAAGCAAAGTTTACAGGTCCAGATTTGTTGGTCCTGTGAATGTGCTGCCAGTGGGAGATGATGGTCATCAAGAGAATTCAGGGGTAGCAGCTTTCCTGGGGGACCAATCACTAGACTTTTTCAATTTTTGCATCCAGTTTTTGCTAGAGCTAATAAAGTACTTTCTGATAACTATTTTGTAGCCTAACTGTAAGTTGGCAGGTGTACATATCTTGGGGCTGTGAATGGGCTGCCAGGAGGAGGTGATGGCCATCAAGTGAATTCATTTCTAACAGCTTTCCTGGGGGAGCAATCACTAGAAGTTTTTAGTTATTACTGTCATCTCATTGCTAGAGCTAACAAAACTCTTTTTGAGAACAACATGACTTGTAACCTATATCAAACATGTCAGTTCCGAAAGCCTTCGTGCTGTGAGTGGTCTACCAGAGGGAAGTGACCACCATCAAGAGAATTCAGGCCTAGCAGCTTTTTTGGGGGAGCAATCTCGAGACATTTTCAATTTTTAGTGTCCCCCTGGTAACCCTTTCACAGCCCCAGCAAGTCTGGAGCTTTCTCCTTTGCTTTAGTCTGTAAATCATGTTGCATTCCAATGTATATTATTAGCTCTTGCAAATGGTCCATATCCAAAATTGAAATCATCTAGTGATAGTTACCCCAGGAAATGTGATAGCCCTGACTTCTCTTGCAGGACCTCACCTTTCCTTGGCAGCCCTTTCACAGCCACAAGCAATCTGGAGCTGCCACCTTTGCTTTAGGCTACAAAACATGCTGTTCTCTGCTGTATTGGCTCTTGAAAATAGCTGACATTCAGAATTGAAAACATAGCACCCACAGGAAAGGTGATAGCACTGAATTCTCTTGCTTGCTCTCACCATCCCCTGGTAAGCCCATTCACAGCCCCAGTACATCTGGACTTGCCACCTTTGCTTTAGGCTTTAAAGCATGCTGTTCTCTAAGAGTGCTTTATTAGCTCTAGCAAAAAGTGGACTCCAAATATTTAAAATGTCTTGTGATTGGTCCCCCAGGAATGTTGCTGGCCCTGAATTCTCTTGCTGAATCTCACATTCTCCTTCTAGCCCTTTCACAACCAGAAGAAATCTGGAGCTTCCGCTTTTGCTTTAGCCTATAAAACGTTGCATTCCATTGTGCTTTATAGCTCTTGCAAAGAGATGACATCCAAAATTGAAAACATTTAGTGATAGCTCCCCGAAGAAAAGTGCTAGGTCATTAGTTTGTACATTCCCTAGACAGAAGACATAAACAACAAAGTTCATACACCTTGATTTCCAGTGGTGGACTCCCCTTAGTTTGGAAGTATTGCACTAAATGGTACTAAATCAGCAAGACAATACCCAAGGCTGTAAACTCTGGCGTTTCAGATTTTATAATTTAAGGGCTCGTTGCAAAAGACCTCTCCTGAAATATATAAAAAGTGTAGCAAAAGCTCTGTACTGGATGCTGATGCTTCAGTGGGGCCATTGGCTGTGACTGGTAGGGCTCCCCACATGGCATTTCCTTGGGTGCACGTACAGCACTGGTAGTGCTTCTTGTGCTGTGTTTTGCCAGAGGTGCCAGTGTTTTCAGAACTGGGGATCTTAAACTCCAGTTTGTTTCATGCAGCAATGACTTTTACTCTGTATACATAGGATTAAAAATATCCCTGACTGGGCTTAGGACTTCAGGTGCTCCTGCCTTGGTCTGGCTGACTGTCTCCCACACACACATATGGGCTGAACCTTTCCCTGGAGAGGGGCTTGAGGCTGTGGGAACCTTACCTACCCAAATTTCATGAGGACCTGCCCACACACTGTGTGGCTAAGCCAAATTTTGGGGTGTGTGCAAACTCTCACACTTAAAAACCCTGTCTAAGCCACAACTGATGACACAAAGTTAAAAAAAATTACCTTTAGACATCTAGTTCAGGCACTGTTTTTTCCTGAATATCACATCCTGGTGACCTGTGTTGTTACATCATCCAACAGGATGATTAGAAGGATTGTAGGATTAATTCACCACAGGGCTACTGCAAAATAGCCTGTAAGAAAAACAAAGATTGATTGCTGTTTGGATATCAAGAAAGCAAATCAAGCAGAGATTTCCTGTGACAAAGGGTTTCCAATGAAATGGATGTAATTGAGTGGAAGGGAAATGAGGAACCACAACTTCTTAAATTAAGCACATAAGCAAGCTGAGCAAATAATTTCTTCCCTGTTCAAGGAGAGGACAGGGGTTTGCTTAGATTAACTGGCCCCAGGTATTTCCAGATGAGGATTGAGGTCTGTCCGAATGTTTAAAGTGTCACTCTGGATTAATGCTACTGTAAGAGGGAACAAAATATAGCCTGCATGTGCTGCAAGGTGCACCTTTGGAAAGGTCAAAAGAAAAAAACATGCTTAGAATAGCCCTAGACGAGAAGGCTTCTCTCAGAGAAGTGGTTTCTGATGTGGGGAAGTGGTCCTTTGCAACTCAAAGACAGGTCAGAGATCCCTTCTTCTGCTTTAACCTTTAGCAACAGTAGAAGGAACTACTTTTCTGGGAAACTATATTTTGGCAATGGGAAAAAAAAAAAAGACAAAGAGGGGCTGTGAGGTGGCAAGTTGCAGTGGTGTGGAGTGGGAGGACAGGAGGTCTTGTGGCAGGGTCAGTGCTGGAGGTGCCTGTCAGAGCATTCCCATCCTGCTGTACCCAGAGCCCCCCTCCATCCTCACCCTGGTGTATTTGTGGGAAGAAAATGATTGTAATTCATGGACAATTATTTCCTGTGATGTGCAGAAACAAACTTTATAACCCATGAAAGGTTGTAAAGCAGGTATGTTTATTGCGGAGCCAGGTGCAAGGGGGATAGCTCCTCCTAGCTTGCACCCCAAGGTGTCAAGCGAGCAGGTATTTATTACACTAAATCATGCATATTCAACAGAGTTAGCTACATATTCATTATATGGGGCTGGATTGTTATAATCAGTTCCGGGAACTCATTGTCATAGGTCTCCTCCCATTGGTGCTTGCTCACTGCTGTCTGGTGGTCATGGGCCAGGGTCTTCTGGAGGAAGGCCTCCAGCCTTCCTTGCAGTGTACCTTTTCACCTTTAGTTCAAAATGTTGATATTTCACAGGCTGTTAACCACAGAACTGGTATGGTCCGGCTTATCTCTGGTAGCTCTTCTTTGTTAACAATGAGTTCCTGCTTTGTTTACAGTTAGTTTCTCTTATCTACAAGGACCAAGACCATACAAGATGAGATATGGCCTATAAAGCTGTCAAGCCATAACACGAAACAGAGACCAGTTAGTTCTATCATTCGCTCACACAGCATCTGATTTCTCAGGGAGCTGGGTCCAACTGCTGTGGAAACCCTTGGAGATGTACCTTGTTTGAAATCCCACAGCAGTGAGCAGCTGGGGAAGCAGAGACAGGAGGGGACCTGGTCTCTTCCCTGGGGTCGCAGCACCGGCCCCTGGCAGCAAACGCCTTTTAGTTTTACCATTCCTGCAATTTACCTGCAACACAATCCACCAGTTACCTGCAAGATTTTAAAACTAAGGGTCTAGGAGACAAAAAATAAACATCACATCTGACTTTGTTGTGTGCCATCTGTTAATAGCAGCTGAAGAGGTGGGTTTTTTTCTTGACCTTTTATTTCAGGGAGGAGAACCACTAGATGAGAGGCGTGTGTGTGTGTGTGAGACACACCGTACTGTGCTTGGTGAGTAGAGTGACTGCATATCTTAGTCTAAATGCCAAATCAATACCAGTTCAGTGAAAGGAATAAGGCATGTTTAAGGGGCTGTTGGACAGAAGCAGTTGTCTGAAGCAGCACCAGCAATTTGCAGCAGCACACATGTCCACAGAGGTTCCTGCTGCAGCGTGACCCAAGGGTTCACTGCGTTGCTCTCTGTAAACTATTGCATTAGAGGGTGAATATTGAGGGTGCATTTGCTCAGAAACCTCAGATGTCAGGTGGGCATTTCTCATGAGCTTCTTCATGCACTGCAGGGTTGATGTCAACAGCAGATGAAGACTCCCAGCAAATAACCCCTGAATGTTATCTCGTGAATGATTAGCACTGATCTACTAACTCAGGCCCATTGTTGGGAGGAGTGCTCAGTGCTTTAACCTATCTCAGGTCTCTTAAAGCAAATGGACGAAGTGTTAGGAGAGTCACTCTCATCAGTATGTTCAATGACAGCCCTGCTAAATAAGGAAGTCTGTGATGTTTCCTGAGGACCAACCTCACAGAGGTCTTTCCTCCTCCCAAAACACCAATATTGCGATAAATAATAAAATAATTAAAAAACAAACAAACAAAAAACTATTAGAAGTACTTAAACCATTAAAACTTGTGAGAGATAAAGGGGAGGACCCAAATAAAAGACTATTGTGCCTATTACTACAACAAAACATGGGCATGCCTGCAAGTCACTTGACTAACACTAAGTGAAACCCTGAATAGGCTGATGGCAAAAAAGTTGTAAGAATGTGTGTTTGTTTATCTGCAGGACCATATCACTAGCAACTGCAAAATTACACTGTGGTCAGATTTTTGCGCAAAGGAGCTGTTGCAAAATTTGCTGCTTTCCTGAGTGGGAAACTGTGGTGAAAGGCTATGACACAGAGAAAATGTAACGGAGCAAAGTGGACAAAGCCCCAGCAACAAAATGAACTTCACAGTTAAATGGGATCCAGCACAACTTTGTGGGTTTCTTGGTTTTTCCCTCCCTCACACACTCCCTAATGCTCACTGCTCTGTGCAGCTCTGTGCTTGCTCATTGCTGACAAGGGCTGGGAAGAAGCGAGGCCACCACCACTGGATCATGTCTTTCGGGCCAAATTTCCTGGTCAAGCTCTCAAGTTTTGTTTCTTTCTTTCTAGACACCTAAGAGGTCTTCAAGTGGGAAGCCCATGGAGGGCATGTGCATGCTGGCAAAGCTGTCACATTATCAGGGCTTGGGACAAAAAGCTGCCTGTGGCACAAGGGCAGGGGTTTTGAAGTGTCGTGCTGCATTGAATTCTCACCAGTGACAAGTAGCTGGATGACACAGAATAAAATGAGTGATGAAGTAGGAGTGAAAACCTTGGTGCAAACCAGTTGCTCTCTGTGGGTGTGCTGCTTGCAGCTCTGCTCCCTTGCATGTGTTCTAACTGTGAGATGCTGGAAGCCAAGATGTCCAAACTCAAACCGCATTTTCCTTGCTTTGTGTCTGTGCAAGGGGGAAATATGCCCATCTCCCAGAGCCCATGAGCATCATCCAAGTTCACGTTCTTTGCTCTTCTGCTTTATTCTCTGAGCATAATTTTTCAGCATAGCTGCAGAAAAAGGAAAAGTTGACATTTGCATGTATGTTTATATGCTTCCCTGTCCAGAAAAGCAAAGCAAACATGAAAAAACTTGATCTCTTAAAGGCAGTCCTGCAAAAGTTAGCAATCAGTCCAGTCACTCACATATTACATTTTTTATCAATGCACAGGTAGATCTATAGCTCTGACCACCCAGCGGGGTCAGGGTTGCATCATTTGCTTTCAATCCCATTATTACAATTGCAGAGTTTAATTATATTGAATGCTTGGTAGCATACACAGGAAGGGAAAAACCATTTGTCGTCATTAGCTGGTGTACCCTCTGGCCCCAGTGCTTTGGAGCTATGTAATGCTGTTGGTGGAGCTGGTGTAGGAAACAAGTATTTAGCCACTTAAACCTTAACATGACCTTGATCTTCACTGGAGGAGGGGCAGTACCTTTCAGTGGTTGTGTGGTGTAACGTTGATACAGGAGGAAGCAACACTATGTCTAAGTCCTTCAGCACAGCCCTGTCACATCCACCTTCTGCTTCCAGCTTCCTTGGTTAGCTGGGCACAGCTTACACCTCACATAAGGTTTGGAAATTAATGGTGTGCTTGAGTCCAGACAGGACTTCATGTGTGGGGTTTTATAGTGACACTGGTAGTTGGTCTGGTACAGGTCACTCATGGCATTGGAGGGACCAGGTGAAGATCACCATCCAGTGACTTCTCCATGCCAGTCTGTCCCAGGGTGTGTCCCTGACAGGAGGTGCTTCAGGGATGCTCCACCAAATGCTCTTTGAAGGGTTTCCACCTCCCATTCAGTGCAGCCTGTTGAGGACACCAGCCTGAGCACTGCTAAGCAGTGGTGATTGTGTGCAGGAAGTGCCCTGTGTGATGTTGTGACATGGATGCATTATCAGCCATCAATGCCATATCACTAACGAGGTTGCCACTTGTATCATGCTTTTTTTTTTTACATGCTGTTCTGCAATTTTTCACTTATCTGCTACCTTCCTGTGCATGTCTCACCTCTCCAGCAGAAACGTAAGTGGATTTCTGGTATACAGTAATGAAGAAGAGATTAAAATATAACTCCTTGACACTAGCAATCTCTGCTTAACCTCCCTCTTTAGAGTCAGTTACCTCACTGCTTTCTGAAAATGTGGAATCACAGAGTGAATAAGCTATTCCCCAATTTTCATTTATTAAACCTACTAAATTGTATTCCTAAATTTGTTTTCCATTTCAAGAAATGGAAACAGATCAGATGAAGTAGCAGCTTTGTGGTACAGAGGCATCATCACCTTTCACAATTTGAATCTAATTTGTCACCTCTCCTTTGTCAAGTTATTCCTAGTTCTTAAATGATGGCATAATTTCCTTAGTGAAAAATGCCTAGTTATGGAACACTCTACTCCCCCCATACCTCTGTGAACCCTCTGACTGCTTTCCTGTCTCTGGCCTCCTGCAGCAAAAGTTGCAAAGTTTAATGATATGTTGGATGTATATGGTCTGTATGGCAGAGTATGACCATTTGTCCATAAAGGCAGGATCACTTAAAAGATGTAGGACCCTGAGTGGAGACTATGAAAATGAGAAAATGTATTGTTAGCTGTTACCTTTTTTGTCTCTGTTATTTCTGTTTTGCACACCTGTGGATGCACAGTGCATTGATAGCTCCATGTTAGCTCATGGTGCTGAGCAGTGCTGTGCTGGAGCCACCACCCAACTCAGCATCCAAGATGGCTGATGATGTGCTGATGAGCTACCCCTGCCCTGGGACAAGGCAGCAGTGGGTGCAGAGGGCAGGGACAGGAGCAGTCATAAGGGCTATGTGGGACTTTCTTGTACGTCTTGGAGAAAATGCCACCACATGGGGTAACATAAGAGCAAATGTGGTGTTTTTCAGCTCAGGAAATCAATGAGTCTATAGCATCAACATTAACAAGGCTGAACAGGCTGCTGTGAAGCCTGAAGAGCATTAATGATCCATCCCAGTGTGTGTGTAGGTCATATGTAAAATCCATTGAAAACAAAAGCACCTGCATGATGTTTTTCTACAGCATTGTACAAGTGGGGGTATTGCTGCAGCCAGCCCTTGGCTGGCTTTACAAACAAGACTATCCTTACATCATCCCTGTTTGCCTCCTCCTCAGACATGTGAACACAAATGGCAAACAAATTTAACTTTGAATTTGGAATTTTAATACTGGTGAAGACCAAAAGATTGCACACCAAAGTGACCATTCAAATTGATAATGTAAGAAAGATATATTCATAGTTGAGAGGTGGAAAGGAAAATAAAAAGCAAACAACCTATTTAATTTATTATTAATTTTTGCCTTGCTGCCATGGAAAAGGTGGTACCTTCAAAGGTCACACAGGCTGTCTCATTGCAGCATCCCATGTAGGCGTTCCCCCTGTTTCCACAACCAAAACCACATCATCTAGTCCTGCTTAGTGCACTGTATTTTAGCAAAACACAAACAGATGTAATCTGTGTTAGTTTATCATTCTCCAGCACAGAGATGTGGTAGGAGACTGGTGAAAAATGTCGGAAAAATATACAGGTGCTCAGGAGGACCTAGCATTCAGAGCCTTCTCCTGTCTTCCTTGGAGGAACAAATCCCTGTGTCCAGGCTAGACACTCTGCTTGCAGGCAGGTGCCACTAGCCTTACTGTCACAGACCTACCTTCCTGCAGTGCTGTTTGGCTGCCACCATCCAAGAGATCCTCTCCTGCCATGTCTTTGTCCCTGCTGGCAACTTCCAGCCTTTGCGGATGGTGGAGCACATCAGTCTTCACCATACAGTCAGCTTGTCTCTTTCTCTGTCCATGCACCCCTTGCATTCTTCCCCCAGCCACCCTGGCCTATATTCCCCTTTAGGGCTCTTTCCAAGACCACCACCTCCAAATTAGCTGCTTCACACCTGCACCTTCTGCCATGAAACACTTCTCTTTCCCTTCTCCCTCCTCCATGGGCTGAGTTCAATCTTCTGGTTCCAGCACTGTCACCCACCACCTTCTTAGTCCCCACCACCAACTGCAGCCTCCTGCATGCTTATGGTATCACACATCGGGGTGGCAGCACTGCACATGAATGCCAAGGGCAAACCTGATCTAAGACACCTTCACCACTGCCTGCTGTGTTTCACATAGGAGCTGTCAAAGGCCAAACTCAGTCCCTTCCACTTGATAGGTGCCTCTAAATAGATGACTTTTCTTGGTGGATGAATACCCGCAGAGACAGACTGGTATGGGCTAGATAATGGACAGTGAGGTGGACTGAAAACTGACTGAACTGCCAAGCTCCAAGGAAAGGTGTTAGCACCATGAAGTCCGGTTGGAGGCCAGTCCTAGCGAAGTCCCTTGGCAGTCGAGACTGGGGCAGATAATGAAGGTGCCAAAAAACAATGGCCTGGCACTAGGACAGAGTGCAGCCTTGGCAAGTTTGGCCAAGCAGGGTTTTGGAGACTTTCTTCAGCCTAGAGAGAGCCTATGCTACATGCCAAGCTGCTCAGTGTGCCCACCTTCTTGACCAGAGGTCTGCAAGACTCAATTCAGCACTCAGCTGGAGGGCCCTGCACCTCCAGCTGCATGCAGTGATCTAACACCAGATATCACATATTCCTGGCCTTGTTTAGCTTAGACTTGAGCACACAATTTCAAACCCACAGTTACTGAGTACCACTGCTAGCTGTTGAACACCCTGTTTTAGGAAGTGCTGAATAGTGAGGTGCTAGACATCACTGGAAAGTATTGCCACTATTTATTTGGTCATCAGATTGACATAAAATGTTCTCCTACACGGGAGGAGGTGCTATAGAAACCCTCAAGTACCAGGGACCTATTGGTGTCAGGCACTTGCCCTGCTCATGCAGCCCATGCCTGTGCTCCATCCCCACCATCTGGCCCCACTCCTCCTGTCCTAGCTGCGTGGCCCCCCATGCCCTGCCTGTGGCAGGACCCGCTGCTGATTTTGTGCCATTAAACCTACAGGTAATATCACTTCATTTCTTTCTCTCTTGCTGTCTCTGAACTGCTGCTGAGGGTCCTGCGGTGGCTGGGGGGAGGTGGAGGAGGCTCAGATGCTGGATTTCTGCAGGGCAGTGTAGCCCCTGCCATGAGAGGTCCATGCAGGAGTTTGCAATCTCTGAGCTTTTCGGTTTCTGTTCTTACTCCAAGGAATTCTCCAGGAGCTTTACCTGGAAGACCACAGCATGTTCTTTCCTAACAGCAGCTGGGAACTGGAGGCTAAATTCATCCCAACATGGGAAATGAGTGACTCCAGAAGATATCTTTTTTGTCTAAGTTGAACCCTCACATCCTCTTCCAGGGTCTTTCAAAGCAGTTCTGTGGTTAGAGTGACCACATTACTATTTTCAAGGGATGCAGTGACAGGTAAGCCTGAATGAAGTTTCAAAACTCACCTAGGGCTCTGCTGCCACTGCTCACTCCTTCAAGCTGTGCTTCCCTCCCAGGTCAGCTGGCTGCCCAGGGCCTGGTGGTTAGATTAACAGATCCCTGTGAAGTACCAACTTGTCCAAGCCTATTGTCATACCTGTGCACCATAGTTATTAAATCTTTGCTGACAGCTACCTCTTCAATTTAGAGGTATGTTGATGAAAGTCAGAGCAGTTGCTGTGGAGATTTGAAGACAGATGATGCAGCAGATGCCGTGCTGTATCCCATACTTCCCACCCCATTTTCCTTCTTCCTCTCCCTCTCCTCAGTTCCATGTCCCTTCCCTCGCCCACCACAGATCCCATGCTGTCCTCAGCCATTTCACCCCACCACATTCGCTGTTCTGGTACCTGCTTTCTTCTGAGCTCCCCCCACAAGGAGAGGGGAGGATTTTACATGCAAACCTTCCCCTTCAATGCAGCTGCTTCTCTGCTGGCATCACACTGGGAAAACCACTGGGTGTTTGCCACCACGGTGCTACTGAGACACCCACTCTGCCTTCAGCCTCTGTTTTATTTCTCTTCCTCCAAGTTCTGCAAGAAGCCTGTTATTTCTTGAACTGCTGAAGGAAATGAACCCAACCCCAGTCACCAGCTTACATGGTGGTAGACAGCTGCTGACCAGTTCTCCCCAGTCTGGGGCAAGGGGAAAAGCAGTACACACTCCACAATACTGGTGACCTTGTCTGTCAAGTGCCAGACTGTTCCTGGTCCTCCAGCAGCAGAAAGATTCTGTTTTAGAGCCACCTCCAGCCTTTTCTCACAAAAGTACATTGCTAACTAGCCCTGCTGTTGCTGCAGCCATCTCATCTCCCCCACCTTAAGCACCTCCAGCAGCCACAGGATATGCTGCCTTATCAGACTGCATCTCTTTAAAGACATCTTGTGCTCAGCCGTACCCTATCTATGCCATGTGGCCTGCTTTAAAACCCTCTGCTCATTTCCTCCCTGAGAGCACAAGAATTGGGAGAGGGCTTAACGCATTGTCTGAAAGTACCCAAGACACTTACATATCCATCCAGCAACTGAGTTATTTGTGTGTTTAGCAGTTTCTTCTGAGATAAAGTCTAATTTTTACAGGCTGATCACAAGGTGTGCATTGCTGGCAGAGACAAATAACTGCTTAACCAGGCATGTTCAATCACAGTGTCCCTTCTTTCATCTCTGAAAGTAAGATTTCACCAGATCCCTCAGCACTTCACTCTCCTGTTATATCAGTAAAATACTTATTTTAAAGTAAAAGGGTAAATTCTTTCCAAAGTGCATTTAGATGCAAGCAGAAATTCAGTGCCATATACCCAGAATAAGCAGTTCAGAGAACTGTTCCGTGTGCACGTCATATGCAGCCACTCTGCGCAGGATGGGGTCTGATGAAAGCTGATTTTTATCAGCCCATGAACTCACACTCTTCACACAATCAATACACTTGCAAAACAGCTAGTAGCCGGTGTGACAGAGGCTCAATACCTACTATTTATATCTCATGGATTTCCCAGGATGCCCTCCTTGAGCAGGAACCATTTAACACAGCCCCTAATAGCAGGTTCATAGAAACATAGAGTTGTCAGTGTTGGAAGTTGTTGGAAGGGACCTTAAAGATCATCCAGTTCCAACTCCCCTGCCATGGGCAGGGACACCTCCCACTAGAGCAGGTTGGGAGGCTTCTTGGGCTCCTCGGGAGGTGCTTCTTTTCCTCTGGAGCATTGAGCACACCCCTTGTCAGGCCTTCTCTGGGCTCTTTCAGTTCAGTTCTTGCCCACAGCTCTTGCACCTCCAGGCACCACTCATGCCCAGGCTCTCTTGCCCAGTGTAAGCTCATAGCAGGAACAAGCTCTGCTCTTTTCTGGGCTCCATTTCCCCAGGAGGTTCTTACTTGTGCCCAGCAGCCTCTGCTTGGAAGGGCTCCAGCCTGGCTGCCCCATGTGCAGCTGCCACTTTCCAGCTCTCCCTGCAATTGCAAGACAAGCGCTGGGCAGCACGAGAAGCTTTTCAAGTGCCACTGGCCAAGGAGCGCAGCGGTGGAGCAAGTTTTGGAAGGCAAGAAGGATGCTTGTCATCGAAAATGTGTCCGGCGTTGGAAAACAGTCTACAGTACCACACATCTCCTTTTCTTCTTCTTGTGTGTGGTCAGTCCTGACCCTCATTGTTCACCTTCTCACTCTTCAGGCAACAGGCCCTGCTGGGCCTTTCTTCCTGCTGCTACTTTCTGTGGCTCTTCTGACTTGCCTTTGTCAGGCTGCAAGGGATTTTTTTTTTTTCAAGCTGTAACTGCAGAAGGCATCTGCCTGCTCCTGGCTGCACATACATTTTGTGTTCATGCTTGTGAGCACTGGCTCTGAAACAGGTTCAGGAAAATAACATAGAAGAAAAAAAAATAAATCTCTTTTCTCCTGGTAACCTTTGTGTCCTATGTCCTTGAAAGTGTGTTTGGATTTGGAACCCCCTGACCGCTCAGTCAAGTTACAGCATCTTTGTTACTCCACTCCCAGGGAGCACAGGGAACAGACCAGTGCAGTTCTACTGTGCTGTGCTTGGAGTTCTGACCTGGGGAGACAGGGGCAGGGGTGGACACACCTTACAGCAGGGCTCAGGCAGGGACTGAAGGCTTCAGGCTGAGCTGAGACATGTCCCCTGGGCCCTTGGCAGGAGATGGTGGGGGTCCTAGGGGAGGCAGGCCACAGCCACAGAGGCCTATGAGCATCCCTAGGACCCTGACAGATGGAGACTTGCACTGTTCAGATGCTCTCCTTGAGACATTTATGGGGACCAAATATTGGGCCAGATGGCCTTCTTTCTGAGGGAGTACTGTTCTCAGGCTCTTATATTTTAGCATGTTTTTTCCCACAGAATACAGCTCAAGCATTTCTAAAATTGAGCAGAGGGAGCAAAGAGTATCTGTGGCAGAATGAACAGGTATTGCACACTTCCAGAATATTTGCAACCATTCAGTTGAGGAGCATGTCCTGCTTCAGACTGAGAGCTTGATCTTTGAGCCTCGTTAATGTAGTAGCTGTTGGAAACCCAGCCCAACTGGATGAACAGAGAGGACATTAAAAAAACCACACTTCTCACTTGCTTTTTGAAAATTTGTGCGGACGGTCCAGTAATCTTGAGATGATCCAGAGCTCTCACCCCCATCAGAAGGTACGTGCATCCTTTCCACAATGTGGCAGAGCCAGTGCCTAGGCTGGCACATGGTTATGGCTGTCAGTGCCTTCTGATAGTGCAGGGCTGGGTAGAATTGTCATTAGAGATTTCCTCAGCATGTACTGCTTGGGAAAGGAGGAGGTAGGAAGAAGAATAGCTTAGGGCAGTGTACTTTAGCTGGAAGAGACTTAAAATGTTACTGTTGTTTCTATGGTGTATTTTCTAATGGGAGTAAGCTTGGAAGTCATGGTAGCCTACATGGGCAGAATACTGTTCTAAAAATCCCATGGTTTCTTATTTTCGTCTACCTATCCTAGATTCACTGTGTAAAAATATACAAGCTAAACTAAGGTTTCCAGCTGTATAGTTACCCTTGGGAGAAAGATGTGAGTGGGTTTGCTACAATGACCAATCTGTTAGAGCTACCAGAAGGAGGAAATCTCAGCTAAATTTAGAAAACAAAACTGAAGTCCTATTCCAGAAGCGCCAAAAGTTAAGCTTTATAATTTTGCTGTGGAGAAGTTTTATGTATCTGTATAGCTCCTCTTCCATCATCTCCTGATTCCCAGCTTTTCTGGTAGCAGTTTTCAGGTTCTTAGCAAGCAATTGGGTGTGCCAGAGGTGTGCATGTGTGGTGAGGAAGGTGAAGGGGCTGTGCTCTGAAAACTGGCATGGCAGAGGTTGGCAATGAGAGCAGCCTGGAGCTTGGGTGACCCGAGTCACTTGTTTTGTGAACTTGGAGAGCTGGGAAATTCAGTTTACAGGATATATATTAATAGTTTGAATAGATCACACAAGGTTGGGTCTCATTTTTGAGGTTGGGAATATATTTAATATGGGCCTTAGTGGAAGGTTTTGGTCCAGGCAGTTGCTGGTGTTTGCTTCTATTTTCCTTCATGTCCAGAATACAGCATTATGGCCCCTCCAGTCTTCCTTCAGATGACAGCAGAACCAGAGTTTGCATGCAAGTTCAGTGTTTGTATCTCTGCCTCTGAATAAAATTTGGCTTATGCTCTGTAGAGCCCTGAAGGTTTTTGCTGCTTTTACTATAGGTATTTCACACTTATTTTTTCTGTTACAAGTCCTCTGGGTACACCTTGCCCTTCTGAAAGCATTTCTGTGGCTGTCAATGAGGCGCAGAAGCTCTGAAACCTGTTCCTGGAGTCAGAGTTCCTTCAGTGTGAGGCAGGAACCGTCTTCAGTTGTCTGAGGAAACAAAGGGCTTTCCACCTCAGAAGCAACTTTCCCATCACAGATGCAAATAACCTACAGAGTAGCCATCTTTGCATAAGGGAAATTATCCATCAGTTGTGCACGGTGCTCCTCTCCTGGATGACGAAGAAGGACAGTGTTTGGTGTGCAGTATCGTTGCCAGGCAAACAGAAGGCACAGCAATCCATTAGGAGTTATTTCAGGAAGTGCTGGGTGACGTATGCCTCTTGGCTATGACTTGTGAGTGAGGATTGCGATTTCCTGCTTTCCAGAAGTATTTTGAAACACAGCTCTTGTTTCAGATGCGTTTTCTGATCTTCAGGCTATATCCAAGAGACACACGTTGTGCCCGTTCCATCTGTGTAACTGATGTAATTGTAGTTACGAGTTAGAATCTTAAGTCCAGAGGGAGACAGTCAAGGCATCCAATATTTTCGATCAGCGAAAGGTTGCTGCATATTCCTATAACTCTGTGCCTCTACTGATTTGTATTATAGGATGCATTTATACTGCCTGTACTATTGATGTTTACAGCATGAGTATTTTGAATCGTATTAAGTTGCTGGTGTTTCCTACGTGGTACTGGGATTAACACTCTAGAAAACTCTTTGGGTGACTGACTCTGGAGGCCCTGAATAATCTCTGTCTTAAGTAATGTGTGCACTGGCTGCACAGCTCTTGTCTTGCAATTTATATAGTGCTAGATAAAACCTCTCAGAAGCAGAATTTACCTTGTTATGAGGCGTTGTTTGTTTGCTCGGAGACTTTTCTGCTCTCCTTATTGGGCTCAAAGTCCCCCAAGAATAGGTTTTCTTATGAGGAACCTTAGTTTCTAAAGCAGTTCAGAAAGCCACCAGGAAAGGCTTGTGTCGGTATTACTGTGCTTCACATGCCTCTGTGGGATTGATCTTGTGTAGGAATTTTGTTAATGACTGTGGCAGAAAAAAAGAAAAGTGCAGATAATTGCTGCTGCTGACAGAAACCATTGCCAGTACATGGGAGGATCAGAGTATCTCCCAGTAAGATCCACGTGACCTGGAGGATGGGGCTAACAGCAAGGGCTGAAATTAAGTATTATGGAGCAAAAGATCATGCAGATGAGGGCTTAATAATAAAAGCTTCTGCTATGATCTGAAAGTCTGTTAATTGCATGAAGGTGGTGTCACAGCACCCAGCTAATGTGTGACCAGGCAAGAGTAAGGGCTCTTAATGTTTGCATACAGTACCTGTGAGAAAAAGAATTGATGCTGAATAAGTTCAAAAAACAGGGAGGGGATACAAAGATACCTATTCTGCTAGGCAAAACTAGATGGTAATGGTGTGTTTAGTCCACAAATGATGGCAGAAGGGGGAAATTCAGTCTTTCATGCCCAAAGCAGAAGAGAATTAAGCCCCGGGAGGGGAACAAAAAACCCAAGACAAAACAAAAAAACCAACAAAAAAAACTTGAGCTGAGTAATGAGATTGCTGGTGCAAGAATAAGTTGGTATCAATTGACACAAATGAAATGGTGGGTCATAACTGACGGTGCAATCAGGTTCTGTCGAAACCTGATGATCTAAGATACAAGCATAAAAACCAAGCTACTTTTAAGACTGAACTTGATAAGTTTATAAAATATCTAATGACGACATAATCTTTGAAAGCAAAATCCACTGGAGTTTCCACAGATGAGCTTACTTTTGTTTGCCTGTAAAAAGTAGACACAGTTGTCTCAGCAGTCACAGTGCTGTTTTTTATTCTCCCGGAGTTTTCAGGGAAAAAATTACCAGGGCATGTTAAGTTAGGACAATCCAAAGTTGTTTATTTTTCCCAGGAACGCTGTTTAAAATATGTGATGTTGACATGGAAAAGAAAGGGAAGAAAAATCCTGGAGATGAGTTTATTCAGTTTGTATATGCGAGTAAATTTATCTACATACCTGTTCTTGCCTTATTTAATGTACTTTTCCTAACACTGATAAATTTACTAGCAGCATGAAATATATAGTTAAGCTCATTTGCCCTTTGGCTGATTAGAAAAAAAGAAAGAACTCTCCTTGAAAGAATGTTTTTACTGATGGGTAAAAAATACCTTTTTTTTCAGTCTCTCAGCTGCTTAATGGAAGAATATAGATGATGTGCTATTGTCTGTCAGTCTTAATGAGTCAATACTACCAAGTGGTATGTTTTTCTTTGCATTGTGCTAGGAGTTTGACAAAGGATCTCTGAAAGCTAAATTGTCTGAGGGGGTGTGCTGGTGAAATCGATACCTTCTGTAGAAAAAGGTGACAAGCTGTAGGAAATAGTTTAACAAGGCAGACAAAAAATGAAGCCCGCCCGTGAAGCGGGTACACGGTGAACTCACGTGAGTGATACATGTTAAATAACAGGTCAGGCCTATTAAGATATTATAGTAACTACAGTGAGAGTCTCTTGACATTTCCAGGCAGTTATAGTGCAAGGTAATACTTTCGAAATGGAAAAAATTTGGTTAGGCCTGGTATTTTGCTGTCTACTTGAACAGGAGAGCACAGACAGCACATGAATGTTTTCCTCTTACAGGGTGATGATTACAGAACAATGTTTCGTGCCTGGGATGGGCTGCCTTTCTGTAGGAACAGAAGTTACTTACAAACTACCTGCATGTTGCTATACCCTTCACCAGGATTTATTTGCTTCTGAGTTAGAATGGAAAATAAATTCAAATGTGCGTGGTTCAGTATTTAAAAAAAAAAAAAAAAAGGAAGAAAAATGAAACATGGGGGGATGGAAACTGAAGAAGATCCCACCCACTCAGGAGTATGAGGTGAATACCTTTAGTGTTCTTGCTGATAGTCTTGTCTAATCAGAGATGAAAATTAGACTAGACTTCAGCATACACAGGTAGAGTGGCTGGAGAATAAGCATATCTGAAGAGACAGCAGTAAAAGAAATCTTTGGAAATAGCAGAAATCATCTTTGGTGTGGGTTGTGACTTGCTCTCTCAAGAGATTTAGCTTCTTTCTCTAGCTTCATTAATTCATACCTGCTTTATCCTAAAAGCTTATTACTATTAATAAACGAGTAAATACAAGGTGGAGAAGATTTCAGGCCATCTGGAGAAAGTCTTTTCTCATGTACATGTATCACATACATAGGTCTGTTAGATCTTTGTGTCTCCAAAGACTCCTGTAAGACAACTGTAAGGATATATACACAGAAGTTCCACAGTAAAAACTGCATCAAGTAGAACATTCTATGATTTTCACACAGAGTAAATGCAGAAATGCTCTTTGTCTCTGAATCCTTCCCCTTTTGATTGCAGGGCTAATCGAACCTGAGATCTCAGCTACACACACCCCCCTCCTTGGTCCCAGACAGTTCCTAGGCAGCAGTTAGCTTACGTGTACCAGGAATCTTGCTAGCAATGCAGGTTCAGCATCCCCAGTGCTTTCTGTCCTGCTCGTTGCCCTGCTGTTTTACTTGCACCTTTGCGCTGCGTGGGAAGGGCATTGCTCTGTATGTGACACCATCTGTTTGGAAAGCAGTGACAACAGAAACCAAACCTGTGCAGTCTGGAATTGGAAAATCTTTGTTGTTAGGGGGTTTAGCCACATTTGTTGTGTCGGGTGCTGTGTGGGTCTGGAAGCTGAGCTGCCCAAACACAGATGCTGGGTGGAGTGCTCTGAAACTCTGGTTGTGACATCCAGCTGGAGGGTGGCATAAAGGTGAGACCTTGTGTGCATCTGAAGCCCTTGGTGACCAGGGAGTGCCATCTGCCTCCAGAGCGGGGAGAATACTCTAAAGCGGATGACAGCGTAGTTAAAAAGCACTCAACAGGCTTTTTTCTTACTGACCTAATAGTTCAAATGATGTTCCAACTTAGACATGAGTGCATGTTATGAATTTGCCTGGGCTCTGCTGCTATATGGAGAGATACCTAGGACCCCAGAAGGGACCAGTCCAGAAGGTGATTGCTCAGCTTACCCCCTGCAAGCTATCATCACTGAGTTAAAGCCCAAGCCTGGCCACTTGACCTTTACATATTGTCTATAGCAGTGTTCTCTGGAATGGTTTTTGATTCCACTTGGTCCAACTTTTTTGATCCCTGCCCCGTGGAGGATGTTGCTGCCTGTCCATCACTGTGCCATCACTTCAAGCAGAGCCAGATTTGACTCTGAAACAACAAACTGATTTGGACCTGCCTGACTGTGCAGTCACTCCAGTATCTCTGCACTCAGTGTCCCGGGAGGGCTTATTTGGTTGGGATTTGTGCTGCAGGTACTTGTGATGCACTCAAGCCAAGGGAGGGTGTCCTGTAGGCCCTGGGAGACCTCAGGGTGCCCGCTGCGACTAGCTTGGCACCCCAGGCTGATGGAGAGGCACCAGTGTTTTAAGGGCACCATCTACTGGCTAATGGAAGCAAGTAAGGCAGTGATTTGCTAAAAGAGACCCCCTGTTCACCTCAGTGGGTGCTGGAACCATTTTAATCAACAGGTAAAGGCTGGAGAGCAAGTAGGGAAAGCTGGTGTGACACTGGATATAGATTTTAAATAAAGCCACACTTAAACGGACAACCTGAAGTCTTGTCAGAAGAGTTAAATTTCATCACAAGTATTCTCTGGCTTCAAAAAGTCCATTCTATTTTAGTTGGCACTATCTTGCTAGGAAACTGAGAGTCACAGTTCTGGTCGTATTTACATCCTTTTGTGGGATTTCTTAGCTTGGTTGGTCTTGTCCCTAGAAAATGTCATTTTTAAAGAAAGCAAAGAATTGGCAAGGTTTCTGTGCACACTTGTTATATGCTCTTCTCCCTATGTGCCCATCAGTGCTGTTCCCCATGATTATTCTGGCTATAAAAAGTAAGATGTCACGGGTGGTAATTTTTTTCCTTGATGACTCTTTTCTTTTTCAGCTGTAGTTTAATGTTGTGAGAACCCCAAAGAGCCATTTATGCTCTTGACTAACTGCATACTAGCTGGGCCATAGAAATGTGACTGTACGCAGCTCCAAATGTCAGAGGATTCCTTTGCACAAATCCCTAAATTTAATTTAATTTGCTATTAAATGATCCTCTGGACTTCCAAACTTCCTAGTACATTTCCTTATATATATATATATATATATATAAATAATCTTACTTTTTCTTA
>WUAM01000359.1:29296294-29322299 GCA_024336885.1 Actenoides hombroni
ATATATATAAAAATAATCTTACTTTTTCTTACTGTAGTCATTAATGCAAATAGGAGAAATGACATTTATTTAGGACTTAAAAAAAAGTCCAATATAAAATGGAGTTTGTAAGGAGGACTGCGAGCGTACGTTGCTTTGTACTATTAATGGCTAGTGCTTGAGTGCTGAGCAATTATCAAGTTCCATTATTAGGTGGGACAAGACACTGCTTGCAGGTGCCTGTGGTGTGCCCTCCTGACTCTGAAAGCCAGACTGAACCAGACAGACAGACATGCAAAGTAATGTATTAAAAAAGGCAGAAAAAAGTGGTATATATGTACGTGTGCATATCCAACTGCTGTTACTGAGAACAGTCTTCTGTCTGTTCTATGCCTGAGAACTGCTGTTGTCATAAATCTTAGTGTAACGTTTAAAATTTAATTGCTTTTTATTTCTATTTTGTCCTTTCAGTTGCAAACGAGACAGGTGACAAAAATGCACGACCGCTCTCACGATTTGCCCGTAAGTAACCTTTTATATTTTAACTGGTTGATTTATGTATCTACTGTAGAAATAAACACATTTAATAAGTCTTTTAAATCTCATACTATGTCTGTCCTGTTATTACAATTCATGTACAGTACTAAACTGAGGAACCATAGTACTTAGTTGGAAAAATCACTTACAGAAATTCAGTCATACTGAACAGAGTTGATGCAGATTTAAAAGAATGGGAAGCTTTGTGCCCTTACTAGTGTTTCAAGCATAAAAGGTTAGAACAATCTAAGTGCCACAAAGCCAGCTGAAGTTGACTACAGTGCCTACAAAGAGATTTGGGTCAAGCCTTAGAAATAGCTTACATAAATGTAATTCATCCTTACTGATAGCTCTTCCATCACCTTTTACTTCCTGCTGCAAGGTTAGGAACTAAAGGTATAGCTTTGGATTTGAAATAAGTGACCCAAATTTGAACCAAACAGAGGGATGCATCTGGCAATGTAGGACTGACTGACTGTGACTTTGACCATATGAATTATTACACATGTGATAAAATATGTAGGAGTGAGGAGGAAGATAGGAAATCCTGTTCATAATGCATGCAGTTTCATGATGATTTGTGAGAGCTTAGCAGAGGAAAAAACCCCTTCTCATCGTTGAAAGGGAGCTATTTGCCATTGTCATGGGTGGTGCAGTTCAGAACATCCAGATAGTTTCTGTCTGGTGCAGTATTTCACACAGTCACAGGATGGCACTCTGCGCATACTATACCTCACATAGGTAGCTGACATGCATAATGTAGAAGGAAAGTCTGTGGCTATGAAATCTGTTGTGTGTGGTGACTTACAGGGAGCAGATTGAATAGGACTGAGAGAAAATTGTACCAGAATTCCTTATTCCTGATATAGGGTTTATTTTCCTTTATGTTGTAGACAATAAAGCTTAAAAGGGGTTGTATTCATGAGTCCTGGCTGTTTCAACCCTGAAAATACATATGGCGAAAGAAATCAAGAGGAGAGAAATGTAAATACAGCCATTTTCAAGTTCTTTATCATGCTGCTTTTTGTCCATTCTGGTTCCTGAATATTACGTACAGAACTGGAAGATTCAGCCCAAGTACTGTTTATTCCTGGATATTTGCGTTACAAGGACTTCATGTTGCAATGTTGCCTGACAAGCAGGTCAAGGATAATGTCATGCCATTTGGAACTGAGCTGGCATTTCAGTTCTGACACTCATAAGGACTTGATTTTTGGTGAACGTGTACAGGTTCCAGGTTAGTTCTGAGACCCAGGAACAACCAGGTTCTGTTCCTGCTTCAGTCTTGTGTCTCAACCTGGCAGCCATGCCTTATTCCCAGAGTTAGGGCTGACTGGGATTACATGGAAGAGAACAGACTGGCAGATAGCTATCAGTGGAATGAAAGTGCAGGATACCCCTTTATAAGGCTTCATCATGTGAGCTAGTGCTGCATGGGATTAAGTGTGGAGGTGAGATCAAGGCCACAGGCTACTTGACAGTAACAGAAATACAGTACAGAAAGAGGGACACTTAGATAAGCCTGGTTGGGAAATAGTCACAGGGGCACAATATAGGGATGAAAGGAGATAATTCAAAGTGTAAACCAGACCTCATTGTTAGGAGTTAAATGTAGTGATCTGGGAGTCAGGTTGAGGATTTAGTGATCCAGCTATCTTCTCCTAGGGTATTGTTAATATCATTGATAAGGTGACAGCTTGGTAGGAATGGCTAGGAAAATTTGAATGGGGACTGTGTTATGGAAAGGAGGGAAATGTCTGGAGCATGTTCTGTGCTAATGTGAGTTAAATGGATGGTGTTCAAATTTGTGCTGAGGGTACTATAACCTACTCTACCATGCCATGTTTCATTGAACAAAGTGGAGCGAGGATCAAACATTCAAAAACATCTTGACTGAATGGCAGAAGAAGCTGCAGCATTTGAGGACAAGGATTCAGGCAGTAACTAGTAGTAGAGGTTTATTGTGTCTGAGTCACAAATGTGAGAGACTGGGTATCTTCCTGGATCGTGCTTTTCACGTTCACTCAAAGGATTAATTCAAAGGTAATCGTTAACTTCACAGAGAACAGATTTGCATTGCTCTGTCACAGCTGCCCATTTGAGGTCAACAGTAAAACCTTCAGAGATTTCAGTTGGGCTGGCATTGAACACTTAACAAATCATACCCATTTTGGCTGACCTTATTTAACTCATAACTTCCTCTGCACACAACCAAACACAAGATAACCTACAGAAACCCAGATGAGCCTTGCCCATCCTGGGTGTTGTCTTCAGCTCTCTGGAGCATGTAGCTGTTTTCCCATTAGTTCAGGAGCAAAGAAGAGGGAAGGGCTGCTGGCAGTTGGAATGATAGTTGTGTGGTTATCAGTACTCCAGGCAGTCAGACTTCCAGTGTAATGGTATTTTGAGGCTATATGAAAGTATTTGAACCCCTACCCACAGCTTCTTTAAGCAGAGTTCTGCTTTTAAAATTACAACACCTAAACCTATTTTGCTTTTGCCTCTAGCTCAGCTATAATCATCTCTGACAGGGTACAATAAAATAAGGGAGCAGCATTTTTGCAAACGTTTACACTTACAAGGAATTGAAATGAAAATTGAGTTAAGTGTTACTCATTCCAGTGTTAGGGCTCCTCAGTCTCCTGTACTCCTCAATGTCAAATTCCAGTCCATTTAGGAGGCTTTGAATTTAAGAAGTTGCAGCTCCCTTTAGCAGCAGTTAATGTGCCTGGTATCTTACTATGTCATCTCGCTCCAGGTACCACTGTGCCATCAGTCTTTGTGGGGATTTAAGTTCATCAGGCTTTCAGCATTGTGGGCAGCTGGAAGCACCTGGCTGGTGCCTGCGTAGGCAGATCCATTAAGTAAAACAGTTACTTGCTGAATGCCTTTGACCTGAGCATGGCTGTGGGCAGGCTGAACTCTGATTAGGAGAGGTGGCTGTGGCATTTCAATGTTGTAGTGAAGTTGGTTAATTCATGTCAATTAGTTGATGTGCTGCTGTTGATTGTCAGAAGAACCAAGTAGATCTGGATCTACAGCCTAGATCTAATCACTGGGGAAAGCTGTATGGGATGGATATCCATGCTGGAGGAAAAGGTATAGGTCTATGTGCAGAGAACATAGGGAAAAAATCTATATATACTGAAATAAGTACTTGGGGTCTTTGCACTGTGGGGTTTTTGGTTGTTTTTTTTTTTTAAGAGAAAGAAAAATTATAAAGAAAAAAGGTTTGATTTGAGTGATTCTATGGCTTTCAGTGGCAGTTAGTTAACCTGTGACTGTTGGCTTTCTGTTGTAGTGCAAACAACAAGCTACTTGTATCTAGTAAGTGCAGAAAAAAAGCCTAATATGTCTTTTTCCTGGGCCATAGAAATATCCCATTTATCAGAATTATTTATTTTCATTTTGCTTATTGATAAAAAGCCCATGAAGAATGACTACCAGTAGAGCTGGTATGTCTTACTACTTTGGAATCCAGTAAGAAACTAGACTTACAAATGAGGATGGGTTCTCTGAATGACAAGCAGGAGGCACCTCTTGGTATTTCTAAATAAACGTAAAAAGATCATCTATAGAAATATTTTGGCATTTGAATGTCTACTGAGAAAAGTTGAAGTTTCAACAGAATACTGATACCAGGCCTTCAGTGATATCTTGAATCTATAGTTTAACCACCATTAACTTTAGTCTAAAAAAGCCAGTGATTAAAATTGTATTGATTTGGTACTTTGGGTTTTTTTGTTTATTTGGTTTAAAATGCTTCCACAGCAGTACATGTTAAGCTATTATGTAGGTATAATGAGGAGAGGATGGTTTTTATTGACACATGAAAACTCCATATTTTGTAATCAGGTCTTCTTATGGGAAGCATTATAGTCTTGGTTTTGGAGTGACCTGGACATTAGTGCTTATTTCCACTTTGAGCTTTACTTCGGGATTTCAGGCTTAATCCCAAACTGTGGTGATCCAAAAGTGTAACAGATGCTTTTTTTTTCCCCCGACTGCTGAGAGACGGGACAATAGACCCATGACTTTATTTTTCTTCTCACTCTGTTTTTGCAGGGTCCAAGTCACAAAACTGCCTGTGGAACACCATTATTGGTGGGCTCACTGGCAACCTCAAGGAAAGGCCAAAGCCAACCATCATCAGTGACCCTAGACCACCTGAAGAAATCCTAGCAGATGAACTACCACCAGTGGACAGTCCTGAGGCATTGGTGAAAACATCTTTCAGGTCTGACGGATATGAGTTTACTTTGTTTATTCTTGAGAGAGTGTCTTTTTAAGTGTGGGTTTGGTGAGAACAATTGATAGCGAAGGCTTCAGTGATGCTGCGTATCTTTGTACTGAATAAGAGTGAAAGAAGAGGTCCATAAAGAATACTGACTGGACTCTCACTTCTCAGACCTCATTAGCCTTCTTAAAAGATTATGGACTAGACAGATAAAAATACTGTAACTAGTCAAAATGGTTGACAAAGTCAGCTCATTATATGAAAATGCCTTTGAAGGTTGGTATTGTTTCATTTGAAAGTGGTTCAGTGATGAAGGCGTGCACCTTAGGTCAAATGATTTGCTGTTTTGATACAAGGGGGAGCTAAACCTTTTCCTGTTGAGGTAATGTCTTGAGAACTGTCTAGCATTAATTAATTTTGTCAAGGAGAAGGATTCTGGCCAGGGGCTCGCAAGCGAGCAATTGCTGCTGTCGTAAAAATCTGTGATGAATTTTCCTCTTTTTTATTTAATCATGTGGACGTACAGTTGTCAGATGTTTCTTGGAGGCATGTTTTCTGAAAATAATTTTCTCAAAATGAGGTAAGATAGAGAAGCTGTGTGCATGCAGTGGATCTTTGACCAAAATGTGAAAAGTGATGTGCCTAGCAAAAGTGAAGAGTAGCAGAATTGATTTTTCCAAGTGTTTCTTGAACATTTTTTTTGTTGTTGTTGAAAAACTGCTCTACTTTTCTTTTATATAATATGATCATGTGTGCAAGCATAAAATGGCTTTTGCTTTGGATAAATTTCCCTGACTACAGTCATTTTGATTATGCCCCGGTCTGTCGACCTTATTTCAGTCTTCATATAATCATTACTTTGAAGGCACTTATTTAAGTCATCATCTTAGGTAGTAGTGTCACATATCATGTTTATACTGCTTGACATTTAAAAATGTATTACCGTAAAGTGAGTTTATGTCACTCTATATAAATAAATCCTGTAATTCCATAGCACGATTTTTTGTTCTCTAATATTTCCACTGAAATGATTCAAGTGTTTCAGAACCTGGATCCTCCTTTTATGATGACCTGAGGTGTTTAATGGTTTTTAAACACTTTGTGTGTCTGACAGTTAAAATCTATAATTTCAAGAGATCTATCTCTTTTTCAGCTTTCACTACTTATAAGAAATTCTGGGTAGCGGCGACTCTTTACCTTGCCATCACTGAGAGAATTTCAACCATTTTATATGACAAGATAATGTCACAGCATTTCCAATGGTATGATTTGATTATATGAGTAGGGGTGACTCTTGGAAGAAGTGAGCTTGTATGTAGCATAATAAGGAACAGTGAGTTGGAAAATGTAATTTAGCAAAATAGTTTTTCTAATGCAATTTAAATGGCTTTATAAGCATTACAGAACCTCTGTATTTCATCAGTATAGTAATTACTGTACAGTGTAGCATTTTGGGGGGCTTTTACAGATGGAAATCCAAATAAATTGTTACAAAATAGTTTATAAGTATGTAGCTTTATACAGAAAGAAAGCCCCATGCACGCTGAAGAGCTATGCAGAGGGGTGGAAGATAAGTCAGTACGTTGCAATTACTGTCTAAGACATGAGAAAATAACGACACTGCTGTGTTTTTATTCAGTTTGGGATCTTGCTGATATTATGCTGTTAACTGGAGGTCAGGAGGCAGTAGCATCTTTTGTACAATGGGTCACATGTTTGATTCATCAGAGTCTTCTATGAGTTGTGGACTTCAGTTTGTTCCTTGATTTGAGTTTGACTGGAGTGTCGGAGCGCTAGTTATCTCCTGGCAAGCATGGGCTTGCTTTGTTTCTTGTTCACTAGACACTAGTGGAAGATCTCACTACTCTGTTGCCTTTTGGGGGATGAATTGTGCTCTTCAGGCTGTCCAGTCCACCATGTCTTAGGAGTCTGATGGCTGAATCTCGGGGGTGTGTGGGGCAATGTTAAAGCTTGTATGAACTGATTGAACAGAGAGAAGAACCAGACCTTGTTTTTGAACATGACTGCTACAAAATGTAAAATGCAGTGACTCCCGTACTACTTATTCCCTACTGTTAGAGCAGTGTATGGCAATACTATGCCTTTCATGCATAGTTAAAAAGAAAATGTGTCTCCAGTGTCAAATGAGTCACACTTCCTTGTGATTGCTTATCTTTTTATGTGAATACATATAAGCAGCGTGAAATCCCAGTTGCCACCTCCTGTATTAGATCTTGTTTTCTACTATGCAGTACTTATTGTTCTGTAGCTTGGAAAATTAGGAAGAGATCTATATTTGCTTCTGTTCAACATCTCGATATGAGCTTGAAACACATTTAAACACAAAAGGAGGAATGTGGTTATTCCCGTCATTCCAGTACTTTTCCTGCAGTAACAATCCATCTTTTAAGATGTAAAGCAAAAATCAATTGAAACCAGTCCTCTCTCTGTACCCCAAATAAGTGTAGTGCATGATCTCTCCATAATTAAAAAGTGGTCTGATAGTCTTGATTTTCTTAGACAATTATTTTACTGTCTCTTTTCTGAAGATACAAAGAACAAGCAAAAGATTGGTCTAGACATGATTGAATACCTTTCTGAAGAGAGACTTTAAAGAGTTTGTAGTATCTTGTTTGCAGTAGTGCAGTGAGTGAGCAGTTGTAAGTAATTTTGTGTCTTGAGTAGTTACATCATTGCAGTGTTTAAAGTAGAGATTTTAAAATCCATTCTCACTGGCATTTAGTCTGCTAGTCCAGTAAAGGTAGGGGAGCCCTCAATTTGAATTACAATGCAAAATGGAGAATGGTGGATTATCCCTTTTTGACACAGGGGAAAAAAAATAAATTAGGCCCATAGAACTGATTAACTTCTTGACCCACACTGTATGAAACCAATCTGTTATATCCACGGTCTTTGTTTGCACAAATACAGAAGCTCAAAATGCCAAGGGCTGTGATCACCGACTGCTTGGTCTGCAGGATTGAGGTGATACTTTAGTGCTCCAAATACAAAAACCTCAGTCACACCACCACCTGCTGGGATTCATCCCACAAGTCTTGATTGTGTGGGTCAAGATGGCATCAGTGGGAATACGGGGTCTGAGCTTGCCTTCCCCCTACCTTGCCTGATTCATAGCAAGAGCCTATTGCCAGTCACATGATGGAGATGGACCTTTAGGACTCCTCCTTTTCTACCTCTCACGTTTTGATACTCTTTGGGCAGCACCAAAGCTCAGCTGCAGCTACCTAAGATGATATGTGAGGTCTGAAAATCAGAGATGAAGGTGATGCTGTGTGGGAGAGCCATGACCATGACTGCAGAAGAACAGGAGTTGAGTTCTAGATTTGAGGTAGAATAAAGCCCTTCCTTCTTCCCCTCGCTTAGTATTTGTTAATGATTTTTTTTATTTGGATTTTCTTAATTTTTAAAAAAACCATAGACAAAAATGAGAGATGACTCTCACATGGCCTAACTTTTTAAAAAAACCAGTACTGCACAAGGCTGGAAACATGAAAGATGCTTTCTCATTGTTTTTTATACCCATCTACAGGAAATCCAGGTCTCACTAAGTATTGAAATCTAAGTAGTCTCTCTGGAAACCACCCTTCTCAACATATTTCTCATTTTAGAATTATTATAAAGCACTTTACTTGCATTAATCCTAAATACACCTCTGTTCTATTCATACCTGTTGCTTATTCCTGTAATTTATTGATACTCATTATGATGGGTAAGAAGTGAAAAGTACCCTGTTCATTAAGGAAATGGCTCTCACATCATTTATCTCTCTTCTGTCGTCTTCTAACTGTGCCTCCCTTCTAGGTGTGTTTATGTTTTGTGAGAGCTCTGCACTCATTTCTTGGTAGATGGAGATGTATGAGTCAGAGGGGGAATGATCAGAGGAAAAAGATTTATACCAGTTACTGTTCAAAGGCTGCATTCTCCCTCTGTTCGTGTATATCCACACAGGTCTAAGTGGAAGATGTTTTTTCAGGCAGTTGAAAGAGAAATGGACTTTCTTTTTCCTTTTCTGTTTTTTTTTTTTTTTTTGATATCACAGTCTTCTTGTTCTTCATAGGATAGATGTATTATTGATGACAAGCAAAGCCAGAGGTTCTGTCTCTGTAAACATCAGACACATCAAAAGACCCGAGTTGAGAAATTCAGATGGACTGTGGGTGTCCTAACAGAGCTGTGCTTTTGAAAGGTGAGGAACGAATCCACTTCCAGGATGAGAACGTGAGTTTGAGGTGAAGCTCGGTGGATAAACAAAGCCCTGGTACTAAAGAAGTCCTGCTTTGAGGACGGGCCAATGCCTGTCCTTGACCACGCTTCTCTGCCTGACATATGTCACCTGAACCTTGAAGATAATCTTCCAGTTCTGGCTTTGTGAGCACACAGATCACCCCCGGTCCTTAACAGGGAATACTCTAGCCCCCACCACACGCAGAGGGTGGGCATATTTTTAAACCCAAACATGGTGTTACTGTACAACCATGTGAGTCTCACATGTCTGCATGGCACTCATGGCTATATGAGGCTGTTTAAGGGGCTGTGATTAGTTGCTTGGCTGACTGAAGTTTCCAGCCCAGTCTTCCTTGTGGGTTTATAGAAGGAAGTGTGTATGGGAAGGGAGCTCTATATAGGAAAGTACATGAACTATGAACTGGGATACCTTTCAATTCTCATTGGCATAACTTTTAGCCTGTTTTCCTAAGGAAGACTGCCTGTCCTTTTCCTTAGGAAAGTGGTGTATGTCTCTCAGTCACCCTTCCCAATAACTTCTTAAACATACCTGAGCTTGATCAGTATTTTAACAGGGTGGCAGACATCTCAGAGGTACTTGGTTCCTACCTATTTTGTGAAAACTGATGGTAGAATAAAAAGGGTCCCACTGAAGGAATGGATAGGAGAGAAAAGCTGATATCCCAGACCTGTTGTCTGGCTGCCCAGTGCTGACATAACTCTCTGGCTAACCAGCCCTTCCGTAGCTGTGAGCCAGGTGCTTTATGTTGACCCCACAGGCAGGCAGGACAATATTTGGAGGAGAAGCCCAAGAAGAGCAGGGTGGTGGGAGACACAGCAGGTCACAGAATATGCTGCTGTGGGGTGGGGTAGAGAGGATGTTAAGCACAAGTATGTAAGAAACCAATCGTAGCTTGTGTTGCAGCTTTGAGTACTATAATTGATGCTAATGGGAGGTATCATTGTCGCTACTATTACTCTGTAAATCATGCCTCATCACTCTGGTGGAGTGGACCACATATTTTACTCTGGTAGATTAAGTGAATCCTGGCAGCCTGTGCATGTCCTGTGGGCCATAAGTTGTGCATCCCATTTTTAAATTAAGACTGTCATGGTATGTATTTCATTCCCAGTGAGAAAATGGGATAGTGACTTTCTTACTCCTGGCAGTCAAGAGAGATAAAAGTCTTTGACTAATCAATTGCTGAAGCTTTATCTTGAGTTCTTTAATTTGCGTAAGCAAGAGACTTTAAAAAGGCACTCACAGGAAATGCCTGTACAGTTTCATCTGCTTTTAAATGGCTGGCTGATGGCAGTGAAGTTAAGTGGTATGTTAAATTGTGATGTTTTCCTAAGTGATGTGGTAAAATGTTCTCCAGATCCAATCTAATCAGGGACAGATTTAGTTTGGTTTTGAGACCACAAAACCTGCAAGTAAGAGTTCAGGAATATTTTGAAGTGAAGGAACAACAGCAGCAATCATGAAACTGCACAAAATAATCTTAAAGCCGATGGGTAAGAGCTTAATCTTCACTAAAGTCCTGCATTTCTTCTTAATGTGAAGAGCTTTGAAAAAGAAAGAGAAAAGGATGCTTAGTTCCAGTTAATTGAGTATGGCAATCAGACCTGAAGAGAAAACTGTACTATGTCTTGGGAAAATACTGGCCATTTATGCATTGAAATACAAACTTGAGATTTTTTTTTTCTTTCCCTGTGAAACCCAAGAGAGAATCTACCCTAAACATTTACCTAGGACACATTGGAAATCCCCGTATCTGTTGCAGGTGTCACCCCTGCGATGGATTGAATTGCTGATTCCCAGGGGAATGCCATTAATACCAGGCTACAGGTTGCTCAGAGTCACCTGTTTGCACCCCCTGCTCCACGTATCTCTCAAATTCTGACACCGTGCTTTCCGATGAAGGTTTTCTCTGGTTTGCCTCCCCGTGCTGAAAGATTTTTGGTAGCTGCTGTATTTTGCTGGAAAATCTTTTGCCAGAAATTCACAGCGCAGCCTACTAGTGACTTTGCAGACATGTAGCAACATCTAGGTAAGTAAAGCTGCTGCGAACTGTCAACACCCCTTACCCACATAACTTGCTGATGGCTGTTCTTCATCTGGTTTTGGCATGTTAAGCGGACTGCTGGCAATTTCTAGAAACTATTTTATGTAATAGAAAGGTCTCATTTGGAAATTATCACACTATCCATCTGAGTACTCAGCACTCACTGATGTCAGAGCCACGATGTCTGTAGTTTGCAGACTGGGACATTTATTTTTAGTTCCAATAATTTTTGGATCTGTATCTCCTGAAGTGTTCACAGCAAGACTGCTAAAACTATCATGTGTTAGATGGTTTCCATCTGAACTTTATAAATTGATCTAAACTATATAAATTGACTTGGGTTGTTTTGAAACCAGGCCTACAGTCTAAATTTGCTGTCAGTGCTGCTCTTACTCTGGCAAAAAGCAATCTCGTGTCTTCTTTTGGTGGAAAAGCCTTCATTTTGAGGTGTGGAAATTGGCTCGGGAATATGGGCTTTGGATCCCCATTTGTGCCCAGTGATTCCTTCTATTTTATGTCTACCTTTGATTAGTCACCTCTTTCATGTGAGCACTTAAGAGTTCCTTGTCAGACCAAATTTTCTCTCAGCTGAGCTGAAAAAGGACCAGACCTGAAGTTCTGTTTCTTTTAAATAACAGCTACTGAAGAGTGTTTAGTTTAAAAGGGAAAACTCTCAGAACTTTATTTTCCTTCTTCCTAAATGATGTGCACAAGCCTCATTTACATCAGTATGAGCATCTGTGGTTGCAGTTGCTGAGATGAAGATAATATTTCTATTTCCAGTACTTAGAACCTCAAGGTTCATTTTTGTCATGTAGTTGTCACCAATAGTACCTACTCCTGGAATAAAGAAGAAGCTTGTTAGCCTACCAGCTTCTGGTAGCAGCTGTAATTAAGTCTGTTCTAATTCTGAATAGTGTTATTCATAATAAAGTAATATTCAAATTCATTCTGAAGATGAGATGTTGAGTAAATTAGATTCCTCTTACAGCACTGTACCTCCTTTTGAGGGCTTCTTCACCTCCTAAATTGTTTGAAAGTGGCTCATAATATAATTGCCCTCATTGTCAGCAGTACTTGAGTGAAACAATTACAGAGCGCAGTGGTGTAAATTGACATAAAACTCTTGACTTCCGTGGAGTTCTGCTGATATATCAGAGCTAAGTGTGTGGCTTTTGGTATTTTGAAACACTGCTCATACACTGAGATGCTCATATTTGTTGATGAATGTTATAAATCTGATAAACTTGCAGAGTGTTTTTGCTGGCTGATGAGCGATGCTGTCGAATAATATGTTAATCAAAGTGACCTGGGCTAGATACAGCAAATTCCCATCTGAGGAATGCCCACTGACTTTCAGAGGAGCTCTGTGAAGCTTGCAGCCTTTGAATCAGTACAGCCTTAAACCGTTTACCATTTTTCTCCACTGTTTTAATGCTGATTCTAATGTAGCCAGGGCACTTTCTGAGTGTTTGAGGATGATCTTGGCAAGCCATGGCCTGGCATGTAGGATTTCTTTGTGTTGCTTGGGCTTTACATATTTGCTCATTGCATTGGTTCTCGGAAAAAAAAAATTACTTAACACTTTTTCACTTTATAATTCCTCCTGTAATATAAATGTGTTCCTGACATATTGATTCAATATATTTTACAAATACCTTTTTTTTTTTTTCCCCAGCATGGCTGGGTTATGGCTTACACAATTATGATTTATTCTGTTTAACATAAATGACCTGGATGATTGGGCACTCTCAGCATGTTTGTAGATGAAAATAAAAGTAAACCAAACCAAAAACCAAACAACAAATAGGAGGATTGGTTGATAGACCAGATGGGTGTGCTGCCCCCCAGAGGAAACTGGGCTGGCAGAAACCATGTGCAGTTCAGCAAGGGGAAGTACTAAAGTCCTGCAGCATGGTGGGGAACAATCCCATACACCAGTAAATGCTGGGACCTGACTGACTGGAAAGCAGCTTTGCTGAGAAGAACTTTGGAGTCCTGGTGGACAACAGCTTAGACCATGAGCCAGCAATGAGGCCTTGAAGCAAAGAGGACCAACAGCATCCCAGGTGGCAATAGGAGGAATGTCACCAACAGGTCATGCTTCCCCTCTGCTCGACACTGACGAGGCTGCATGTGGAGTGCTGGGTCCTGTTCTGGATTCCCCAGTACAAGAGGAACAGGGGCATCCTGGAAGAAGTCCAGCAAAGGACCGTGAAGATGATTAAGAAACTGGAGCATGTGATATAGAAAGGGAGACCAGGAGAGCTAGAGCTGTTCAGCCTGGAGGAGAGAGGTCTTGAAGGGACCTTATCAATATAAATACCTGATGGAATGGCACACACAGAATAGAGACAGACTCTTCTCAGATGTGCCCAGTGACAGGACAAGAGACAGAGGGTAAAAATTGAAATACAGGAAATGCCATTCAAACATAAGAAAAGTATTGGGCTTGCTTTTTTTAACATTTGTTTACTCCAAGGGTGGTCAGACACTGGCCCAGATTGTCCAGAGAAGTTGTGGAGTCTCCATCGTTGGAGATACTCAAAACAGGACTGGACACAGCCTTGAGTAACTTGACTGAGCTGGCACCGCTTTGAGCAAGGGGCTTGGACTGGGTGAACTCCAGAGACCCACTCCAGCCTCAGCGTTTCTGGGATTCTGCGGTGGGAATGGCGAAGCTGAATTATCGCCCTGTGAGTACAATCCCACTGTCTGATCTGCATTGCGGATTCGTTCTCTGCACTGCAGATTTTTGTTGCATCGTCTGCACACATATGCTGCATGCAACTCCCTCTGACGTCAGTGTGAAGTAGAGGTCTGCAGTGCAGATTCATGACTGGGATTCTTCTCTGGAGAGTTTCCCCATCTGTGTTTGAGGCAAACCAGAATAACACATTTTAACTTTTTTTCCTGTGTAAACTGAGCATTTTGTGAATTGACTCTTCCATCAAGAAGTTTATGAACATGCAAGCTTCATCTTCCAGTCATCAAAAGAAAGTGGCACTGAGTTCACAGCTCATCTAGATGATGGGGAAGAAGAAACGCGTGTAATGAGAAACCAGTACAGATCTTCAAATGCAATTTAGATTTGTCTGAGCAAGTTTATTCTAAGAAGGGAGGGGAAGTGCAAATGACAGAGGCAAATTCTATAAAGAACTGGTGAAAACTTTTCTATATCAGTTCATCATGAGTTGGGTCATGGTCTTAATGAGGTTATCTGTGGTCTTAGAAACCATTAGTTCATTTCCAGAGGCAGCCAAACACTTTGACCTGTCTTGAGGCAAAGCCTGGTAATGGAGGTTACTGCCTGTTGCTTCTGCAGAGGCGTTTCTGGGGGTCCTGCTGAGCTTCCTCTAGGTCTTAAAAAAATATGGCTTAAATATTTATCTTCACAGAGATACTAGACTAAGGTGTCATCTTTTTTTTAACCGGTACTCTCTACTCATGTTGATTTCAAAAGAGGGCTTGGCCTCAAATACTACATGGAAAATTTTCTGCTGTATTACTTCCAGAGATAGTGGAAGTAATGGAAGAGCAAATAAACTCGTTCTTTCACTAAATTTTCAATTGCTGAATTTGTCTGTCTATTAATGTGCAAAATGTGATTATAATTATTTTTTTTGCCTTGTCAAAAGTAGACTCATCTTGATGACACTCATCTCTTCCCAGACACTGTGTCAAGAACTACCTGTTAAATACTTTCAGTGGCTGGCTTAAAAAACCCAAAATCTCTGGTTTTGTTTTGTTTTGTTGGCCCAGGCCTGGCCTCAGGTTTGAGACCAGATTCTCTGCCAGTTTTATCCATGCAGTTTATTCAAGTACATGACTTCAGCAGAGCTGTAGCAGTACATGCCTAAGGCAACTAAGATGTCGCAAGCTGAATGACATTAGCTAAATGTATGCATTTCAGATGGAAAGGTAATCAATCAACCAGTTCTCTTCTGGCTGTCTTCATGCTTCTGTGGGAATTTCAGGAAATCTGGTGATACAGACAAAGCACCAAAAGCTAACTTTGCTCAAAATTTCAGTCAGGTAGCATGAATGATGACAATTTCTTTTTTTTTTTTTTTTTTTTGGAACAAGAGATATTTTCTGGAGAGAGGATGAAAGAGACAGGCTTGCTTTATGACCACATTGAGATAACCATGGGCTTTTTCACACTCTGAGACAAAATACTGGCTTTTAAGGACCAAGTATGTGCAATTTTCGGAGTATTCCCCCATGGCTGTAGCTCTGGCTAGACAACTGCCTCCCTGTTCACACTGTTTGACATCTCCAGTGCTGAAAGGCTGAGTTCTGTGAGGGATGCTTGCTATTCCACAGCACCTGACTACAGTCTGCCTGATCTTGGTGAGCATTTGTGCCATATCTGACTTCTCTGTAACCATGTCCCAGGACCACCTCACTGTTACCTTTGTAAGTGTCTCCTTGGCTGTTCTCTAATGACCATGAAGGGTTTAGTTTTCACTGTGTTGATACTAGCAAGACAGGAAGGGCAGGAGGGACTTCTATAAGGGACTTTGGACAGCCAGAGCTGCAGCTAAGAGAGCTGAGGTTATCTTCTTGGGGTCGTGGGTTCACATGCAAGGGTCTAGCTTCGGTGCTGGTTTTATGTTGTGTGTGGGTTTTGTGTTGTTTGTGGTGGGTTATTTTGCATTTCACACTGAACCAAGGCCTGTCACCTCGCACTGCTTCTGGCAGAGTGACACCAGCATCCTGTGGCAGGACTGGATTTGCAGGAATAGGTTATGGGCTGAATGGGCTGACAGAAAGTTTGGAGTAGCACCAGGACTTGGATAGGCCACCCAGTGCAGAAGGAGAGGGTAGTAATCATCCTCTGTCTGCACCAAAGTCACATTACCCTAGCTTAGTTCTAGCTTGCCGCCATCCTGTTCCTGTAGCCACTATCAATGTCAGACTTGTTGGAGCACGCTGGTGTGTGAAACTACAGCCATCTGGCTCCTCCTCAGCTTAGCAATGAAGCTAACAGTTGCTTTCTGACAGAAAGCCATACTTGGCTGGGCTGGGAATGTCCATGGGATCCCTGCTGGGTAGCATCTACTGGAGGATGGTGTCCATCTGTGTGGCACTTGCCATTTTCCTGGGATGGCTGCCATGAACATTTCATTTATGCTAGGGTCTCTGATGTAGTCCAAAATCTCTGCATGTTTTAGGGCTTTTGTCTAGCCCAAACTTGGAAGCGGTCAAGTCGCGGGTGTTAGTTTAGTTTTTTGAAGCCCAGTAGCAGTTACCTGGTCATAAACATCTTTGTTTGGTGTCCATGTTGGGATGGCATCATGACTGATTACTGTGTGGTATTGTTGCATCTAGTTTTCTGGGTTGCACTGGCTATAGCATCATGCAGGCCTGACCATGGAAATATGGTGGTTTGTGCTCTGCCTCTTCTCCCAGTGTCCACTGACTACTGATGCCTCACGTGGCTTCAGTCTGGAAGATGTATCCAAACTACATATGAGTGCAGAATGCATTAAAAGCCAGGTACTTTCAAAGCATTACTGCTTGTTGAACAAAGACTGGTGCTTTGCTGCATCCTGGCCAGGGTGGACATCTGGCCAACTTTGCCTGAAAAGTGGCTTTGACAAGATAGGCTTGTAGTGAAAGGATAACGGGTAATGGCTGCAGGCTGGAAGAGGGTAGATTTACATTAGGAATTAGGAAGAATTTCTTCACTGTGAGGGTGGTGAGACACTGGAACAGGTTGCCCAGGGAAGCTGTGGATGCTCTATCGCTGGATGTGTTCAAGCCCAGGCTGGATGGGGCTTTGAGCAACTTGATCTAGTGTGAGGTGTCCCGGCCCATGGCAGGGGGGTTGGAACTAGATGATCTTTAAGGTCCCTTCCAACCTAAACTATTCTGTGATTCTAAGGTACTCTCAATATAAGCAATGGAGAAGTTAGAGAAGCTCATTCAGTTAATTTTATATACATTTCCTGAAATGTCATCTTCTCAGCTTTACTCTTCTTGGTCATATACTCTTAAAATAAAACTCTTCTTTAAGAAAAAAACCACAAATATTCTGGCTCTGTAGTTTCCAGGCAGCATGGACTCTAAAATGAAATAACCCAATTATAGATTTAGTAGCATGCAAGTAAATGTCTTGTAGCTAAACTTAATATGAAGGTACAGCTAATTGAAAGTAGTATGTTAACACCGAGGATGATGCTGTACTTGTTTCCCATTTTATGAGGCAGAAAATATACTTAAATGAAATGTTAAATGAAATTGCAATGAAAACCATTATTTTGGTGTTTCCGAGGAAGAAAGTAAATATTGGAAATGTCTTAGATGATTTTGGAAGTTCTGTAGTGGATGTTCTTTCAACTTGAAAACATTTTCATTAGAATTTTTTTATTCCTCTAAAAAGAATAGTAATAATAATGTAGGAGAGTAGCAATATTAGATAAAATATTGCCAATTAAATCAATCTCCCTGTAAAAATGCAATATGAAAATGCACACTGCAAAGCAGCATGAAAAAAATGTGCAGCAGAATGATTCTGCATGATTTGCAGTTATTTGCTGTGTGTTCTTTATATCCCTGTTTAGTGTTTTGTCAGAATCAAACAGTAACATAAGGAACCAACTTTGCAAAGGACCTTCCTTACAACCCTCGCCTTGGGGTATTTAGTTTGTGACAGCAAAAATGGGAATGCCATAGAAAGAAAAATGAGGAATGAGAGTGGATGGCTGGTAGTCTCTGGGTAGGCAGGGAGAGACCTGGGCCACTTTACGAATGTCAGACCAGGATCCTTCTCAGAGGTGCTGGTGGTCCCCCAGGATAACTCACCCCTGGATTGTTTCCCCTTTTCAAGTGCTCTCTCTGTGAGAAGGCTGAAGAAGGTGGCATGCCTTGGAAGAGTGGGGTATGTGGTACCAAATACCTGCCTTTTTCAGTCTGACAGGAGGAGTTGTGACCTGTCACAGACTGAAATCCGCTTTCCTCTTTAGCATCAGCAAGTGGAAATTTTGCTCCTTTCAGGGCAATATCTTAAGTTGACATCAGTAGACACACTGCAACAACTCAGCCCGGTGGGAAGCCTGAGAACATCCCGAGGGGCAAAACCTAGCTGCTAGAAGAAGTGCTAGAAACTCAGAGTGAAATTTTTCCTGAACAGGTCCAGTGAGGAAGCAGATATGTCATGCTCAGTTCTGAGGAGGTGCAAAAGCCACAGCTGAATAAGGTGAAAGGCGGAAAAAGGAAAAAAAAATAAGAAAAAGCAGCATAGTTTGGAGGAAAGCACCCATTTTTCACTTTCATGTAGAATACAGGAAGTTGGTTTCAAATGTTTTGTTGCTGTCGTTGCTGTTTCGATATGAGTAGTTTGGGCTGCTGCAGGAGAATCACCATGAAGACGGAGTTGGGGTGGTGTTGGTGGTCGGAGGCAGCAGATCCCCGTATCTCTGTGTTGGCTTCTGACTGTGGGAGCGTGGATGCCATGCTGCTCTGAGCACATGGGCAGCTGATTTTGACACTGAAGGTCACGCTCAGCTCCTCTTTCATGTGCCACGGGTGTGTGACTAGCTGATGAGTGTAGCTGCACATTATATATATGCAGCTGAGGATAAGAGGACTGTTTTGCTGTGGCTCCACAAAAGCTGTGGACAAGAGGACCCAATGCCAGAGGAGTGATAGCTCTGATAAGCCAGACCTCCATGCAGTGTCTAATTTTAGTGTTTATCTGACCAGTGGGTAACGGGAAGTGTTGTCCAATGACTGATAAAGCCCTAAAAACATACACTGTGACCATCCTTTTATCATTAGTTGCAAGTAACCATGGGGATAAGGTCTGTTTTTGTTTTCCTGTTGTTCAGTTCAAGAGGGAAATCAGGAATAGCTTGTGAGTCAAATGGACTCTGAGCCTGTAGATGAAAATAAATTCAGGGACAGAAACTCTGACCTTGTTTATCTGCAAAACCAGCCATGATTTAGAGAACAGTTTATTAACTTAGTACTTGCATTTATTTAATTAAGTTCAGTAACTGATGTGTGCAGCATTCCCTTCCTAGCAGACCTGTGTGGAAGAAGGTGTCACCAGGACAGTTCAGGCACTCATGCAGTGGCAGGAAATCACAGATACAATGTCTGTCCTTGTCTTCCTTCACTTCCTATGGATGAACATCTGAAGTAAGGCAGAAGGGGCATCTTTCCACGGTGTCATTCTCTGTGTTTCCCTTTCTTCAGCCTCTTTCTGTTGCACTTTAACATAGTGCAAAAGTGATGGCTTGTGGCTGGCAGTTGTTCTCATTTGGCCCTTATCACTGCAGGAGCAGGCTTACTGTGGTTTCTTTACTCAACACTTCAGGCCATCAAAGAGTTTGTTGATCATCTATGTGCTTGCAGATTTTCTGTTGTCATTCTTTCCATTTGTCTCAGTTCTTTTTATTTAAAGTTCCTGGCACAGGACACAGCCCTCACTTTACGTAATCCTCTCTGAACCCTTCCCAAAATTTGTCATGGATATTATTCAAGAAAGCAAAGAAAGGGTCAATGAACAGCACTGAGACAGAAAGAATTAAGTCCTATCAGTTTATATTTAATGGATGGCATTTTTAAAAATTCAGGATGAAATACCCCCAACCTTTTCTCATTTCAGTTCTTGGAAATAGCTCTGCTGTAGCCCAAACAATTTAAACTTATTGTTCTCAGGCAAGAGAGGAGCTGTTTTGGTGGGAGAATTGTGTGGGTGGTGTTACACATCCAGCCTCCAGCTCACCTTCCCCATATTCAGATGCCAGAATCTGTGATCACTTGTGAAACAGCAGGACAGGCAGACTTGCTGTTTACATTTTTGTGGCACTCGCAAGATATCTACTGCTCTGTATTACTCTAATATTTTTTGCCACCAGTGTGAGATTACTGCTGAGCTGATTCATCCTTGTGGAGAGTGAAGTCAGAAATGTAAAAAGTTAATTATTTGGCATGTGCTTGACTGACTGCACTGACTTTTTCTGATGTTGTGAGTCAAAGAATGTTTATCTGCATCTTATCTGGCCTTGGATGTAGTTCAAGCTGCAAATGAAGGCTGTGGTCAACAGTTTTCTGAACAGTGAAGCTTTTTCTACAAGTGTACAAGTCTGTACAGAAAATGGAAATAATTTTGGCTTTCAAGATTTTTTTGCATTTTAATGGATGTGCAAACATAACTCAGATGAAACCTGCGATTGACTCCTAGACAAACAATATCAAGGGAGAGTTTGACAGAAACTGGTCCAAATTCATGCAAATGTTTGGACCAGTTAGCACAGTTGTGGTTTTTTTAATAAACTTCAGTTTATTATTATTATTAAACAAGCTTTAATAACCTTACTGGCCTTTTTCAAGGTTTTCAGTTCCTGCAACAGAAAGTTTCCATAGTCATCCTGAGAGCTTTCAAGCATGGGATGCTCAGCTAAGCAATATTAATTGAGGAGTGAGGAATTCTCAGAGTTGATGAATAGACATGCAACTAATAAGATGGTCCAGGAGAATTTAATATTGTAAGAGGTTTTGGGGAAAATAAATAAATAAATATAAAAGAGGCGCAGGAGGGGGAAAATATTCCGTAGATGAATCATTCTGATTTAGATAAATAGTTCTCATTCCACCTACCAAAATGCCTAGTATGGGGATTAAATATTCAGAATGAGTCGCTGCAAAGTAATGGGCAAAACCTGACATCCGCTCGCTGCGTCATTTCTAATTATTAATGAACGGTAAATGGCGCAGCAGCTTCGCCACGCTGGGTGTATTTAGCTGCCAAGATGGGGAGATGGCAACAGAGAGCTCTGATGAGGCTGTGGTGGGTTCTTCCTGGTTTTTAACTGCCGAATGTCAGTGTGTAATTTGTGATCATTTCCATAAAGATTGGTTTTAGATTGAATACAGAGGGGAAGCTGGTATGTCATGGTGTGGCAGATTTATGGCTAAAATTCTCTACTTCTAAGAGCATAAGTGAAATTTGAGAACAAGTAATTCTTAAACCATGTTTTACTCTGTTCACCGTAAGTTAGGAATAAGTAGATATGTATCAGGCTGATAAAAGAGAAGTCAGGTCTTGTTATCTGACTTTACTGAGTGGTAAAATTAACTTAATCTATGGCATCTGTCTCAGCTCTCCTTTAGAAAATATAACGCTCCCTTCTCTCATCTGCATCAAGATGTTATTGCATATTTTTTTCTTGATGGCAATTTTGTTGTTGAATCGATAGTTTAAAAAAATGTCTCCTCTGAGCAAATTACCTGCAGTTTGTTGAGAGCAGGACTGAGGTTTCTGTGGGAAACCAAATTGTTGCTCATTGCTGATTCAGTTTGGTGTCAGAGATCTTGGCAGTGCTGGAATTCTCAGGTTCAGGACAAAGTGACAATTTAGAGCAGTCAAAAATTCTTCCCCCCTTTTGAGCTCTTTGCATGTTGAGGCAGCTTCACAAACCTTTTCTAGAGGTGTTCTTGGAGTTGTGCAGTGGTAGGGCTGTGAGGCAGCAGGAGCATTTCTTTCCTCCAGCATGATGCAAAGGCTGCGTGCAGTGAACATAACACCAAACTACAGATCTTCACGGGCAGCAAGGCATTCGTCCCAGGCAGCATGAAAAGTCTGCCCCTTGTCCTTTTAGTCAGTAGTGGAGTGGAGGAAGAGATCTCCATGAGCATACCTGCTCTGTGGGTTTTCCTTGTGAGAAAGGAAAGGATGTGCCTTGGCGTTTTTTTAAATCAGCTTTTCTACTTGTGTATTTTTCCATCTAATCTGAATTTTCAGTCATGCTAAAGCACCGTTTCTACTTCCCTGGCAATGTAAAGTTATGTGGGCACATATTGCATTGTACCCACCTCAGAAACACTGGGCTTGGTGAAAGAGTGAAAGACCCGTGAAGTACGTGAGCATCAAACTGGCAGATTGACAAGTGAGGGATGTTTTGGAGATGCACATACAACTGGACTGCTATAAAACTTAGAGATGTTTTAAAACTGAAATTAAGTTTTTAAAGTCAGAAATCAGTTGTTTGATTTACTGGGCCTGTGTTTAGAGATGGAAATACTGAGTAGAGTGTGAAACAGTTGGAAATGAATGATCTCACCCAGCTGGCTTTCCAGTGATAGAGATGTAAGGATAAAAAGAAACCAAGTTGTGAATTAACCTATTAGCAGTTCGTTGTACATGTGAAGTAGACAAACAGCTCATCTACCCGTGGTGATTCACATTTCTCTGTTATTCCTGTACAAAACCTCACACTCCACAGAGTGTGTGGAAGATGCTCAGTCTTTCAAGCCATATCCTGCTACAGTCTTTCTATTAATCATAGAGCAATAACTTGAAATAACATTCTGGGTAAGTGAAAGCAGCATTGGAATCTATTATTTCTGTTGTCATATTCCCCTCTGGAAATAAACTGAAAGTATAAGGTGTGTTGCAGTGAAGCTTTATAGTTTTTTTTCCTCACACTGAGATATATTTCTTCAGCTATGAAAGAAATAACCAATCTTTCAAAGTGGATGCATGCGTATGTATTTTGTAATCTGAGCTACGTAGTTGCAGGACAGTAAGTTCCATGCTGGTGGATAGCAGTATAATGATACAGCAAGTATAATGAAACAGCAAGTTTTTTCAAGAGCTCAGCAAAGTTTACAACTAGAAAGCTTGCTTCCAACAATTATATTCTGAGATGCAGCAGAAAAAAAGCCATCAGTACAGTGTGAAGTATTTTCAATGCTAAATTATGTGCATGTGTTTTTCCTTTGGAGGCAAAACTATGAACCGTACAAAACATGCCAGCGTACTTGAAGAGCTGTTGGCATTTACTACTTTCTGATAATTTCTTCTGGAAAAACAAACAAATAAAAGCCCAGCCAAGCCAAAATGCACCTTAAGGGGCAATACACTTGTATTTGTCAAGTGGATGAGGACTGTTAAGTACTCAGCTCAGAAGAAGAGCCCTCTTAGCTGTAGATTTTTGAAAACAATTCATAAAAGTGGCTGCTCTTGCTCTTGAAAAGAGTATTGTCCAGTTTCTCAAGGCAAATCTTCCATTTTCTCCCTGCTCACACAGTAAATCCACTGTATCCTGTAATTCTCAGCAGCATCCATCGAGGACGCACCAAATGAGGCTAATGTTTTAGCCACCTCGTTAGCTGTTGCACAGGCATTGTCTCCCAAATGCCAGATTCTGTATGTGCAGGTGCCTGTGGGAATCCTATACATACCTAGGGGTTGACCAGTTAATGTTGACAGTGAGACTATATTCAAAGAAAGCTGTAATGAAAATAGCTTTAATAAGATAAGGCTCTTCAAAGGAACAGGCATATATGAACAAGTGGCTGTTGATAAGCAATACAGGTAATTGAGAAAGTGTATAACACACTTCATGCACATGATGCATGTTAGGCACCTATACACCAGGTAATTTTAGCAGAGCCTGAGCTGAAGCAGACTAGTTTTATTTATTTTTTTTAATTAAAAATTATTTTTGTTAATGCATCTGCCAAGATTTTGATTGATTTTAGAAGTTACCGTACCAAACTGCATAGTTTTTAAAAATAAAGAGAGCAAGCTTGGTCTATGAATATTTAACCTTCAGCAACCCAGTAATACTTTCTGCATCAGATTTTATGGTATCCAATTTAATTACAGAACAGCTGTGATATGTAAGCAGCATAACATCTTCACTTAAAATCAGTTCTACATAAACAGGATGACTTTAGGAATGCTGATGCCGATACGTAGAACATTATCAATGTTGTTTTGCTAACTGAAGGGGACACGAAAGACCACGCTGTGAAACATGGCTCATAAAGATATTTTGAAGTATACTAAGGCAGAGTAATACTGTACTCTGTGAGCAACCTCAAGTGGTATCCAGGGGTCTGGTCAGAGGGGCATATGTGTAAAAGTGATAAAAGCTTACCCCAGGGAGTTATAAATAACAGGGATGTTTGGATAGTTGATGTAAACAGTGAGTATTGGCAACCATAACTGCAGTGCTGTTTCTTGGGAAATGGAGAAGGAGAGTAGCTCTGCTGCTGTTTCATTGCGAGTGTCTTCGACCTGTGAATCAGCCTCTTGATCCACAAGACAGCTCTGGAGTAAATTACTGAAAACAAGCATTTTCATTTTTTCCCCTGGTCCTCTTCAGAGCAAAGGGGATTATACACATATATGTATGTTACAGTTTTTATAGTGCTTGTTTATTAAATCTGGTCTCCTGGGGAGCAAAGCTTAGGTCAGTTAATGGGTTCTTGGGTCAGATGATATCTGTGTGGTGTTTGATAGCATTATTTGAAAAGAAAATGCATGATTTTTTTTTTCCCCACTTTAGAAAAAGGAATGTATAGGAATGTAGGAAGGCCCAGAATTATATGGACTGTAAAGTATTTTACTTGGGCTTTTGTCAGAAACTCAAAAAAACCCCTTTTTAGTGAGTTGAAAAGTTGTAACTGCTCAAAAATTATATACAAAGTCAACCAGACTGAGTGGACGCCAGAGATACATTCTGTGGTACCTAGTAATATAAGAGGTATTTGCTAATTGAGAAGATCTTCCTGTCTTGCTGTTTGTTCTGTGAATTGCCCGTGGAGTGTTGAATGAAGTGGGGAAGCTTTATTGCACTGGGACCCCCACCATCTCCTGCCAAGGGCCGTGGAGAAGTGTCTCAGATCAGCCTGGGGACTGCAGTCCCTGCCGCTGTCTCCTGGATGGCACTGGGACCTGCCCTATAGGGAGCTGATCTGGATGGAGCCCTCAGCTCCAGATCAGAGCTTGTCACACAGAGCTCCAGGCACAGGGCAGCAGAACTGAACTGCTCTGCTGTGGTCCCTGAGCTGCCCAGGCGTCAAGTAATGACGAGGCTGTGACTGGACTGAGAGGTCAGGGGGGTTCCAGCTCCAAACACACTTTCAAAGACACAGGACACAAAGGTTACCAGTGGAAACAGGATTTTATTTTATGCTATTTTATGTTGTTTTCCTGAACCTGTTTCCAAGCCCATGCTCACAAGCGCACATGCAGCCAGGAGCAGGCTGATGCCTTCTGCAGTTTAGCTTGATGGAACAGAGCTGCAGAAAGCAGCAGCAGGAAGAGAGGCCCAGCAGGGCCTGTTGCCTGAACAGTGAGAAGGTGAAGAATGAGGGTCAGGACTGACCCCACGCAAGAAGAAGAAAAGGAGATGTGTGGTACTGTAGACTGTTTTCCAACGCCGGACGCATTCTCGATGACAAGCATCCTTCTTACCTTCCAAAACTTGCTCCACCGCTGTGCTCCTTGGCCAGTGACTCTTGAAAAGCCTTTCGTGCTGCCCAGCGCTTGTCTTGCAATTGCAGGGAGAGCTGGAAAGTGGCAGCTGCAGATGGGGCAGCCAGGCTGGAGCCCTTCCAAGCAGAGGCTGCTGTGCACAAGCAAGAACCTCCTGGGGAAATGGAGCCCAGGGAAGAGCAGAGCTCGCTCCCACTATGAGCTTGCACTGGGCAAGAGAGCCTGAGAGAGCCAGGGCACGAGTGGTGCCTGGAGGTGCAAGAGCCACGGGCAAGAACTGAGCTGAAAGAGCCCAGAGAAGCCCTGACAAGGGGTGTGCTCAATGCTCCAGAGGAAAAGAAGCACCTCCCGAGGAGCCCAAGAAGCCTCCCCGTCCCTGGGAGTCTGGAAAGGTTCCTCCCCCTGGATGCGGGGCACGAGGGCCACCTTCGTGGAGAAGGAGCAGCAGGCACCTGGCCCAAGTGGCCCAAAGGAGGCCTGGCCAGGGGCTGTGCTCCATGTTACAGAGGAAAAGAAGATACCCCCGAGGAGCCCAAGAAGCCTCCTCATCCCTGGGAGTCTGGAAAGGTTCCTCTCCCCAGATGTGGGGCACGAGGGCACCTTCGTGGAGCAGGAGCAACTGGCAGATGGCCCAAGTGGCCCAAAGAATCCCTGACACGGCGCTGTGCACAGTGCTACAGAGGAAAAGAAAAAACACCC
>WUAM01000359.1:29322399-29346004 GCA_024336885.1 Actenoides hombroni
GGCCCGGCCCGGCCCGGCCCCGCCGCCCCTACCGCCCCTACCGCCTCCTCAAAGCGTCCCCGGCTCCTGGAAGGCGGGCGCTGCCGCGGCGGAGCAGGGCGGCTCCGGCTCCCCCGCACTCTCGGCTGCGGGTCGCGATGGGGAGGACGAGCGGAGGGCGGGCGGCCCCGCGGCCGCCGTGCTGGGGCCGGCGGCAGCTGCTGGGCATGCTCCGCGCCGGGCGCCGCGAGAGGCGTTCTGGGAGATACGGTTCGCGGCCGCTCGGGTGCCGCGTTTCACGCTCCCCACCCAGCGGGCGTCTTTCCAGCGGGGTGTCAGGGTCAGGGAAATCCGCTGGACCCGCAACAGACCCTCTCTGTTAACCCCCCTCCCCTCCGGAAAGGGAAGAGCAAGGGAGTAAGAGACTGACCGATTAGAAAAGAAAGGCAGAACGGCTTTAATGAAAGAAAAAATGATTAAAATGGAATATATACAAATATATACAAAACCAGTATCGATCCCAGCTGCCCCGATGGCAATTACGTCACCATCACCACTGATGCTGCGGAGCCGGCACTGGGGAAGTCCCAGAATGGAACCAGATCCAGGAGCTGGATTCTGGAACTGGATTCAGGAGCACACGGGCTGGGATCAAAGGCAGAACAAACGGAGCCCTCCTCGGATGTCTGCGATTGACCGAGAAGACGCCGAGTCTGATACAAGAGGTTGAATCAAGCAAGATGTGTGCCTCCAGCACATCTGTTTGATCCAGCTTCTCCCAAAGTCAATGGCACTTCCATTTCCACACACATGCAGTACTCTCAGTCAAAGAGAAGGACAATTAATGTTGGGAGCATCTTTCATGTTAGCTGGTGTTTGCATGCAGAATTAACTGCTCCCAGGGTGACAGGGTTCTAAACATGCGTGCAGGAAATTTATGTAAAACTTTAACTGTTGAAATGTTTGCCCTTGAAAAGCTTATAGATATTGGAGAGAAATAAAATTAATGGCTTATTACTCCTTCTTCTGGCCTCTTTTTCTGTTGCAGATTTTGTAGCTTGTATTATAAGAGATACACATGCAAACTGGGGGTTTTCAGGAATGCTTGTTGCCACTCTAAATTTAATTTCATTATTGTCTCTGAATTTTAGTGTTGAGGTCCCATGGACTGATAATACAAATGTCAGGCTTCTGAGATCCATGTTCCAGAGTTTGTTCAAGAGCTATTACACTAACGAAATCCATTGCAAGGGATCCCCTCTACTCCATTTCCCATTAGGTTTGTGAGTTATGCTCCAGTCTTAAGAGAGACTTCGGAGTGCTGCACCTGCATACTTGGAACTAGTGCAATGGAGCAAAATAATAATCACCATCACCATCTTCATTAACATTTGTTGGAATAAAAAGTCACTATTTATTTCAACAATGTTTAGAGATCTCTATTAATTTTCCCAAAGCATTTGGGAGTAGAAATCTTGACTAAGATTTCATATATACCCATTTGCATATACACATAAATGTCATCTGCAGTGCTACTTTTCCTTCTTGTTATGAAATATTTAATGAACCAGTGAAACGGCCAGACATTATGGTAATTTGCATTAAGTGGCCAGTCACATGTCACAAATGATGAATGACCAAAGACACAGACATAAGCGTTCAAGGAAAAAAAAAAAAAAAAGAACACTCTTTTGTTTCTATGAAATATTCACAGGATCACAGTAGTTTCTCATGTCTGCTTCAGAATAACCCACAGTGGGAAAATACCATAATCTGATAAACTTGTAACGCTAAATAGCTCACTCGTTATTCCTACAGTAACAAGTTTGTAGACCCACATTTGTTTAAGCCTACTGCCTTTAATGAAGGGGTAAGGGAAGTGTTTTCCTTAATACAAAGCTTTACAGGGGTACCTAGTGAAAGCAGTGTGAACGTGCTAATGGCACAGACAGTCACTTCGGGTGCCCAGACATAGGTGCCTACTGCCATTTTAGACAGTTTAGGTTGCCCAAGACGCCTGCACAAGGCAGGTGGGTCCCACATGGGACCAATAAGACACTCTCAACTAGTATAATGGCAGCTAGAGGCCTGGCCCAAGCCTGAGTTTCAACATGGTACCACACACGTTGCCTGATTCAATTCCCATGTGACTGTTCAGGGACTATACCTGCTTTTAGAGACAGAGGCAGAGAATGGGCTCACAATTAGGAGCTAGAACGATTGACCCACATTTTACAGTCCAATAGACAGAGCTGTATCTCCAACCACAAGCAAACACTGAAATGTTTCCACCTCATACGTCTCCACCTCACCTTCTGCACTTGGGTTATGGCTCCCTTTGTATGTGCAACCTCTTTGAATGAGAAAGTATCAGAGGGCTCGATCCTGGAAGCTGCCCCCATTCATCAGAACCACTGCTGTGCCTGCTCATGAACATCAGCACACTGGACTGCAGCACTCCAAACCTTGCTCAGCTTAAGTCAGCTAGACCCACGAACTTCTTTGTTGTCTGTTTCTGTGCAGTGTTGCCCTTTTGTCTGTTTATCTAATGCTTCTGCTCTCCCTTGGTTTTCACTGTGTCTGTGTGTGCTGCACAAACTAACATTTGGTGGTCGCTGGTGCTGTTAACCTTTCTAGACCAGGAAAACCAAAACCACCTACACAAGTTGTTGGCAGGATCTTGCTTGGAGTGAGCCACAGATTTTTCTTTTAAATGACAGCTTTGTAAATTTTATTTGGTGAGGATAGGGGGACTTATAACCCCAGAGGATGTGACCGTCTACCTGTGGAGTAGTCACAGCCCTCAACAGAGCTTGTGGACTGACCAGCCAGGATGTAAAACTGGATAAGCACCAGTGATTCAAGTCTTGGAAAGAGTAATAAGTGACATCCGTGGAGCATGCTTTTGTCTGATCACCCTGCCAAAGAGCACTGTTTCAGCCCAAAATGTCAGTGAAACTGTTTGAGACTAAAGGCAGCATGTAACTTCCTGCACATTGGCTCAGTGTATGCTAACTGCAGGCAGCAGAGAGAGCTGAATGAGGGATTTGGAAAGAGCTACATGCCGCAAGCCTCTCTTACAAATTCATGTAACTCACAAAAGAAATTATGCGTATTCGTGTCATTCGACTGCAGGTGTATGAATTTTTTCAGAGGACAAGATAGACACCTCATTGCCATCGAAGAGCAAGATTTTATTAAACTATCTCTCACTTGGAAAATGCAAGCAGTAAGCCCGCTCTCTGGGGTACCTGACAGACATTAACAGCTGTATCGTGATGAGTACCTCCCCCTGGTATCAATTTTTCACAAGCTGATGTTGAACACATCCAAGAGTGAAAAAAGAAATTTAAAATATCTGCTGCTGAGCAATGCTGCCACTGAAGTGACTTGTGTCTAGAGGCAGTGAGGATACTTGGTGTTGTGAAAGCACAGGTCTTATCCCAGCGTTTCACAACCCGAGCCCAAGGGCTGGGTAATTTCTGGTGTTGCCAAGGAAGGTTAAGAATTTGTTTCTCTTGTTGCAGGTAAAACAAGGTGAAACGAGTACATGGTGTTAAACAGGTAAGACCAGATGACTATTCTATAGAAAAAGAGATTGAAAAATCTTTAAAGAATGTCAGTTAAAGCTATGCAGTGGTTTTGTGGTGGTATTAAGAGAACAGAAAGAGTTACCAGTCCCACAACCAAGGGACTGACCCATGCCTTCTGCCACTAGCAATCAGAACCCACTGACCGCAGAAGTGAGCGGCGGGTGTCAATCTGCATTAGTGTGACAGCAAAGGGACAGAGAGGGTAGCTCTTTTCCAGCTCCTTGTGGAATGGCAACAACTTCTGCTTGGTTTTGAAGTGGTCTGCTCATTTTGGAATGCAGGACTGTTAGATAAGCAAACACCTTATTTATTTAGTCATTTGTTTATTTAACAACATGGTATAGGCAAGCTATTCAGGGACTTGAGAAATAAGGAATTTTCCCTCATAAAGGGGTTGTAGAGAGATTCATTCTACTTTAAGTAGATGTTGCTCGTAAATACAAAAAAAAAAAAAAAAAAAAAAAAGACTTGCACTAATCTAATACTATGAGTAAATACAAACATCCACAGTACAGAGAAGGATTAGGTAGCTATGAGTGACAATTAATAAAACAGACAGGAAAATGAAGAAATTCAGTGACATCAAAGATAGATATGCCAAAACCTCATGAAAGCTCTCCTGTTTGTTAAACTGACTGCCTCTTGAAATACTAGCAACTACCCAGAACTGGGAGAGTGTGAAAATGTTATTGCTCTATAAATTATCTGAGACACTCCTGCCAATAACATGCTTGCTGTAAGGAAGAGAGACATTGGTAATCATGACAGCGACTGTGTTCAAGTGTCATGTGAATATTCTTGGGCAATTATTCAAATCAATCATTCCTTGTCCGGATAGGAAAGATTCATGACTCACAGTATCTCAAATCATTCAGTAACTGAATTGATGATGCTCTGCTATTTCTGGTGTTCTGTAATCTGCCTGTTTAAGACGATAACACTGTCACACATTTAACTGCTGAGGTGGAGAGCTATCTGGCAGAAAATGGGCCTGGATCACATGAGAAGCATTATGGAGGTTCTGAGAGACCAGTTCCCTTCTGCACTGAGTAATGTCCAACCCAGAGACAGTTTTGGAAGTGGCAGAGAGCAATGACGGCTGTTGCCACTGGCAAGTTGTGAGAGGGAGGATCACTTGCATGCAGAGGGGGATACGATGCATTTAATCACTCTTCTTCCATATTGGATGGATATGAGACCATCTTGTCATTAGAACCCCTCCAATTTCAGTGCCTAGTATCCCTGTCATTGAGAATGACCCCCATATTCAATGATGTTCCTCCCTCTTGGTTGGCTGACTCATTTTCCCTAGCCCTGCGTGCCTTGACCTAACCTCTCACATCTGCTGCTCTCCATAAACCGTGGGTCCTATCACCACAACTTCTTTTATCCTCCCATCCTTGCTGGCAGGAATCCTCTAACATGGGACTGTGTCCTGCTTCAGTGAGAATTATTGCTGGTAAGAGACATTACTAAAAATGTGCAACCTAAGCGTGTATTCACTGGACTGTTGCAACCTGAACTGTGACTACATACATTTGGACCTTTGATTTGGCCTGATACAGCAGGTCCTACCTTCTTATATATATATATATCATGAAGTATAATTTATCAATCTCCTCACACATTTCTTTTTTTTTTTTTTTAAATAATATGCCGCATATGCCCCTTCCTGTCATCTATACGTGTGTAAAGGCTGATTCCAGTCTGTAGTCACAAGAGGCTGCAAATTTGCCTTTGCCAAACCTTACACACCTGAGTTTGTAAACTAAATAAAATACCACATAGATGTTACTACTAAAAGTACCAGGGTGATGTAAACAGGGCTTCTTGCTACTGTTCAAGAAACAAAGCTAACATCAGCAAGTGTTAACTTGTAATGGCATTTTTCTTGAATAAAATAACAAAACAATGTCTTCACCGAGGAGTAGCTTTCTTTTTTCTACATGTAACCATTTCTAACAAAATAAAAGAGCGTCTACCTCTTCAGGCTGGTGATAGCAAATAAAAATGTGATAATTTGATTCACCTCAACTTTCACATGCTGTGTTGCTTTCCAAAGAGTTTCTTTTCTTTATTGATGAGCTCTTTGGAGACAAGATTCTTAACAGTTCTTTCTGCAAGCTTGTGGTTAGCAGAATGTTTGCATTCTCATTTTTTTAAGCCTGTGTTTCAGCTCCCAACTACACATCTGTACTCCTCAAAAAAACACCTGGTAGCTTGTGGCTAGAATGTATCTTAGGATGTCTAATTTGAGCAGGTGACCATGTCACTGGTTAGCTCAGATGCTCAAGTTTAACCTGCTGACATCTGAAATTCACTGCGAGCAGCAGCCTTTCAGAGAGTCTTTCTTCAGTCATCTCTTTCAGGTCTCACAGGAGCATACTAGAAGCATCCTCTCCTTGGTAGCTGTCTTAGATGTTGCAGGAGTTGAAGAGAACTGTAAATTGGGAGGACTATGGCCAGCTAATGCCTGTTTTATTTATTAAAGCTGGCTTCCTTGTTGGAGTCTGTCTGTGCCAGAAAGTATGTTGCTAGGAGCTCAATTTTTAACTAACATAGCAAAATAAATGAAAACAAGACAAAGAATAAGGTTCTACTCTGCTGGGAACACAGGACCTCAAGGTTTTAGCATAAATTGAGCACCTGTCTGTTTACTGGAGAATTTATACATGGGGTGGATGGGGATTCTGCAGGGCAACAGCTCCTTGTACAGTTTTTTTTGTTGGTGGGTTTTTTTTTTTAATTTTTAATTTTTTTTTTTTTTTTACCAAAACCATATAACATTTATCTGTGCATCTTGGGCAGGGATTTTGGCTCTCTGCATTCATCTCACAGAAAGGCAGAGCAGCTCTCAGATGGCATCATTTCCCTTCTCTCACAAAGCATCGCTGTCTGTGTGTATGCTCCAGTTCTCCCCTCCTGCTTTTTGTGCTGACGTAAAAATAATTTCTAGCTGAAGCTACTCTGTCTCTCTGCAGCTATATCCCCCTGTGAACTGTGGCTCCCTCACTTACAGATGACACATCCCATCTCATTTATATTAGAATTATTTCTATGGGGTCACCCTCTGCTTCACACCTGAAATGATATTGCAAATTAAGGTCTTCCATTTGTGCCATTTGGATTTAAATTGTAGATTTTAAACCATCCTCTCTGCCTGATCCTTTTATTTTCCACAGGCAGGACCACTACAGTAGCAACTCCAAGTGACTGCATTGGATGTTCAAAAAAAAAAAAAGTCACAGGCACATCAACTGATATGAAGTTATGATGAGTGAGGTGGATAATAACAAACATGCAGTACTTCAGGTACCCACTGGGTCTCTTTCCTTAGGTTTTCTTCATAGAAAACCTAAACAGCCCACCGCATAGAGTATAAAAAAGGTTATATTGGCACATTAGCATAGTGATTATCTTCTAGAGTAGCACCAGTAGAGAGGTGAAAGAGTTTTAATCTTCTTTTCCATGAACAAAAATGATGCATCAAGTGAAGTGATACCTACACTGAAGTCAGACTTGATGGCTGTCATGACTTCTTAAACTTCCATCAAGAAATAGTTCCTTGCAGGTGAGTTTGGCAAAAGGTGTTTGGGTTGTTTAAGGTAAAGTGCTGGACTTCTTTGGAAAGTGTAATTGCAATTACTGTGCTTCACAGGCAAGAATGCTGCCAGGAATGAGTAATTCTGGGTGTGGGATACATACAATACAGTAAATATGCAAATCAATACTTTGGAAATTGCTTCTTTCACTTGAGCTTGATTTAAATGTTTGAAGTGTTAGCAGATTTCTAGTTTTCCCAAGTCTTGACCATTGCCTTTCTTTATTATCGTTGTGAAAGACACCGCTTCCAAATGGAGAGCTGGAACAGTCAGGAGTTATATTCACTACCTTTCAAAGCATTTAGAAACTACCATGGTCCCAGACCACAGCTAACCTTTTTAGCAGAGCTATTAGGTTTTCTTGCTTCTTTTTCCAAGTCAGATGGTGTTAGTTTCTCTCTTGTGAAGAGCATCAGATGAAATGGCCTGAGGGGGTTACTCCTGAATGCAATTCCTGTGCTGCCCTAGATGAGGATGGTATCCCCAACTACATTCCAATTTAAGGGACAGCATAATCCTCTGCGCTTCTTCACTGTGTGTGGTGCAGATCTGATGGGTCTCACCTGAGTACTGGAACAGAGATAGAGGAAAGATGGAGTCTTTGCTCCTTCTTGGAACGAATGACCAAATTATTCCATAGAGAAGGCTATGCATTAAAAATAAATCCAACTCTTTCATAGTGGCTAGTGGTTAAACCCACAATATTTTAAGGAAGCACCAGGCCATCTGTTCAAGCCTTCATCACAGCATATCCAGAGCAGACCCCAGAATATGGCTGGGAAATGAGATGATCCCAGAATATGGCTGGGGAATGAGATGACCCTAGAATATGTCTGAGGAGTGAGATGGGACAGAGACACTAGAATGATGAAAGCTATTGGGTTAGCATCTTTGTCCCGGGGCTGTAAAAGAAATCTTTAATAAATAAAACCATGGCATGAAAAATCATGTTGTAGCTGGAAGATGAAGTCCAATCTTGAATTTAAATTCACCCCCCTTAGTGGTCTCAAGGCCAAAATGTGCAAAGAGACTCTAAGTCCTATTTTCAGGGTGTTAGTGGTGCACAGATCCCTCTGCTAGTTCCTCTGTACATGAATTAATTGGATCCAGAGCATGTCAGAACACTGCTGGAGGTTGTATTTGAAATTCCGAAATCAAAGATTAGTGAAAGAAAATCTGACCAGATGAGAGACACTGAGTGCTGACGCATTGTGAAAATTTGGAGGTGAATGGGATCTGGGCTTTTTTAAAAATCAGTGTTATAAAAGTAAAGTTGCAAAATACCGCTCTTCTATGTGGAAATCTCGAGGCGTGTTCCCATCTTTGAATCTAACTTGCAGTAGACTATGATCCTTCTCTTCTATTCCTTTTTGTGAGACACGGTAATATTCAGCCTAGCAAGGAAGGAGTGTGCAAAACTCATGTGAGCTATAAATACCTGATTCTGCTGATGAGAGTGTTACAGACAAATTTATGTTACAGATCATTTCTTCAGACAGTAGATTTAATGTGTGAGTATGATAGCTATTTCCCAGCCTCTCTGCTGTGGCTTTAGTACTAGGATCATTAACTACTGATAAGATTACCCACCAAAACGAGCTTAGTTCTCTAGTTGCTGTACAATCTGTTCATGACCACAGTCTTCATTAGAATAAAATCAGCAATCATGGGCAGCACTCTGGGGCTATAGAGCCACAGGCGATAATGTCCCCTACTGATACTTGAATAATTCAAAGGAAAAGCAGTATCTCAAATAGTCAGCAAAGGCAACAAGGGCAATACAAGCAGTAAGAACCCACGTGAGGAACATGGATGCAGCTTGATGCTCTATACAGTTAAATGACTGGGTAGCACGAAGGAAAGTAACTGCTCAGAAAAATTCAGATTTTGAGAAAAAGCTGTTTCCAAGACCTTGTTTTTTATGACAGAGGAGCTCCAAAGCTGAAAGTTAAGCTTTTAGCAACCATTTCGTCTGTCACAGAAGCCCATGGATTGTTCCATCCAGGCAAGAGTATTGTGTGCACAGTGCACATGGGAGCTCCAGGGGCACTATGCAGCACAGCTCACACCAAAACGCTTGCAGGCACATGCCACAGTAGTATTACAGACTCTCAGCACCTTCCTTCCAGGGGTAATTCCACTAAGATGGCAGTGTGACGTGCCTAAGATGTACAGGTAGGCAAATGACTCTCTTTCCAATTAGTGTTTATGTAATGCCTGAGTCCTATTACCAGCCCAGCAGCTGAAATCCTTTACAGCCAAATGCTGCTAGTAATTTCTTTGCCTATAAACCACTATTTGTAAGAGGTTTACTGAAATTCAGTGTCTGCAACTTGGGTTGCTCTGTGTTATGATGCATTATGATCTATAGTGCAGGTGTTTCCAGTGCTTCCAAGGAAAACCATTTTACCTTTTATACTGTGTATCCATAGTTTAGGAATTAAAAATCTGTATTTTGAAAATGGGAAGAAAGCTCAGATTTTTGGGCAAAAAAGCTGCTGTTCAGTTTCCTCCTCTTCCCAGACATGAGGCCAGCTATGCTGTTGCATCTGCTGAAAGCCAGCCTCAACTCAGAAGATCACTCCAGTAAACTGCCAGTGCGACACAATCAGCTCTGTGGCTCAGTGGAAGTTGCTGTACCTCCATTCACAAACCCTCAGTGAGCCTTAAACTGTAACTAGGATCCACACCCGTGCAAAAAGCACAAGTATATAATTTTCTTTTCCCATGTGTATCTGTGCTTGAAGAGGGAGAAGCAGCCTCCTCACTGCTACAGAAAAGCTGCTTGCTCTCTGGTGACTGGGTCAAGACAGTCTTGCAGTCTTAGGGCAAGAGATAGGACCTGTCTCTTGTCCTACACTCAAGTGAATTATTTCCTACTATAGACACAGCCTGACTTTACAGCCAGCATCTTCATGCCTATAGACTTGCTTATAGAGTCAAGATACTGCCTGCTAAGTTTGCTATGTCAGCCCTTCAGAATTACACCAAGATAGTGTTTGGAAAAATAGCCAGCTATCTTAAGAAATATGAAAAGAGAGGTTGGATTTTGCTACCACTACCCTAAAAACATGCCTGTGTACCAGTGTGCCTTTTGGAATGCACACAGTCCTATCTAGTTCCTTATCATGTGCAGTAAACAGTATGATATTAAAACCTTCAGTGGTTTCTTATGCTTTTATCAGTAGGTTTTATGTCAGCAAAATGACATGGAAAGTGTGCTCATGTGGTTGTTATGCACTCATCATTTCTATTCTGATCAGGCCACATGAGGTTGTATCTGGCACCTTGTATGCAAAGGAAATCTGCTTTTGATGGAAACTAATATATAGCTTATTTGCTACATTAGCATGTGATAATTGTTATGTAGGGTTTATGATGTATTACAACTACATCATAATATACATGCATACAAATACATGCATAATACATCAGTGTGTCAAACACAGGCATCTCTAGGACAGAGGCTGATACAAAAAAAAAATCTAATCAGAAGTTTTGGATATGGAATGAGGACTGCATAATGACTACCTCAATTTACAGTCCAATAACATAATATCTATGCTTCCCCACAGCATGTACAATGTTCATAAATTAAAATATTTTCTCTAATCTGTCTACTTTTATATCCCTGAATATATTAGGACTTTCTAGAGGTCTTTCTTTATAAATTGCATAGTTCAGGGTGAGTTAAATAGTTGCAGCTCAAAGATGCAAGCTGTGGTCACGGCAGAGCAGGATGCCTTGTTTCTCAGTTTTGTGCATCTGTAACCATGGTGATTTTGTGGCTGCAGCTTTCAGCTTTTCCCAGGTTTTGTGTAACCTATGGTGGGTAAAGGCGTGCTTCTCCATCTAGTGCAGATCTCATGTACAGGATCTCTTAAGATACATTTTTAATTACTACAATCTCTTAATGACTCCTTTTGATTTCCCCACTGAATTGTCTTTCTTGAGTTTCAGTGACTCGTGAAACCAAGTGATGCCTGCAACATGTTCAGTCAGTGTTCAGGAAAATTCATCCCAGACCTCTGCACCTTCTCAAGGGCAATGCTCACCCGAAAAGCAATGCATCCTGCTGCTTTGTGCTCAGGGCTCCACACCAAATGTGATGTTTTACAAGTGCAGATTTCCTTCCCTTGGCTGCTGACCTTGCCAGCCTGCACTGGAGAGCATGGCCGTGCTGACTGAAGTGGCTTCTGAGGGCAGACTTGCTTTGGCTGCAGGTAGGTTGCCTGCAAGATGGGGTCTTCTGTAGCATCTCACCTTAGGGATATGAAAGGACTGCATGTTGGTGATCTCAGCCAGAGTGCAAAGGAGACACGTGTTGAGGTGCAAGGAGCAGGGAGGCTCTCATTGCCCTCCTCACCATTTGATACCCTCCACGGCTGTCACAGACTTGTGGGGAACGACTCATGTGCCCGTGAGACATGGTGACAGAGAAAAAGTGTCTCAGATGTGCTCTAGGGACAGCTGTGGGCTGCCTGGCACAGACATCCTCCTTGCTAGGAGTTGCAGGCAGCAATCTGAAAGTCTGCAGTGTGTAAATCTTGCCAGCCCCTGATGAGAGGTGACTTAGCTGTGCCAGCTTGGGGGGTGGAGATGCTGTCTTTCTCCCAGTATACCTGGGGGGCTTGCCCTCAACTTGGCCTTCATGAAATGGCGAGTTATAGTGCACGCTAGGTTAATCAGCCTTTAAAAGAACACCCATGTATTCTCACACTCAAGCTGCACTAAACACAAGTTTAACAACATTATTTTTTTTATTTTTTTTTTTACCTAGGCAATAATATATCTTCTTTTCTTTAAGTCATCCTTAGGTTGGCTGTCACTGTAAATAGCTGAGCAGTTGAGGTGCATTATTAATCACTGACAGATGTTTAGCATATGAAATGGTGCAGAGGAAAGCAATTGGATCACCTCCTCACCTTTATGAGCGGGCTCAGATGTGATGAGGGTGATTTATGGTTAAAAGCTGCTCTATGGAAGGAACACACCGTATTTGTTAATTAAGGACAAGCAATTTCAGAGCAGTGCTGCTGCATTTCTGACAGAGGGCAGCATTGAGTATTTTATCATACAGAAAAAAACCAACAAACTAAAACACCAACCAGCGCTTCTTAGCTCTCCAGCTATTACCCAGTTCAGAAAGAAGATGAATGAAGGAAAACTGAATGTCGATCATGACAGAAGCAACAATTATATTGCTGTTTGCTAATAGCGATGGTCAAAGTATTCTAGGTGTAGATGACCCCAAAACACGGCTATCACTGTAGTCAGTGAAGAAATACACACAAAACACAAGTCAACCCACATTGCTTACTTGCGCTTTCTGAAAAACCTTGGCAGCCTCTTGTTGTTCGCCTATCAGCCTTGTCGAGTTAATACGAGCACTGGTTTGCAAGAGAGCGATCATGTCCTGCCCATGCTCCTGTGCTCCCCCAGCCCGCTGACATGCTCCTGCAGCCTTCACCTCTGTTTGGAGTCACAAGCGTAAGCTGTAGTTATGCTCTGCACCTGGTCTCACACTTGGAGCAGATGTGAGGCCAGCAAGCTTTTGGGTGAGAGAAGTGGTACAATCAGCTGGCAGGAGCATCTGTGCTTGCTGCTGCCCTGGCAGAATCTACACTGTGCTGCCATAGGCCCCTTGCTGGCCCACCCTCCCTGAGCAGCTCTTTTACCCAGCTTTTAACAGCATCAGACCCTCTTGCACTGGCCACTAACAAGCTTTTGTGCTGTGCTTCAGGGGTCCTAATATTTTCTCTCCTGTTAGTCCAGTTCATTTCTGTCTCCTAACGAGGCACCCATGGCTACCCAGCCCATTCTCCCCATGTATTCTCAAATCTTACATGTGTACGGTACCTGTGTCACCACTTGCTGCATAGGCAACGTTGCCAGAATAGGATGTGCTGTACCACTGCTTCTGTCCCTTGTGTCCCACAGTGGCTGTCAGGAGGCAGCTGTGAAGAACTCTTGGCTGATGAGCCCTCACAGAGCCCTCCTGGGAGATACCCCACCCCTGTGCCTGGCAAGGGGACAGCAACCTGAAAAGAACTGAAGCCACTTCTTTTTATGTTTCCCCATCAAAAAGGCCTGTTTTTACCATCAGAAATGTTTGGTAGAAAATGCTTTTTCCATTGCAAGAAATGCTCATGATGCTCACAAGAGGTTTACCCTGCTGCAAGCCGTTTCTTTGCAGTGAAAAGCCTAGCACTCACATTTAAAAAAAAATAAAAATGTTATCAACCAGTTTTTCACTAAGATTTCCTTTAAAAGCTGGCTATTTTTGGTGAATATTTTGGCAAGGAGAGAGCAGGATTGGGTTTCTTTGCTCACAGCTTCATGGAAAATTCTGCTTTCTGGTCTGGCCCTTGCCAGGGCCGTGCCTTCCTTACCAAGGTCATGAAAGCCTCTGGAACTGGCTACTACCTGGGCTGCCTTGTAAGGAAAACCTGTCCTGTAACTCGAAGTTGTTCCTCTCTTTTGGGGGACTATGGAAAGGAGAGGGGCAGGGACGCAGAGAAAGTATGTGGAGAACCACTGGCTCCTGCTGCAGACATCGGTCTCATGCCCCAGCTTTGAGCTCAAGTCCCTGTCTCCCTGAGATACTTGTCTCCCTCCTGGTTTTTAATAAAAGTGGAGAGCTCTGAGAGGACATCCCTGCAGCTGCAGCAGGAGGGGATGCTGCCGAAAGGCATCCCAGGCAAATATGTGGGCTTAGAAAGCAAGCAGGAAGTTTTGAAGGGAGGATTTAGTAGGTGCATTGTTTATGATGGGATAAACACCATCTCTCCCTCTGTTTCTGTTAGAAAGACAACTCTCTTTATCTACCCTGCCAGCAAGGAATCAATTCCTCTAATGCCCTATTATTTTATAATTAGAAGCAGAACCTTGATTTGGGAGTTCACATCAAAGCCTGTGTCCAACTTTCTGGTGTTCCCAGCCTATTGTATCCCAGGGTCTGGCTGCATCCCCATTTGTAACAGAAGGGAGGCAATTGCTACGTGAAACATCTAGAAAAGCATGTGCACCATGAGCTTGAATGCACATTCAAAATCTGGCCCACAAAAGAGGTATTTTTCAGTAAATGTGCACGTTTCCCCCAAAACGGTGGGTGTAGGGATGTCTGTGTTATCTGCTGCTGTGAGACCTCTGCGTAGGCATTTGCGTTACCACTTTTGAAAAAGCTGCTGCCGATTTGCCCTGTCTCATTGATATTCATTCACTCACTAGCGGGCTTAATGCTGATGTCTGCACAGGGAAAAATATTAAAACAACAAGACAAGGAAATAATGGAATGAGGAGGTGATTCTTTTTAAACCTTTCTTGGAAGTGAAGACAAGGATTCATTTGTCCTGAGCCTTTGTTCAGGGAGCCCTCAGCACAGCAGCTGTCAGAGCAGGGAGCAGGAACAAGGTAGCTGACTGGAAATATTAAAAAACTTTGAAATACATCTATAAATCATGTCACCACTTTTCTCTGCAGGGGATGAAGAGGAGGAGGAAAGGGAGATCAGAACAGTGAAAGGAACAAGCAAACAATCTTCAAAGGAGACATCAGATCCATACTGATCTTTGGCATGATGTGAGCATCTTTGAGGGTGCCTGTAGGTAGTTTTATTTGTCTAAAATAGAGCTGACTGTACCCAAATGTTTACATGCCTCTTGAGTGGCTTTAAAAACATTTTAAGGCCTTTGCTCATGCAGAGTGAAAGTTTTCAAAGGGGCACAAGTTCTATTGACTTGCAAGATGATATCAGCCCCTGTCACCTGTCTGCTTTTGGAAATACTCCCCACAGCACAGCTAAGGCTGGCTGATGGATATTGTCCAGCTGTCCCTGCAGGCAGGTGTTGTGTAGCTCCTTCAGGGCAAAGGATATTTGGACAATGAAAGGGGATTGAGGGTATTCCTGTCTCACCCAGCCCCTCATTGCCTTAGGAGGGATGCAAGCATCTGTACAGCTTTACCTGGAGGTTGAATTGGACCTGATCAGGCCAGAATGCATGGAGGGAAGTTCAGCTAAGCTGTCAGGTCTCATATGCTGAGGTTGAGGGTCCTGGGGCCACTCATTGCTCCTCTGCCATAGGTTGGATCCAGGCAGAGGGGTTGCTCCCTAGCACTGCTACCCCTTGTGCCATGCACCCAGACAGCCTGACGTGGGCACTGCCAATAATCTGTGGAGCTGATGGCTGGTCACTATGGAGGGAGGGGTTTCTGTGTCTGCATTCGGGCTTCCTGTGTCCATCAACTCCCTTCCCTCCCCGGCGCGTTGCCAGTTACTGCCTTCCTGTTGTAACTTCTGCCAGAGCCCACTCCATGTTTGGTCACCCATCATGGCCCAAAGTGTGTCACTGGGCTGCTATTGCTGTCCCTTTGATCACTGCCAACACCAAAGGGACCATAAGCAATTGTGTGCTCAGAGCAATGTAATATTTTGGCTGTAGCCACCAATAGTTTGCCTAATTTCTAAAATCTTTAGCAAACAATGAATCACAGTTATGTGTATGAGCAACCTCCACGCAGAGGTGGGAGAAGCTTTGAAAGTTCCTCCCCTGGCCAGCTGGGCACATGGCTGCATGTTTCATCTTGCCTGGTATTCAAGTGATGGGCGCCAGCAAGAAAATGGCTAAGGGTATTAAGCCAACTTGCTGACAACATGCTGCTGCTTCCCCCTCCAGCTAATGACAGTGATCCCCTTCAGTACAATAAGTCCAGCTTAGCTTCTGCAATTACACCCCTCATGGGTATGGGACCACATCGGGCTTTGCCTCTGTGACCTGCTGGAACAGGCATTCCAGCGTAACTGGGAGACTCTCAGTCACAGTACGGATTAAGGCAGTGGAAATGATGGGAAAAAGGAAGGAAGAGACCTCTAAGGAGAAACATATATTGTTTTTACCATTAGCTCCAAGTAGTACTTTTTTATTTATTGAGGTGCTGAAGCTAGCAGAGGTTGCAGAGTGGATTGAGTTGGTAATTATTTAGAAGTATCCTGATTGCTAGTGAGGATTCCCATGTAGTAATTTTCCAACTGGTTAGAGGGAGAACTATACTCTTCACTTACTTAGTATTATTATGGCCTGTCAATTATGAATATTTATTCATTCCCAATAAGCTGTCTTGAGCCTTAGCTTTATCACTTCACTGCTGCTGCCACGACAGCATTGTATATGTGAAAACGCAAAGGTAAGGTGTGCTTTTCAAAGCTGTACACAATTCATCTTCTTGAGTTCTGACAGCTCCTCTCATGCACAAGATAATACCATCTAACACACCAACTACACCATCACACAGTGCTTTGCTCAGGTTTGATTCAGCACAGCACCTTAGGGCACACATCAAAACATCTCTAAGCAAGTTGAAAGTGTATGATGAGACCTAGCCTTAATGTTTTCCACAGCCCTATAGACTGCTGCATTAAACAGTCTGGTCCATCACGCTCATGTGCTGCTGAGCACATATTTAAGCACATTAAAATTGGGATTTCTGTAGGTGTAAATTCCCCATCTTGCTGAGTCAGGTCCTAAATTTAAGGCAGGTTGATCAAAATCTTTAGGAAATGTGGGGATGCTGGTGTCTGACAGTTCAGTGTAGCTCATTTAAGGCTGTGCGTGGCTGCAGTAGAGGCTTAGCACACAGCTATTGTTTTCTGGTCTTAGAGGAAGTGGCTTATGATGCCATTTTCCTCAGGACTTGGGGTTATTCCAGAGGGAGGTTTGGGCATCTGCTGTTGGTAGAAATCAGATTTCTTCCTCTCCCTCTCCTCCTTCTCTTTCTCCTTCTTTCTTTCTCCTCCTCTTTTCCATTCCATTCCATTCCCAGTTAGTCTCAAATGCCTAATATTTAATTTTTAGATTAGTGAGACTCATTAAAAGAATCACAGTGACACTCTATTGCCTGTTTGTGTGGTCTCAACCTCGGCAATATCCAAGCAGCTTATAAACACCGCTGAGGAGGCCACTGCTGTAGTAAAACACTGTTTTATACACACACTTAGAAAAATCAAAGAAAATATTGTGACAGAGTGTTTGATTTCTCTCTCCAATATTTCATGGCTGTTTCTTATACCAACCTCATATAAATACCTTAGTTACAGACACAGAAATATATGATATACAGATGTAGATATACATGTGTATGTAAGCAACATTATAAACACTGATTATGCATTATATTTCTACATGATGTTTTGCATTTCTTGGACTTGAAATGTGCAACATGCAGCAACTCACTCTCAGGGAGGGGGACACACATGCAGCCTGCTCTGAGTGTGGTCCTACCCCTCCTCAGCTACCGATTGACTGTATAGGGAACATATGGGAAAGCAGGTGCTTCTGGCCCAGCAAAACTTCCTGCTTTGATTCCTGGTGATGCTTTGAATTTCAGCCTTGCGTTAGAGTCTCACTGACTTTTAGAAAAGAACAGCAGCCTCCTTTGGTTTTGATAAGGGAAAGGTGGATTTATGGGGGCAGAGTTAAGGAGATAAGGGCATGGGAATCTCCCTCCTTCAGACCTCAATTGAGAACCTACACCTCAGGAAAATCTCCCCCATTTCTTCATTCCCAGCTCCCTGTCTGCCTGCACAGATGCCCACTGTGCCTGTTACTCCACTTACACTGCACACCAGAGTTTGTACTCTCCAGATGGTGGAGGACCCCAAAATTTACTGTCACATGCTTTATTTTGGGACCCATGTGAAAGACAGGGCTGTTGAAGGTCCACTCCAACATCTGCTGCAGCCGGAATATGAGAGGTGCCTCCAGCAAGCCCTGAATGAGTGGAGTCCCCCTGCCACTCTGAATCAGAGGCCGAGTTCCTGCACAGGGGCTTCACCGTAAAAATGCTCTTCACAGGCTCATCTCAAGCAACTGCAGCAATTTGGGGCCATCTGCAGATTTGCAACTTTAGTGCTCACCTCTTTTTCCATATCATTAAACACCACCAGCCTTCCTAAGGAATTTGTGAATTGCTCCTACAGCTGCCCTGATGAAAATGTTCCCAGCTCATTTTCTGCCTCTGTCTCTGTTTTGCTGTGCTTTCCCTCACGTGATAAGGTGGGTAGGCCAGTGATGCATCCAGCATGCCCAGACCTCTCCCACAGGAGGTACCGAGGGGTCCAACTCAAAGACATGCATGACAGCAAGGATGGTGTGACCACCCATGGGTGCATGCAGCCCCACCTCCCCCGTCACTCCTCACACAGGTTGACTTGGCAAGGCTGCCCAGTCTTTCTGCCCATCACTTCTTCTTCCTCTCCCTCTCTCAAAGCAAGCAGCACTCCCTTGGGTCTCCTCTGCCTGCTAGGAACATGCACAGTTCCTCCACCAGCTCTCGCTGTCCCCTCCTCTGACAGTCCAGCAACAAAGCCACCAGCCAGAGGAGACAGCGAAGCCCCAGGCAAGGGCTATGCCCCGCAGCATCTTTACATTTCTGGAATGATTTTAAAATGATAGCCTCAGACAGCCCTTGGTCGGACATGGCTGCTGTACCTAGAAAGATAAAGGGTGAAGTCCAGAGATTGACTTACCCACTTCTGCTCCACAGGGCTCCCTGCAAGCTTGCCAAGGCAGCATGCCTCTCCTCCTGACCCCTTATGTGTCTCAAGGAACTTGTTCTCTGAGAAAGTGGGGGAGGAAGGAGGAAAATCCAAGATTAAAGCCACTGGGAACCTGAGGCTAGCTCACAAGCCTCTCCAGGGACTCTTGCAGCAAAAACTCTGGGGAGCCTCCTCCCAGACAGCACAGCCTGCCTTCCCTTTCCTACACTTTAGCTTTTAGGAGTTTCACCTGTGTGGTTTACAGGGTTTTTTTTCTCCACAGTTTCATCCAATATGGTTTAATTTGCACCTCTAAAATTAAACCCAGCTTCCTTGCTGTTAGCAGGCAGCAGGTCTGAGCACCAAACTACAAAGTTTTCTATTTTTCTGTCCCCACGAGCTTAACCAAGCTCAAATTTGTGGTCTTGGTGTTTCACAGACCAGAGCTACAGGAATGGGGAGCGACATCTGCCTGAGCAGATGTCTAGGAAGAATTAAGGAAAGCGCAGGGAATCGCACCTGATGGCTCAGGGACTTCACCAGCTTGAGGTGTAATCTGTGTCTTTAGCAGCCCTCGAAAGATTTTGCTTTCTTGTATTTGTCTAGCTTCTTTCTGACCCCCTAAAAAAGCTCCCATCACCCACACCATCCCGTGACAACAATCTCAAAGGGCAACCAAGTGCTGAAATGGGCTTTCCCCCTCCCTGCTTCTTTTAAACCTGCAGATTAATAAATTTACATACGACTTCAAGTCTGGTGAGAAGGAATTAGAGTTCCTTCCCATTTCCTTTTCTTCCAAAGACCTCTCAGATGCTCACTCTTGCCCTGAAGCTCCCTCTCTTCCAGACCAATATATTTCAGCCTACTCAGTCCATCCTTCTGCAGAAGTCATTCCCTAACTTTGCCTGCCTTTTTTTGCCCAGCAGTGCAGTGCTAGCCATGTTGATCCACCAGAGGCACCACACAATCAGTCAACAAAGATACTGGTAGAAAGGGCCACATCAGGGTGGTGTTCTGTCTGAGGTTATCATGCTGTGCACAGCATCACCCTGTACATGAAAAGTCTCACTACTTTCCTTTCAATGCGTGCTCAGCCAGGGGGATGGTGATGTTGAATGTGACCATGAGTATATTCACAGCTCCAGACTGTTTGGGTCCCAGCACGACCAAACAACCACCGTGCAGATGCAGCAGGGATGCAGCTGAGCATCACTTGGCCCATCTTGGAAAATGGCAGAGGTGAAAAAGGAACAACATGACTGCCTCAATTTCTCAGCCTGTGCCCAAGAGCACCCAGAAGACAAATACATACCTTATACTGGAGAAGGGCTCAGGAGCAACTACAGAAGAAGCCTCTTATTTCACATGCTGGGCAAGGATGCTTCTCCCTGGGAGATAAAACAGGGTGGAAGGGGCCAGACGCAGCTCTTCCCTCTCTTGCCCTGCAGGCACACACCTCCCCTCTTGCCCTGTTGTTCCTGAGCTCATCAGTGTATTTCAATTTACTTTAATTACTACCTTTATCTCCTGACTTTGGGAAGCTGTCCACCCCCCCCCAGCTTGAATGAGGAATTGTATTTTACCATCATTACACCAGACACTCTGGCAATATCTCTTTTGTTTTCATATCTGCCTGGCTTTAAGTGGGGACCAGCTGTGAAGTACTTTAAGGACCAAACCCATGAACAGACTATCCTGTATTCCTCTGTTTCTGCTAACACTGGGGACCAAATGGTCAATTTTCTCTGCTGCAGGTTGTGTTCCAGTCCCAAGCACACTGCAATTTCATGCCCCTTCTGTCTGTTTGGCTGGTGGGGAACTGAACAAAACCAGTACAAAAGGAGGCTACAGCAAATTTTGCGCAGGCGTTTGCTGGCATTTTCTGGTAAGTCAAATGTGGAATATGTCTGATATTTATCAGATTAAAAATGTCACCTTCTACCTCTTCTTCCTGATATTAAGAAAAAAAAAAGAAAAAGAAAAAACAAAAAGCAGTCTGGAAGATTTCAATGCCCTGTATTCCTCCACCAAAGACAGTATGCATGCTAAGAAGGAGATTACAGCCTCTTCAGGAGCTCCTTTCTTCTGCTGGATTACTTTTAGAGCATGCAACATCCTTCTCATCCTTGCAACCTCACACCTGATGTTATGGGGGCTCCCTGTCCATGATGTTTGTACCACCATGGACCTTTTCCATCCCCACAGTCCCCCATGTGAAAACAATAAGAGTGAAGGGCTTTGTGTTCCCTTCATCCTTGGTCAATCCTGCCTTCTGCTGTAATGAAAAATATCGCATCAGAAAGTTCTTAGATGGTAAAATCCAACCTGGTCCCTCTTTCTCTTTTGTCTTCTCACCATTCCAGCCTAATTTGTGTCCTGTTGTATGATACTTTCATGGAATATCCTATTGACATGAACAATGTGAACCATAGCCATGATTTGTGTGGATGTACAGGTGTACATCATGTGCACAAGTGCACTTTGAAGTGTAAGTATGCGTATATGCAAACATGCAAGCTGATCAAAGTATTGCACCTGTATATTTATCATTTATTATAATGCCTGGCATTAAAAAAGCTAGCACAGTAGATATAATATGTAATGGAAGTATCATATGCAAATAACTTACTTAGTGTTACAGCAAGAGTAATGGAAGCCATGGAATCCAACTCTCAGCAAATCTGATGGGGTTGCATTTTACATTATGGACTCAGTCCATTTGCTGGGGATGGCCCAAGGAAAATAGCTGTCAGTAAGAATTTGTGTAGAAGCAGATGCAACGTGCAGAACTGTAAACAGCCTGATGCAGTACATTTTATTACCCAGATTAAGGATGGCAGGCAATTTATTTGCTAAAGGCCAGCAGCAAATAATCTTTTCCCTGTTAAACAAATTTAGACAGCTTGAGGCGGGGCCCAAAAGCAATTAAAGATATTATTAAAGCAGGGCAGGAGATTGTAATTTAACATATGTATGTTATGTATATACATATACAGAAAGACAAATAAGCCTGCAGCCACCTTTGGAACCAGTATTCAAGTCTGAAATGCAACAAGGCTGGCAATTAAGTGCTTATCTTCCTTTGTTAATGAGTAATCTTCACCTTTAATCGGCTGCATTAATTATTCCATTGCACTGAGTTTTTACAGTTCTGAACAGCAAAAAAAGTTAATTTTGTTGTGATTCATGGCTTTTCAGACTTACCTGAGGCTGAGCACAGGAAAGATGAAGGCAGGCTGGTTATAGGTCTTCTCCCTCCCCTTGCAGGCACCCTGCTAACAGGCTCTTCTCCTTTGGTCCAGACTGATGCTGCCTGCCAGGGCAGCAAGATTCCTGCAGCATCTGGCAACAGTGGGATACTCCACGCTGGATGTTGTCTGTTGTCAAGGAGATGAAGTATCTTGACTATCAGACCAAGCAATAATACAACAGACATTCAATGAAATACATGCAGCTATTAAGAAAAAATCATCAGAAATCTTCCATATTACACAAACGGGTTTTTTTCCTCCCTTACTTAGAGGTCTGGTTCCTACTGTAAGAACAGAAAACAGTAGGTTTTGTATTGGGCTGTAATAGAGATGCAGATTGAGGCATGCTACCTCCATACAAAATGTTATTAAATACATGACGGGAGCACAATTTCATGTATCATAAGAACAACAGCCACACAGAAAAAGCCTGATTAAGTACTCTTCATATATGACATCTGATTACAAAAGGTAATCCCTGCTCACACTGAGCCTGTATTGCTGCTGCTGTCACAGGCAACATAGGGTTCTGAGCCTCTACTGCCTCGTGTAAACTTATAAACTGCTACAGCTCAAATGAAAAAGTAGTTTTCTTTCTTCTGGTGCTGTAAAAAAACAGTGGTAGAAACTGAGATCAAATCAGGAAAACTGAGTCACCCTCTTTCCCCCCTTCCCTTTTGGACAGAAAGACTGATATTTCCCCCGTTGTTATGAACACCAACCCCACACGCTCATCTCCTTTCCTATTTAGAATTAATTGACTCAAAAAGACCCTCAACCTTCCTCTGACCACCAGGTATGCAGGCAAACCTGCCATGGGATGTATGCACTGTACACTTCTATCATCACACACTGCAGGTCTCTCTTCTCTTTTGGTGGGACTTCCTGCAACCAAACTGGGAAAAGAGCCAGCAGGAACCAAACAGGGTGTCAGGGCTTCATTAACATTTTTTATTGAAAACCTTTCAATTAAATCAAAATACACTTGCAAGTGAATTTTAATTCCAGGGATTATTTCAAAATTTTTCATTTTCTTTTGGATTAGGAGTGGAATAAAACAAGGAAACTACAAGAATGGAAATGATCCAGGTAATTTCTATATAAGCTGATGTGATTCTTGCATAACTGCTTCAAGGCTCTATTGCAGGACAAGGTTAAGATTCAAACCAATTAAGTGAGGTAAGATGCAGGCCAAATAATGCAACAGCTGGCACAGTGCTCTAAGAATTAAAGAAAGTCACTAAAAACTATGTCAATCCACATTGGTTTACATAAAACGTACTTTCTCAAACTAACCAGATGCCTTTGATGAGATGATCATTTTTTCTGAGAGAGATAAAAAGCCTTGTACTTGGTACTGCACGACATTGGCTTAGAAGCTAGAATGAGGACACACCTTGAGTATTGTGTCCAGTTTTGGGCACCTCAATATAAGAGAGATATCGAGGTGCTGGACCAAGTGCAGAGGAGAGCAATGAAGCTGGTGAAGGGCCTGGAGAATAAATCTTACGAAGAACAACTGAAGGAGCTGGGACTGTTTAGTTTGAGGAAGAGGAGGCTAAGGGGAGATCTCATCACTCTCTACAACTACCTGAAAGGACATTGTAGAGAGGTTGGTGCTGGTCTCTTCTCTCAGGTAATTAGTGA
>WUAM01000359.1:29349590-29361891 GCA_024336885.1 Actenoides hombroni
AGCTGCCTGGCAGAAAAGGACCTGGGGTGTTGGCTCACAGCCAGGTGAACCTGAGCCAGCAGTGTGCCCAGGTGGCCAAGAAGGTAAATGGCATCCTGGCCTGTATCAGCAATAGTGTGGCCAGCAGGACTAGGGAAGTGACTGTACCTCTGTACTCAGCACTGCTGAGGAGGCACCTCGAATACTGTGTTCAGTTTTGGGGTCCTCACTACAAGAAGGACATTGAGGTGCTGGAGCATGTCCAAAGAAGGGCAATGAAGCTGGTCCAGTATCTAAAGCACAAGTCCTGTGGGGAGCAGCTGGGGGAACTGGGGTTGTTTATCCTGAAGAAAAGGAGGATGAGGGGAGACATTATTTCTCTCTACAACTACCTGAAAGAAGGTTGTAGCAAGGTGGGGTAAGTCTGTTCTCCCAAGTAACAAGTGATTGGACAAGAGAAAATGGCCTCAAGTTATGCCAGGAGAGGTTTAGGTTGGATATTAGGAAAAATTTCTTCCCCAAAGGAGTTGTAAAGCCCTGGAACAGGCTGCCCAGGGAAGTGGTGGAGCCATCATCCCTGAAGGTATTTAAAAGACATGTAGATGTGGTGCTTAAGGACGTGGAATAGTGGTGACCTGGCAGTGCTGGGTTAACAGTTGGACATGATGATCTTAAAGGTCTTTTCCAACCAAAACGATTCTATGATTCCCTCTTGTTGCTGGTGTTATTGGGATCTCAGTTTCACACAGTTCCTATTTTCATGATGCTTGTAGGAACTTAATGTCTTTGTGCCTTCCTTCCTCTGTCAGATTTGGCTGTGGCTGGCCAACAATTCCAATGTAATAGCGGGGAATGCAAAGGGAGCTAGAGGCAGCATGATTGCATGGCTGTATTTCCTTACAAAGAAAGGCTAAAAATATCAGTGACCTTTCCAAGCTCTACTTTTCCATGGTTTGGAGCAGAGTTGTGAAATTTGGCAGGTGAAGAGGCCTTTGGGGTGTGCCTTCTGCTGTTCCTGTGAAAATCTTCCCAAATTTGGGCTAGATATAAACCTTTGGAAAACATGGCCATATGTTAAAATACATGCAAGAACTTCAGTAATTTAGTGGAATTCCTCATGCTCCCTGAGTCTCATGCTACTTTCCCTCTCTGTGCCACTACCTGTCTCTGGGATCTCCATCCAGACATCCCTATGTTCCAGTATAGACACTGGATTTGAAAGCAGGGGTGCAATTTCTTTGGAGCTCCTTGTTCTCATCCTGCTAACAACCACAGAACAAGAGGATGCTCAGAGCAACTGCGTGAAGGTAAGAGGACACAGAACAGATGGTGAACCAAGGCGGCCCTGAGTCACCACATCCCGTGAAAGGCAATTGTCATTGGACAGCCTCCCAAATCCATTCCTGCTCGAGGAGTGAGGCCTTGCCACCATGCTTGCTCTCAGACAAAAGCTGTGTATGAAATGCATGCATTCATCTCAGGTATGCTAGTATGTGAGTAAAATAATCCAAATTACATGGTTTTATCATGCACATGGTTGTGGGGAGGTAAGGTCTTTCTCTGAGATCCACCTGTGTGGCTATGATGAAGAAGAGAGCGTTGTGCTTCACAGTGAATTAGTCATTTACTTATAGTTTAATTAAGCCTCTGAGAAATTGTTGACTAACACTGCTTTCTGGCTGGACAGGTAAAGAGTGGCTTTGAGCCATGCCCACAGGATATCTGCCTCACTGAACTGGACAGAAGGTGTCTTGATGTCTCCTGCCTGAGTGAAGGACACTTCCACAGACAGCAAAAAGTGGTTTTTGTTTGCTTCTAACTTATGCAGGCTTGGTTTAAGGGTGGATGATTTTAAGGCAGAGGATGACCTTCAAAGTCCTCCATACCTCTAAGGCTCCAGCCTGCATCTCCTCTGGCACTGCATGCCCTGCTGACCTGCCTTGTTCACCCCAGGATCTGATGATGCAGACCAGTGAGTGGAAGAAGAGACATACAGTGACCAGGTTTAGCTAGGGGGATTACTTGGCTTGGAGCAGATTGATGTGGGCAAAATGGATTCCCACAGGACCTGGGAAAGTTTGTCACAGCTGTGAGCACTGGGAGTGACTGGGGAGATTGCAGGTTGCAAGCAGGTAGATGGAGGGAAAGCTGATGAGGAATTGAATGAGATTGGAATTGCTAGGGCAAAAAAAGAATGAAATTGGATGGAAAGGTAAGGGAGAGAGAAGATGGGGAAATGGGAAAATACTGTATTCAATAGAGGATTTCTACCCTATGAAGCAACAACGGCAGAAGTCCCACAGAAGAATCTAGATTGGGATTAACGTGCATTCAATTACATTGGTAATTGAAGTCTGTGTGTTGTAGGGGCTGCTCAATTAAAGTTGCATAACCCGTGTCCTTTTTAACAGCTCTTGATTTCCAAGGAGCTTACTTTATGATGATGGTCTGCCAGCATTGTTTTCTTGACTGAAAGCTAATCCTCCAAGAGCGGTAAGGGGCCAGTTGCTTTGTGTGTGCAGAGGCACAAAAACCAGTACAGAAATCACAAAGCAAGGCAGAGCTGGAGCAGGCATTAGAGGATCCATTAGTAAAAGGAGCATCCATTCCCATGCAATTCCATGTTCTCTGGGCCACCCTCCTGAAGATGTCTACTGATGTCACTTGAGCCTGGAGTGACTCCAGCAAGGGGTGGCAGGCTCTGCTAGCATTGCTGGCAGTATATTAAGACTCCGTGCTTGCACATTACCTGGCAAAGCTGTAGCAAGCAGCCTGAGACCACCCTGGCGTGGGGAAACAGGGAAGTTCCAACACCCTTTGCCCCACTGCTAAGGCCACCAGACCACCTGCCAGAGCCCCAGATGTTAGCAGGATAAGAGTCAACTATCTTTAATAAGCAGGGGAAGACTACATTTGAGATTAAAATTGGCCTTGCAGTGCAGGCATGTGCCTGCACTTGGGTGTTTAAACCTCATCTGTAACATGGATGTGGGACAAGCATTGCACGTCTCACATGGTCACTGTCTCCATCACACAGAGTGTCCTGGGGTCAGGGTCCCCACAGAGACAATCAGCCAGGTACTGGACCCTGTGCAGATGTCTCCACAACCTATTGCATCGAGCTATAGCACTGGCATGCATCTCTCCATGCCCTACTCCAGATTGCAGATTCCAGATTGTAGGACACTCCATCCTATTTGCGATAATGCAAAGCCCTCTCCTCCTACTCAGAGTTGCATAACAGCTCTAGCAGCAAATGCATCAGCTGCTTATGCAGGAGAGAAATCTTGGCAAGGCTGAATGCAAATTTAGCTAGGCCAAATGGCACACAAGTTTTCCAGAGATTTTCAGAAATACCTGTTCTTTTAACAGCCGATGGACACAGTCATTGGACACCTATTTTTCAAGAGATGAAATAGACTCCAATAACCAAAGTGACCAACATATCAGTCCTTAGCAGACAAAACTTGGATCCAGTCACTGGGATTTTTTCCATGTCAAAATGAGGCAAAGGTTGCAATGTTTGACTTCTGTGATGCTGAAGACCCTCACTGAGCCACCTTGTTCTCTTCCTGGTGATGAGTGAGGAATTACCCACATATGACAAAAAATACAAAATAATCACATTTTCCCCAGACCTTTCTTAGCTAAACTGCCTAATTACCTATCCTGTTTCATTTGAAAAAATATTAAACTTGGGGGTGGCTCAGGGGAAAGTATTGCTGCTGCCTTGCTGATCTTGGCACAGTTCAGCTCTTCTTCTTTGAGGAAATGCTGTGAAGATTTCACAGCTGATTGTCAGCAAAATTTACTTGAGCCGGTGCTAACACTAAGGACAATCTGTTACATATAATTGAATTTGGTTAAGAGTCTGAATGAATTTTTGAGCAGATGGCAAACTGGGCAGTATAACAAGAGGGAAAAAAACCTGGGCAGATAGAATTCTAATCCTGTTCTATGTGTAAGTTACACCTACTACAGACTGCCTGTTTCTCTGGGTCTTCAATGTCCCCTTGGGTTCAGAGTGGCAAGGGCTGAATCACCAAAATCTGGTGCTCTCGAACTAGGGCCTGGTAGTCTCACTGCAGACAGCTCTAGCTTCTTTCCACACCACTGCCAGGGTGAGCTGGGCTAAAGGGACCTGGGAGGATGCTAATCAGTTTTGCTGCGGTATTCAGTGAGATTAGGATTGGCTCATCTCCCACCATCCCCTCTGATCATGTGCTGTGCCCATGAACTCTTTCTGCTGTCTAATTCTTTGCAACCCAAAGAGCAGGTTAACACTTTAACAGATGTAGACTGCCTCCTTCCCTAGCCCCCTAATATAAAGAGTTTGTTGGAAGGTTAATAGGATGCTGAGAAGACAGGCTGATTAAAATTAATCCAAATTAAATTAAGGGAAAGTCAAGTAACCCAGTCAGTTGATAAAAATTCATACCAAAAGCATTAAAAAGAAGCCATTCAGACTGTAAAGTAACAAAAGATCTGGACCTGAGAGCGTTCTCACCCAGGCATCACTCAGATGGATTCAGCTGCAGAGTGCACATGGCTTGTAAGACCAGTCTCAGGAGCAGCTGGGAACATGGCATGCTTGCTCATCAGCCCTAACCATGCCTAGCTGGCTCTGGGACAGCCTGCACACTCCCTGGGAAACACCATGACTGGGAATGCCTGGTGGTGGGACCTGTCACATAGTCATGCAGGAGACCAAAGGCTGCGCTCGGTATCTCACAGCATCCCATCCTGATCACTGGGCAGGTTGAGACCACAGAATATGGGAGGTGGTATGTGTTAGGAAGCAGGACAACATGGAGTCACTGGGGATTACTGTATTCCTCATCTTCATCCGCACTGACCCACCAGTGTGACAACTTCCAAGAGTAGCATCCATTGCACAAGACAGTTTGCAAGTTCTCAGTCAAAGCCGACAAGTTCTTCAAGGACTCCCAAGCATCTTAAAGAATAATATTAACAATCAGGAGAGCTACATTAATCTCTAATAGTATTAAAGCTATTTCATAAAACAACAAAGCTCTCCTCCAACCTAGGGATTGAGATGATCGTATGCTTTCACATGCAGCAAGGCAAGCTTTTTTCCTCAACACGTGAAGTTAGGACAAAAATTACTTCAGAAACGAAACAGTCACTATCCCAAAGAACACAGAGCCACAGATCCTGTAGTTCAATATATAATACCCTTAATATACATGTGCTCAATTTTCATTTCAAGGTACCTGGGAGAAGGAAGATCTCCCCACTATAAGTGAAGATCAGGTTTGAGACCATCCAAAGAACCTGAAGGTGTACAAGTCCATGAGACCAATGACATCCATTCATGGGTCCTGACTGAACACATGAAGTTGCTAAGCTGCAAGAAATTGGCAATAATCCTTTATTACAGCCACAGCCTCTCTCTGGAAATCTTCTGTTCAATTTTACAGGGAATAAATTTCCTAGCTGGAGGGAAATTTCTTCCTGTGAGAGGAGACAAAATGTCTTTGTAAGACACCTTTACCTATGTATCTACTACAACTCAGAGCAGAAGAAGTATAATCTCATATTCAATAAGCCTGCAAGTTCACCAGAGAAGAGTTCACAATCACCCCTGAGGACAGAGAGTCAGCTGCACGCCTGTTCTGCATTGCTTATCACCCACCACCATTGCACTGTCCCACATTGGGAGAGAATCAGCAGCCCTCACTCCTGGCCTCAGTCTTGCCTTCCTGTATCACAAGGAAGGCGTTTGAAAGGTGCATGAAGACAAAATTAAGGAAGCTCTTCATCCCACACTGGCATGGCGGGAGTGTGCTTTTCAGGGGTGGCAACCTGGGCCTTGTAGCCACTGTGAGAAGCTGCTACAAATTGCTCTTCTCTTCCTTTCTGATTCAGACAACCGTCTAGCAGCCTGGATGATGTCTCTGTGAGTTTCCACACATGGACATGTGTTTATTGTCTTGCCCTGCAGACTGTCTCACCAATCACCCGTCCCTTTTTTAAGTTGCATTTACTGGGGAAATAGAGACTCGGGCAACCTCTCCCCTTTCTCCTCTCTGTTTTTTCCCCTTTTACTCCTGTAACAGCTTTTGAATCCTTTCTCTGGTTTCAACCATATTTTACAGAGGTCTAGGGAGCTTAGAGATATCAAGTACACAGAAACAGTGTGAAACCAGACATCCATAAAGAAAGAGATCCTTCTAGTGGCTTTAAGGTGGAAGAAGCAAACACCATCAGCCTTATATTTGCCCAGGAATCCAGCTTCCTCGGTTCTGCTGCCCAAGCAATGCCTGGTGACTGTTGTGATGGCAAGCATTGGGGTCATAAAGCAGTGCCATAAATAGCTCATTTATTTTTTCTGTGCCATTTACGCCATCACTGCCAACAAAGTGACACATGATAAATAAAAGTAAGAGATGCTTTCAGCTTTAAAAATAGAAATGTATTTCACTTTTGCTGCTGCACCAGGAAGGCCTGACTCTGCTCTCACTTACACTGCCATGAAACAAAATTAGCTACAGAGAAATGAATGGAGTTACATCCATCAGAAACTGTGAAAGTGACAGCAGAACTGACCTCTTTTCTTTTAAACTTTTTTCTACTCAATACTGTATGAACATCTTTTTTTATTTAATGCAGTAATCCTTTCAGGCTGACTCCTGTTCTTCAAATCAGAGTCAATGCCATGCAAGAACTAACACGGATGCAGCTCAGAGTGGAAAATCAGTCTTGGTGAAGACCCTAGTGATACAAGGAGTGATCCTTGTGCCAGCTTGAGGTGCCATTGCAGAACAATGTAGAAAGCCTCTATGGAGGGCCAGCATTTGCTTTTCCTGCACGACAAAATGTAAAAGCACAGCACAGGCTCTGGCATCAGGGCTGATGCTCATGGGGCTCTCCAAGAAGCCTTATTTCTGGCAAGAGGAGAAACGCTGATGGCCTCCTGATGGTGCCCCATTCAGCTGTGCTTGTCCAGAGCCATTGACTTTGGCCAGGCAGGATGAAGCCTCCATGGGTGGGACCTAAGCAGGTTGGCAGAATACATGGAAACTTCCCAAGAGATGTGTCAGAGGAAGAAAGCAGCATATCCCTCCTAATGAAAGCAGTGGCTCAAAGGCAATCAATCCCTTCTCCCATGGATCTGGACCCTGGTACTCTGCTGTCTGAGGTGGCAGCAACTTGAAAACAAACCAATAGCCTTGCTGCTACCCCAGAGTACCACATTAAGTAATCAAAAAATGAATAATTAAATTAAAAGAGGATTATTTCCCACAGGAAAGCAGAAAATTGCTGCCTGTGGGACAAAGGATGATGGCAACACTTAATTTTCTGCAGTTCTCAGCAGTCAGCAGTGAGGTGATGTGAACAGAGCAGGAAGAACCCCCCTGGAATCACTTTGGGGTTTTGGCTCCTGATTAATTCCTGAATTGTCTTTTGCCAAATGCAGGAATAATGATTTCTGAAGAAAAAGGAAGCAAATCAGGAAGTGCAAGACATTGGCTTTTACATGGATGTCAGCCTTGGGGTCTGGGGATATCTATTTACATACAGATACCTGAGGCATTTGCACGGAGCAGTCCCATTGACTCACAGTTACCTGCTATAAATATTTGTAGGATACATTTCTATGTTTAGTCCTCTACATATATTTTATTGCTGGATATGAGGAGATGTGCACACGTGCTTTGTTCTGACACTTTCTAAGACCAGTATTTAATAGTGCTAATCTTTTTTTTTTTTCCCCCAAAGATGTATATATCTGTTTGAACAGACAGAATCCGTATTTCTCACAAACTGTAATTAAAACTCAACAACTCCTCACATAAGATAACAATATCATAATATACTTGCTTTCCTCACAGAAATTTAAACAAGTTGATATGGTGAACGAATAATGATCCTACATTTATGCAGCACTTATTTTCCCTGAGTAGCTGCAAGCCCTTGGTACACCAATACCCAGGCTGTATGAGGCACTACAATGGGCTCTGAACACATCCAGAATGGAATAAATTGTACTCTTCAACCCTTCCACCACCTCAAACTTTCCTTGCCCCTTGAAACCTCTCATCGAGCCACCACATCCTTCTTTGAACCTTTTCTATTGGGAAGCCCAATGCAATCTGTGTAAGGCTGCTTCTGACAGCCCTCCTAAACCCCTCCCTAAAACCAATATTTCTCCAGAGAAGCAATTTCTTCACTCACTGCATCAGCACTGGCTATAAAAGGCCAGGGTATTTTGCCAAGAACTGTGCCATTTTCCATAAGCCCACCTTCTCATTTCTCTCTGCCCAGAAACTTCATAATTCCCAACATGGCAGTTGTAGTTGTGACTGAGCTATCACAAACAAGATGTCCATGGTGGTGGTGTGGGATTCAGAAACACACACGCGGCACTGGGAAGACTAAGGCTTTATCCCTGTTAGTCCCCCTTCCTTCCTCTACTAGAAGATCCATACTTGTCAACACATCACACTGTATATATCTGAAAACTGTGACCCTGTGCAGGAGCCCAGAGTTTCAAAAGCAGATTTCTCATTCCCCATCCCCTGTGCTAAAGCAGATGGGTGCAGGGAGCTTCACAAGTAACCAGCATGCTTAACACTACAGAGCAAGGCTGCAGCAGAACAATTTCTGGATGCCAACCTAGGGCCCCAGTACCAAAACCAGATCTTTCCTTCCAGCCACCTGTCACATATCTATGTATCCAAAATGTTTCACTCTCCTATTCAGAGTGCAACTGCCTATGAGACCACCCCTTGCACCAGGTTGAGCACCAAGCTTCACCACAGCAACCGGGGAGCTGCCTTCACCTCTATAGAGTGTATGTCTGCATCAGAAGAGAGGACATCTTTTGTGGGATGTGGCTTTTGAGTATGGGAGCAATAAACTGACACTTGGAGTCCAGAGCCAGTGGGATCAAGGTAGGAAAAGGCAGGGGTGAAGCCCTGGCTGGCTGTGCAGGCAGCTCCATCGCCCTCCTCATACAAAGGTCCGGCAAACCCGGGCTATCAGCACAGAAGGAGCAGAAAGCAGCAGAGCAACCTGTGCCTCCATGTAGAACTGTGAAAAGCAGCACAGTGGAGAGATACTTCAGCGTGTACCTTTTCAGTAGACCGCTCTTATATTTGCTAACCAAATCTCCAGTGCTTTTAAAAATGGCTTCATTGTGATGCATTCCAGGGACAATTGTCACTGATCCAAGAATAACACTTGCACACATAGTCATTCAAACTCAGTATTCACTCAAAACCTGGCACCAATGATCCTTTCTCTGCATGTGCAGCTACTCCTTTATCTTGGCCTATCTAATAGCCACAGGAACATGGTGGGTGACATTCCCTCCTGCCCTGTAGCCCTCCCAGATAAACCAGTGCAAAGCATCTTTGTCCCGCTCAGCTCCAGCACCTGCTCACTCTACCACTTCAGCAGGAGCTAAAACTGCCCAAGGGGTACTCTAACCCCAGCCATCAGGCACTGATCCCTGGGCGATTGTCCTTTAGCTCCAAACTGTCACCAAACTGCCAGCTAAGTGCTCCCCACCGCTGGAACAACTCCCAGCCAGCCAGCTGCTGCCAGCCTCCAGCCTCTTCTTCCCACCAGTGCAAAAGAATGAGGCTGGTTTGGTGATGGAGGAGAAGGGAATTGAGGTTGGAACCTTGTCTCATCAGGAAACACTGAAGTATGGGTTTTGTGAAGGTGTATGAACCCCTGTCATTTAATCAGTTAGCACTGGGTTTTTTCTATCTTCGAAGTTCTTTACCAGCCATGGTGTTCTCTCAGTAACCACTAGGTGACTTTGCTGGAACCAGTGGCAGCAAGCAGAGCCTGTTCCCCTCCCAAATGACTCAGGCTCTGCAAGGGTATCCTTGCAAGGCAGGAGAGCTCAGTGTTATTGTTTCATCAGAGAAGGATGGGAAAACTGAGAGGAGGCATGATGGAGAGATTTGTCCAGGGCCTGCCCGCTAACCTGCACTGTGAATGCATGAATTACTCAGCCCTGTGCTCCAGCCAGTCGTCTCTAAGTGCCTCTGGTGCTTATCACTGGAAACCACTGACAAATGCATAAGTACATCAGTACCAGGACAAGCCAAGGTCCCATCTCCCCCTGCATCCCATCTCTGGCGCAGGACATGGTGCTGGCAGAAAGGCTGTGCCCACAGGGCTGGTATACAGGCATGGTATGGATCATCTCCCTCCCAGCATGCATTGAAAAACAATCATAATGATCAAAGCACTGAAACATGCTTTTTGGCTTGCAGTGCTTGAACTGTGCATGTCTGTTTGAACTGAAGAAACACTTTGATGATCTTAATCAGAACTTCCCTCTAAACACATGTTTCTATTTCCACCATGGTACAAGCAAGCACAGAACTCTGCTACCCAAGAACTCTTGTCCAAAATGTGCTTCCAGCCCCAAAGGTCACCAGAAACAGAGTCAAAAATATAACCCTGCTCTCAAACTGTTAGCCAGACCAAATATAAGGTTCCTTTCCAGTTACAAAAGCAAGAAGTTCTCTGGTAGGTGGTATCTTGTCAATGGGAAGTCAATGCATTTCATCCTGGTTCCAAAGCCACGGAGGTTCAGAGGAGCTTTACAGTGGGGTCCAGATCAGGTCCTCGAGAAGCACATATCATCGACAGCAAAACTGGCAGTATGGATCTGAGATCTATACTATGACGTAAGAGCATATGGCAACGCTTTGAACAGATGCTGAAGAGAGAGCTATTCATCATTTGCTATCGATTCTCCTTTCTGCCTTGTGAAGATGTTTTATATACATCACATCAGAGGTAAAATTTACCCAAGGAATGTAATAAACAGTATTGCCACAAAGACAGAGCACAAACTTTACACTACTGGCAGATTAAAAAGTCACCCTGTCCCTAGAGATTTCCTCCTGTACATACCAGGGAAATCCAAGTGTAAACAAATTTAACACAGATGATTCTCATTTATTTTACTTCTGGGAAATGTTGTTCTGGCAGGTTCGAGTGTCAAGCTATACATCCTTCACTCCTTTGAGTCACGTTCTTGGGAATCTGTATTTATAGTCCTAGGCCTTGTGTAGTTTAGAGTTTGTGCCAAAGCCTGCTGCAGTCAATGGAAATCTTGGAAAAAAACTTAGAAATGTTTTATAAAAGCACAGTTTTTAATAGAATCTGTTAAAATACTAGAATATGTAAAAAAAATTCAAAAAACATTTTTTCAAGAAAAACCTATCCAGCCATTGGCTGTATATAGTAGATTCAGAAATCAGCTGTGGATGTGTGCTCCTGAAAACGCTCGTAGCAATAACCTCAGCAAAATGTATTACCTGCCATGCACAGCACCCTCTAGCACTTCAGCATCTGAACTGAATCTACAAGAGTCTAGAATGACTGAGGTCAGAGATGCAAGTACTATGAAGTACTATGGAAAATTCTTTAGGGCAATAAATGGATGAGGGAATAATATACATCACAACTTTAAAATCCTGGAGCAACTGAAGTAAGTTGTAGGAAGTCCTATAGGCAACTTCAAACAACAGCATTTCCAGCTGAGACAACCAAGGAAAAAAAATAAAATAAAATTCTAACTGGGAGCATTTGTAGGTAGTACAGACTACATAAGCTTTCTCCAGTAAACTTGTCTTATCAAGGCTGAAGGTCTGAACCAGCCTTGCACAGTTGTGTAGGCCTCTAAGCTAACAGGATCTGGCGAGCTTGGAGTCATCTTCACCATCACTTAGGAACAGAGCATGATGAAGCCAAATGTCTTTCATGGTCCAACATTCACATGTATTTTAATATCATCTACAGCAAACCCATGGCTGAGGATATATAGAAGAAGACATGGACACATTGGCCTACAGGCTCCACATGCAGCTTGTGTACCACCAAATTCCCTGTGCAGATACCCCAGTTTCAGTATTTAGGCACTTTTGTGATGTAAGAACAAGGTCATAAGTGATCCAGGGCACACTCCCATCTTCATGCTGCCCACATAGCTGGATTTAGCTTGTTAAATGCCAGAGCATAGCTTGGATATAAAGATCCATAGGGCAGTATCCTTCAGGCAGACTGAGCTCAGCTGTAACCTTATGTCCTTCGTTTCTGCTCAGGCTTTAGCACGAGCCTGTGTGCCACCAGTTTGGGCACCAGGTGTCAGCATAGACTTGTTTGGATTCTAAAAACCCTGTCTGAGGAGCTGCTGTGTGCAGTCAGTGGGAGACCATGAGCCCCCAAGCACCACCCAGCCAGCTCTGCTGGGAACCCAGGCAGCTACTTCTGAGCAGCCCAGTTTTCATGGTGGTCTCTCCAAACACATAGCCAATTAATCCCCCCC
>WUAM01000359.1:29381579-29400393 GCA_024336885.1 Actenoides hombroni
GCGAATTCTCCCCTCCGCCGCCCCGCTGCTCTCGCCGACTCCGCCGCCTTTTTTTCCGTCTCTCGGAGAGCAGATACAGGACGGAGGCGAAAGCCCGCGCGGTTAGAGCATCTGCCCAGTCACGGGTGCGTGCTGGGGGGATGACGGTGCATCTTGCCTCTCGGAGCCCGGTGCGGGGCCGGCAGGTCTGCGGGGTGTGCAGGCTGGCTGCCGGCTGTCCTGCCCCTCACGCAGCCCGGGAGCGCCAGTGTCCCTCCTTTGGCGATACGTGTATCGCTTCTGCCGTACGCTCAGTGCGTTGAATTAACTGCCTTGGGATCGGGGGAGAAATTGGTCGGGTAGGGGAATGAGTCCTGGACAGAGGTTTTAGTGCTTTTTGCTAGCTGGGTTTTGGCACCCCGCTGGTATTCCAACGGTTACGTTTCTGGAAGATGACTTTTAAAAATATTTGTGGCTGATGAAGGACAGATGTGTAGCTGGTGGGGTTGGGTTGGTTTGGGGTTTTGTTTGGTTTTTTTTTTTCCATGGGTTGTTTATTTTTTAAATAAGGGAACTGCATAAAGGATTGAAGAGCATCCGCTCTCTAGGCCCTGTGCTAGCTGGAGGTTGGTGGCCCATTTTGAGAGTGGATATTTTTATTGGTAAGGGATGCTACAACACCTGTGAAGGAAAAACCCTTTAGATGGGATATTACTATATAAAAAGCTGTGGGGTTTTGCTTATGCATAGATAGTTTCTTACCGATCATTTTGCTTTCAAGAGCTTCTTAAGAGTAGATATGCCAAGTGTTTTCCTCAGTGGTACCATTGCAGTTCCTGGAGCAGCTGAAGTGTATTGTATGATTTACAGCCACCCAGCATGAATGAATTGCATGCAAATCTGTTTACTCCAGCCCTTTGTAGCGCAGTCACTACTTAGTCATACAGGCTGCTTTTTGGAGTTGCTTATTAAGGATATATTTAGGTCTTCAGGCCCAGGGGAAGGACCAGTTTAATGAATCCCAGCAAAATGAAATATTTATGAAAGTGTTTACAAGCAAATGTTTATTATGTTAGAATGAAGCAGTTCTTGCAAGAAATGACCATTAGGAACGGGGTTAATAAATGGTAGTTGGTTTTTTGGGGTTTTTTTGATAGCTCTATCATAGAAAGTGGAAATTTGCCTAGTAGTTATTTTTGTCTTATTGCTGATCCTTAGAAGGGATCTGAAACAAACTTACAAGAAATAAGTCATTGCTACATAATGTAAACAAATGTTACCTTGTGGAATATATTGAAGTGTTAATTTAAATAGACCAATATCTGCCCCTTTTACTTCTAGTGCATGAAAAAAATCCATATTTGAGGTCTTAACAATAAAATATAAGGAGGAGAAAGTCTAGTCTTGTCTCACAGTTTTCTTGAATATTCTAAATGAGCAGAAAAGCAGTAGAATGATGCCATGATGTTTCAAGTGATGGGGAAGAGACACTAACCTGAATGCTGGAGTAGTGCCTGGTAGGCAAGGTATCATCTAAAACGCATTCATCTGGCTCTTCTAAGGGAATCTTTGTGATCCATACCTGAGGCTTCCAATAATAAAATAAAAAGACAACATCTTAAGTGGACTTAGTGGTAAACTGGGGGTGGTGGTGTTTTGTTTGTGGATTTGTTATTTTTGTGTGAGGTGTGTGTTGTTCATTTCAGTGTTTTTTTTTCTACACAGTTGAGAAAGAAGAAAATACAGATTGAGTTTTAGATCCTGCAGTCTCTGTACAGGTTACTGATGTACCTTGAGTCATCCTGCTATGAGAACTAATATTCCCATGTGGTGTGTGCAGTTGCACTGTTGATGTAGATAAATAGTTTACTTTCTGATTACTTAAAAAAAAATAAATTCATGATTAAGAGTATGCATGTTAAGATGCTACTGCAGGTATTCTTGTGCTTGCAGCAGTCATCTTCCCTGGGTGCTCTCCTTGCCAACCTGGTCTCCTCTCTAATGCCCTGCCTTCAATACCATATTCGAGCGGTCCTTTTGCAGTCTACACCTTCGTGTAGCCTTTGTTGTGGCTTAAGGGTGAACAGACTGAGTGGGGGGGACAGGTGGTAGCCCTGGGACCCTGAGGAGTCAGAGGGCAGCTGTTATTCCCTCCCCTTTCCTGCCACACTCCACAGGACAAGGAGGCAGGGAGTTTGGGGGGGGCTCTTCCTTCCTGGCTCTGGGAGCTGCGAGGGCATCTCAGCAGGGCTGGGCCTGACTGCGTGAGCCACACAATCCATCGTCATCCCAGACTGGCTTTGGTGTAGAGTTCTGTATCCTTCTGCCCTGAATATTCCTCCTTCTGGTTTTCTCCTGTTATCCATTGAATTTGTTACAGTCTTCCAAGTTTTTTCTTTTCCCTTATTCCCCTTTTTATCCTCCCCTGGGAGGGAGGGGGGGAAGGAGCTAATCCTGCTCTGTGTTTCATGTGGCCTTGCCAGAAGACTTAAGCAGAGACACCGCTTTTTATCCCACTAGCAACTGTAATGCCAAACTAGCACCTTTGTCTTGCTTTGTGGCTGCCTTGTTTTCAAGGGCACAGTATCCTGGTGCAGCTAGCTTTTTTTTTTTCCTCTTTTTTTTTTTTCTCCTTAGAATGTGTCTTGTGAAAAAAATGCACTTTTACTGCATTTTTGTCCACTTTCAAAATTCCACTGAAATGCCGTAGCTGTAAAACCTCTTGATTAAGAGGATTTGAAAAACTGTATATTCACTTACAATTCTAGGATAACTTACCCTGGTAGAGTTCAACACAGAAGTTACTGGCATGAAGAACTTAATGAGGAAAAAGTGCTGTGTAATTTTGACACTTGTGAAATATAAACCAGAGCATGTTCACTGTCTGAAATACCGAATCTCAGTTGTGCAGTGGTCTTCTACAGCAGTGTTTGGGTATGAAAGTTGCACTGAATTTGACAGGTTATTTGTCACCCCTTCGTATATCATTCTGTGTTTTCTGCCACAGTCTCCTGTCTCGTTACTGCCTGACTTAAACAAACTTTATTTGAGAGATGAGAGCCTAGACTGCAGTAATTTTAGTTTGTCTTGACGCACAGTGAATTTCAGGTGTCTGCCAGTTCCTAACTAATTTAGGATGTTATGAGGATAAAGTATTGAAAACGAATAACTGTAGGTTGGGGTGGGTACTATTTCTTCAGGTTAAGTAGTTTTTATCCTAGATGGAAAATCTGACTGGTAACTTGACATAAAACTTAAGTATGGAATTGACTTATTAGAGAAATTGTTGAAGCACCAAAGCGATCTGAAATTTGAGCTCGGAGATCATCCTTAAGAAATTTAACAGAAATTATTATTGCTCATAACAGGTACTAACAATGCATGCACACATTTGCATCCCAGTACTCATACTTGAGCTAGTCTTTGATGCTTTTACCTCCCTCCACAGAGAACAAAAATCACGTTTGTGATTCTGAATTTACACAACAAAGATGCTGTTACAAAAGTAGTAACTTATTAAAATGTTAATCCCCACTGAAGTGTTCATTTACTAAGGGTGGAATGTTTAGAGCTCCTGTTAGTGATCTTTGCTACACTGTCTGACCTGAGAAAGTTATGTGGTAAATTGACATTTGAAAAATGTGAAACAATTCTGCGAACGAATGAACGTGGAGTAGATGAGGTGATTCCTCTAAAAGATTGGTGGAATAGAAGTCCGAGTTGTCTGTTTTCTGCAAAGTCAGTTTTCTGGAAATAGAGCTGTAATGTCCTGTCTCAAAGATAGTGATATCGTGATAAATCACAATAATATGACTTCTGCCTGATATGCCAATTCTTTCTTCATCAGTTTAATGCCCCTAGTTATTTGGAGGGGAAGGAGAGAAAAAAGGAAGATGTGGTGAGATTTACAATATTAAAGCTTTTGAGAAACTACTTGGATACTGCTTATCAAACTTACAAAAGAATAATTTTTGGCTAGGGAGTCCAACTACCATGAGTTATCTCTGTTGCTTGTAAGAATGTTGACTGAAAAGATTGTTGCTTTCTGTGATCTTCAGAATTCTTTGATACCAGATCTTGGTTAGGTTTATGAATGTTTATTATGAAGTTATCTCTGTTAATTTCCTATAGCTGAGCAGAAAATTTTCTTTCAGTGGGAACTGCAAAACTTGATCACTTCAGTTGAAACTAATTTATTTTTTTTATCTCCTGACATCACAGGGTCTGAATAAAGTGTCTAAAGCACAAGTGCTGTGAGGAGCAGCTGAGGGAACTGGGGTTCTTTAGTCTGGAGGAGGCTGAGGGGGGACCTTATTGCCCTCTGCAGTTACCTGAATGAGGTTGTATTGAGGTGCGTGTCTTGGTAACTAGTGATAGGACGAGAGGAAATGGGCTTAAGTTACGCCAGGGGATTAGATATTAGGAAAAGTTTCTGTACTGAAAGAGTGGTGAGGCACTGGAACGAGCTGCCCAGGGAGGTGATGGACTCACCATTCCTGGAGGTGTTCAAAAAATGTGTAGACATGGCACTTCAGGACATGGTTTAGTGGTCATAACAATGTGAGGTAAACAGTTGGACTTGCTGATCTTGGAGGTCTTTTCCAACCTTAATGATTCTGTGATTCTCAGAAGTTCTGAAATCCATAGGGCAAATTGCATTTGTCTTGTGTAATATGTTCTCTTAGAAATGGAAAGTGCCTTGTGAACTACAGCAATGATCAGCATGGGTATAAAAGTATCTCAGGCTTTTAACACGTTGCACAACTACAAGCAGTTAGAACCAATGCCGGTGACTACTAATGACAGGTTTGTCAATGGATTATAGTTTGATTACTCTTAGCACATCTATCCTCTTAATAGCGTTGATGTCCAGTCTGTAATCATAATCTTACTAATGCTACTGCTGTCTTTCTATTGCTGAGCAATATTATCTACCTGTAAATTATTTTTTTTTTCTCATTCACGTACTTGTGGAAGAAAAAGGAAATGTACATTCATCACTTTTAAAGTGGGGGGCCCCAAAGAACCAACTCAGATTCCGGAGCATTTTTCACTGAATTGTGTTGAAGATGATTCTCACAAAGTTGTCAGCTATATAGTGGGGTTTTATACAACACAGTTCTCAGATTTTAGTTTGCTCTTTACGAGTGTTTTGCAAACACGTGTGAAAGAGGGAAGTTTAAACTTTCCACAGTTGATGTGACTGTACTAATCTTCAAGAAAATAGGATGGTAGACAGCAATCTGTACAACTAAAAATATGGGCATTTCTTGTCTGGGAAAGAAATGTATTCTTTAATTGATGATATCCCGAGTCATACATCATATTTGCCAAGTTTAATTTTTCTCATACGTCAGAGCTGCCTGAAAGTCTTGTTCTTAGGTCTCAGGTCATGCAGGCTCTCATGTCTTTCTGTTACATAATGTTAGTAACTTTTATTTCTTCTCAAATCTATAGTGCTACGCCTCCTCCCCTAACCTTTTGCTTATAGGTCCAGGAGCAGCGTTTTATTAAGTGTGTTGGCCTGCCAAATGTTTCTGCTGCTGGCTGTTCACTGAATAATGGCCCTTAGAGTCAAAGCGTTCTTGTTACTGTTTCGTTTTCATTTCTGGATTCTAAGGCGAGTTAAGGGCAGGCATCAGTAGCTCTAATACCTGCAGTAAATTCAGAAATAATGAAACACTAAGGTTTGGCTGCACGCTTGCCAAATGCTTAATGGCAAAACTTCATTGGCAGTTGGCAAGTCTCGTATCTTTTCAGAGCAAAATTCTGAAGATTATTTAAAACTAGGGAATCCCATTAAATTGTGCAGGTTAATTCTTCTTTTTATATTTGGAATGTAGGACTTACCTTCATCAGTTCAGGTGTAGCCATGCTGAATGGTAGAGAGATTTGCTGATACATCTTGGCATTATAGTAATGCAGTATGAAGTGGATGCTGACGCTGCGGGAGATGAGTGAGGCCTGCCATGAAAACAAAAGTAATGCTTGTATACCTTGAGAAGTCTACTCTGGTATTTTATTGTGGAACTTGCTGGGGGCAGGGCAGTTTATGGGGTTTGTCATCAGTGAAGGGGAAGATATGTGTGTATCCTGTGGTGCAGTCACGGAGAGTGGAAAATAAAGCGTTAGAGAGCATTGTGTATGTAAGGGCTGAGCTGTAAGAACTGCTGCCCCTCTGTGTTATGTCTTCCTCCCCTGCCCTCTCCCTCAAATGCTGCATCCATAAAGTGTTTGGCTGTAGGGCAAGTAGAGATTGCTGTCATTTGAGTACCTTTGAATGCTAGTTGTGAAGGCTTGGGTCTCAGGAAGGTGGGGGAGGAAGGCCTTTGCTGGACCGTAACACCTGTGTGTGGAAAGAAAAGGAGAGTACAGGTTTTGGGGATCTGAAGTCCCATATTGTGTCTTGAATAGTCAAGGAATATTGGGTAGTATGAAGCTTCAAAAGTTTCAAATACTCTGGAGGAGCTGAGTCATGACTAGTTTTCAGAACATGCAGTATGTATTTAGTGTGTTCACTCTTCAGACTTTGCTCTTGCAACAGTTTGTACCTGTATGTAACCTGTTTATTATCGAAAAGGAAAAGCGATCAGAAACCTTCCCAGGGAAAGCAGACTGACACGCTAATGAAGGTGTAACATCATGTATAATTAGTGGCTCATGCAGTAACAAAGAGAGACTCTTAGGCTGTGATAGTATCTTACAGTAGGATAGGAGATAAACATTCATAGGAAATATTGGAAAAAATGTGAAAAATGATACTTGCACAGTTTGTATACTGAGTTCATATCACTTCCTTCAGTTTTCTCTCAGATTCTAATGATTGGCACGAATTGTTTTAAGAGTAAAAAAACTTGCTTATGGATCTCTGTGATCCGTTTATGTTGAGTTTTGCTTTACTGTTTCTAGGAAGAATGGCAACATAACTCTTACTTGCAACATACAAGGTAGTAAATAATCGGTATAGATGCCGTTATTCAACTGAGACAAAAGAGAGCAAAAGGAGAAAGAGGGTTTAATCTGTCTTGCAGATGTGTGTAGTGTGTACATCCACTGAACTAGTCCTCCTAAACTCCTGTTACAGAAAATGAAAATCTGTGCTTTTAAGAAATTATTCATTAAGAATGATTCATTTGATCTCCTTAGCTATCTGCTCTAGGGTGTAGTTTGTTTTATCTTAGACTCTTACCTGTGTTGGCTGAATCTCGCTTTGTTGTGAACAGAGACAGGAATGGTTAGCTAGCTGAGTTGGGGGGAAGATTGCCTCAGCTTTTCTGTTAGCTTGATAATGCAGGGACCTTTTGCATTGATAGTATTACAACATTTTGTTGAAACGGAGCCATAAATCTTCATTTTCTAAAGTAAGAAGCCAGTGCACTAAGGTAAAATGAACTAGTCTGGTCCTGCATGTTATGCATATTACAATGAAACTTTTTGGGCAGGACAAATTGCTTAAAGAAAAACTAGTGAATTTTATTTTTTTTTTTAATTTATTTTTTCTTAAAGAAAAACATGATGTTTTCTAAACAGATCTATTAGGTTTCTAGAGATGATTGAATCACAGTACTGTTGTTAAGCCGTTTAATGGGCTGCATGTGACATTACAAACCAGCTTCTGCATATCTCCATTAGAGGCTGTTTGTAGTATTTTGTGGGATAGGAAATATGAGCTGCTGTGGAAGGAGGGATCTGTTCTCAGTCTACTTACTGGTAAATATCTGCGTTACATGGAATGAGTATTGGGGGTGTAGCTAAGTTCTGGTATAGTTAGGGAAAACGGCATTTTGTAAACCCATAATTAGGCACATGGATTAAATGCTGCTGATGGTTGGCAAGCTCACCATTCAGAAAACCCAAACTCTCTAATGCTGAAAAATGAACTTCTAAAGGACTTGAGATAATGCCAGTTAGAAGAAAGACAGATAAATATTTTCTGTGAGATAACTGTCTCTTAACTGTTTTTCCTCCAACTGTAGTTTGGCTTGCTGGCAAAGTATGGCTGGTTGAAATTCTGATTGTCACGTGCTGCAGCTTGCAGGGCCTTCATTTGGTAAAAATGTTCAAGAGGCCACGTTGTAAAAGGGATCACTGAAATGATCTGTCATTAAACTAACCCCATTGTGGAGCGTGATGGTAATAGTTGTGTAATTGTGTTAAATGTGGAAATTTGGGGTGATTCCATTTATAGTTAGCCCCAAAATTTTCCTGATGTAACTAAGGAAACCACTGCAAAGAAAGACTCACAAAGACACTCAGCTCGAAAGCTGGTACCTTGTGAAATTGCAGTCTTAGTTGATCCGTAAGTGCTTTCAAAATTCCACTTTCTTACTATAGAGATACAGGGGAAAAAAAGCCAAAGTACTTCACTGCAAGGTTCTGGTACAGCAACTGTGGTCCTTTAGGTAGGATAGGTAGATTATAATCAAGGTTTGTATCTATATGCAATATGACAGTTTTGCATCCATTTCCTACTACTGAACAAGTCTTAATTTTTTTATCTTTATGTCAAACCTTGCGTGCATCGAAGATCCTCCTGTCTAGCTGTGGGAGCATCTTCTCTGAAGATTAATTTTAAACCCACAGAACTAACAGTTAGTTGGTTTGTTATTGCGGAGACTTTGTCAAACTGTTCAAGAATTGGCATTAATTTTATTTTGGCTAATGAACCTGCAACATTAGTAAGCATTGTTTATCTTCCATTTCTGTAAGCTTTTCATCCTGTTGATTACTGGCTGATGTATTTCTCCATGGCTTCAGTATAACTGTGTCCCAACAGAATTTTGCTGAGAAGTTGATGTTTATGTGTATTCTGTCATTGAGAGAGAAATCATGTCTGATTTTGTGCAACGATGGTTGAGAAAGTGTCAAGTGGACAAAATAATTACTAAATCTTTCCTTACTACTGAGTGTTGTAGTTCATTCAGACAAGTTACATTCTGTTACATGTGGATGGGTTTGCTCTCTCCCTTTTGCTCTGCCAGGGATGGAACCTTCTTGAATTTAAGAAAAAAAAGCGAAGTCAAAGTTGAACGAGGCTTTTTTTTCATCTTCCAGTAACAAAACTTTGTTTTTTCCATGCACTTAGAAAGCTCTGTCTTGTCTGCAGGTGTTGGTTTTGAATCCAAGACTTAACAGAAAATCTCTCTTAAAGCCACATCTCCACCTCAGAGAGTAAATGTGTTTCATGCTCTGGGTCAGATTTGTAGGATGTAATGAATTTGTGTGAATAGAGGTGTAAATCTTGAGGTTTGACAACATTCTAGAAAGAAATGGTCCATAAAAACTTAAGCACTAGAGTTTGTGTTTCATAGGGAATGGCTTGCTGTTTTTTGACGCAACTTTTAAACTATTATTATTTTTAATTTAAGGGTTCTAAAACTGTTAAGTAGCTTAGTGTAAGGTATTAATTATAGGATGCAGGAGGAGTGATGTCCTAGTGGTAGTTAAAAAAAGTTGTCTTTAAGTTTGTATGCTCTTTTTCAATTTTATTTCTCTCATCTAGAAGCAAATAAAAGCATCTGCTTACGGTGCTGTGGAGACAGTGGTTCTATAAAGCATCTCTGGAGGGGGCGGGGGGGTTGTGGTTTTGTTTGTCAAATGCTTGCAATCCGTTTAGGATTGACACTGTGGAGTTGCACAACCATATGGGGCAGAGCTGATTAGTATCTCCCTTGTTGCTTCATACAGGTTACGGTTAGGTGGTTTGTGTGTGTACATGGACTGTTTTTCATTAGCCTGTGTTTTGGGACTTAGGTCAGTAGGATGGGACATTATACAACAGTAATAAAGCATTATGGGAAAGCGTTATGTCAGTGCTTAGCAGTAGTAAAAAAACCCAAATAAATCAACCTAAGAAAGTAGTGTAGAAGAAACCAGAAAATGAGTCGAGAAAGCTAATGCCTGTGGAATAACCTCTGTAAAAGGAGTGACAGACTAGGACTTAAACAAGGTTGAACTGAAGCTACGAAGGGAGGAAGCTGTGGGTTGTTGAGGCAAGGTAAATAGAGTACGATAGTTCTTGTTTTGGAACAGATGGTGAATGAGAAGATGCACAAATTATCAAGAGATTAAAAGCAAACAAGAGGGAGTGGTTCTTCTCACAGCATGTAGTTAAACTACTAAACTCCTTGTTGTAGGATGTTCTCGATACTAAAAATTCACATGCTTTAATAAAGCATCTGACCAGTTTCACAGGAAGGAGTTGGGTGGAATCCATCAGGTATCCTTAAACACAAAGCCACAGTCCTCTGATGTAAAGAAGTTTTTGAATCTCTTAAAGATAAGGAGAGTTTCATTACTTGTTGTTTGCCATTGTACTGTGTTCTTCCCTGTGCATCCTCTAATGGTTGCTTACAGGTAGGAGAGTGTTTGACATGGGTTTTTGGTTTAATGTAGCATGCTTCATCTAGATTTGTACTTTCTGGAATAAGGATGGGATGGTATTAATTGGGGGCAGGAGGAGAAACTGTCAGGTGAGCCATATGGAATGTGTTGGTGAGCAGATATGCCAGCCCCAGTGTTGATACTGTGGCATCTTCCAGTGAAGTGGAGTGGTTTTTGGAAGAGCATCTAAAGCATAGTGCTTAGTAGCAGAATGAAAGGGTGTAGTAACACAAGACCCAATGAAGTTTTTTAAAAGCTTGATTATTATCATTAAAGAAAAACAAACCCTCAAACCCCAGTGTTTGTCTGCGTGTTACAGGTAACCTGTTGCTTGATTAAGTCGTGAGGTTTCAGAAGCTGATTGATTTCATTCAAATTTTACAGGAGTGCAGATCTCGAACTGAATTCCCATGGACTTTGTGGAAGGAGACTGCAGCATACAGAAGAGGTTATACCATGGCTGAGACAACCAGTAAGGTGAGCTTTTTGAACATAAGAGAATCCTCCTAGGTACCCCAACCTTGTAGTTGAATCCAGATTCATGAGTTTCACTGCCTGTGAAATAACTTGTTTAGCAGGGAGTGTTTTTAATGCTTGCGTTTTGACTTGAGCGTAACTCATGCAAGGGGCTGTTTGTTTGCCAGCTTCCTTTTCAAAGTTTTTAGTTTTGAAGTTGTTTGAAACTATATATGAAAATATATTCTAAAGAGCTGTGTTTTCTGTATTTTTATTTAGTTGGCAGTAAACCATCTAATTTTCATATTTCTGGCTACTTTGCACTGCAGTTGGGGAAAAAAATGATTAGCTTTTTGATAGCTACAGATTTTATTTTATTTTAAAAACCTCAATCTAAGTTAAAGATGCAGGTAAAGGTTTTTGGGAGGTTTTGCATGTGGAAAAAAATGGCAATGGGATGTCAGACCTTCAAAGCCAGGTTTGAATATGACTTTTTAAAGTCTGATCTTTCTTACTTATATGCCATATTAAGTGGTAAGGAGGAGTTCAACCCAAATAAGCTGAACTCTTGAGTTCTTTCCTCTTCCTTCCCACTCTTCTTCCCCCTTCTCTTGACTCATTCCCAGGACTGCTCAACGTATGCAGCCTACATTCAGATATTTTATTACCATTTTTTCTAACTCCAGTCAAAATATTTAAGACATTTTATCTAGCGCTAAGAGTACATCCAAACCAAATGTTTCATTTCAGCCTGTAAACCATTGTTCATTAGTTGTAATTACAGTATTGATTGATAATGCTAAAACTAATTAGAGTAACCAAATTAAGTCTTGTGTGTCAGTCTGAGCTTTGCTAAACAGGAAGTTGTTAAAAGGGAGAAGGTAAAAGTCCAAAGTCATGCCATCAGAAGTTTGTATTAGAGGCTGTTTCATGGTGCAGCATGAAGGAATATGCCAAAAATAAATCAGGCATGTTCCTCTGTGCTGCCCAGCTGATTTCTAACGTAGCTGGAAAAGTTACAGATTTCATCTTTGCCAATTTTAGTAGTCCTTAGGACACTGACTTCAAGTGTTGCTTGCAGGGTTTCTAACTTGAGAACGTGAACATCATTGATTTTTCATTATTGCACTGTTGAAATTCACTTTCTTCAAGCATACTCATAATGTGATTTCAGAAATCCCTTGGTTATTACAGCATGGCTTATCAAAGCTTCTGTAAAAAACCCTGAGGAATTTAATCAGTAATCTGTAATATAACTTTAGAAGAATTACAGGACAATTAACTTTGCTTATTTTTATACAAATATATAATCTTGTCTCTTTATTTTTAGGTATGCTTGGTAGTGACAATGGACTATTTATTTGCATCAGATACTCTTATATGAAAAGATCATCTTTCCAAAGAGCTTAAATATTATTTCATCTTCTGAAACAGAATGGCAGGCTTCAAACGAGGATACGATGGAAAAATTGCAGGATTATATGACTTGGATAAAACTTTGGGCAGAGGCCATTTCGCTGTGGTCAAACTTGCTCGGCACGTCTTTACAGGTGAAAAAGTAGCAGTAAAAGTAATTGACAAGACCAAACTGGATGCTCTAGCCACTGGACATCTTTTTCAAGAAGTTAGATGCATGAAACTAGTGCAGCATCCCAACATAGTACGGCTGTACGAAGTGATTGATACCCAGACTAAGCTTTATCTTATCTTAGAGCTAGGCGATGGAGGAGATATGTTTGATTACATCATGAAACACGAAGAAGGTCTGAATGAGGATCTGGCAAAGAAATATTTTGCTCAGATAGTTCATGCAATATCCTACTGCCATAAACTGCATGTAGTTCACAGAGACTTAAAACCAGAGAATGTTGTCTTCTTTGAAAAACAAGGACTAGTGAAGTTAACCGATTTTGGCTTCAGCAACAAATTTCAGCCTGGAAAGAAGCTTACCACAAGCTGTGGATCTCTTGCGTATTCTGCTCCTGAAATTTTACTTGGGGATGAATATGATGCACCAGCAGTGGGTATGTCCTTTTTGAATTCAGCCAGTAATCTGAAATTAAGTGCAATGATGTTGTACCAGTCTGTTTTCTGTTTCGAGATAGTGATGCCATTAGGAGGCAGCTGAACGGTGAAAAAGAAGATTAGAACCTGGATGAGTTAATGGTGGAGCAGCTCTGTTTGAAAGAGATGTTCAACCGTTCTTAAAAATGCTTACAAGTTCTTTTTGTATGAAATGATGCAATTGTATACATTGTAGCTAACTTTTTTCTATCAATAATGATGCGAATGCAACGTGTGCCCTTGCTTGCTTAGAGGACAAGTACTGTTTCAGAAAAGTGCCTGGGTTTATTTTTAACATCATCACCACTGCCTCCTGTGCAGCCCATCCTCCCCCCCTGAGAAACCCCAGCCACGCAGTAATTTCCTTTGCTCAGTTTAGCCATAGAAGAATGACACTGTGAGCCTAGGCTGCTTACGTGTTCTTCTGCAAGGTGGTAGGAATCCATGTTTAATAAGTACTGGCATGGCTGTCAAGGGAAGAGACAGGGAATTAAGGAAGGCTTTAACTCCCTTTTCCCCTTCTCTGCCCTTTGCTTGTGTGAAAACTGAAAGGGGGGGGATGGGATTCCCAGGTGCTCCCAATTTTTTAGAAGGTAAGAGAAATAGTAATGTGTAAATTAATATTCATGTTTCTAGCAGGAAAGTGCAGTGTGCTAGACAGACTAGTACAGTTAATTCTCTTTCTCTAAGCCTATTGCATGTGCTATTAGAAGTAACCTTTTTTTTTTAAAAAAAAGAGCTGTACTCATTGATAGAGTCACTGAATAATGTTCTATAGTCGTACAGACTACTCGTGTTTGTTAGCTGAGGTAGAACTCACTTCAGCAAATTTAGGTATACATAATTCCAAGTGGTGTTTCAAAAATAGCTTGTTGCAGTCAACATGCCTTTTGTTCCTGTGTGCCCAGTATCTGATACTTCTTCTGTCTTAACACCCATTAAGACTGTACATCCATGTGTGGGTTTTGCTCATGGGTGTAGTAGTGGCTGTAGTGATGGCTTAAATTAAGACTGACTTGTCCAATTTTTTGCTAATTTATCTGAGTTAAACAATCAACTAATTGTGTATGCTGCACACAGTTTGTACGTTGAGCTGAAATTCTTGCATTATTTTTAATGTAAATATTTTTAGCTAGTAGATCTGGCAGCTTAAACATTTGAATGTCATTTCATGATTTCTGTCTTTGAATAGGTATTTTACTGTGGGGTTTTCTGGACTTGAAAGTACTTTCTCAAGTGTGCTATAATTAGGAATTTCAGCTGTGTATGGCATTTGTGGTTTTGTAAATCTGTGGTGCTGCAGTGCTGCTTGACAAAATGATTTCTAATTGGAGCTAAATGTTTTAGATGAGTCGGTTCTGATTTTATTAGTGGCAAGTTAGAGATCCTAACTTCGGAGATCTTTTGTGTCCCATGTCTTTTTATTTTGAGAATTTCCTGAAGCATGAGTGTAACTGATTACAGTGGCCTCTCAAACTAATTGGAAAAGTGCATTTGTTAAATATTCCATACAGTGCCTTATGTGAATTATTTCTTAAGAAATGGAGTAGCAGTCAAATTGTGGAGGATGATCTAAACCATTACGTTTTGATACTGCTGCCTAATCCATCTGAAGATACTTGGAAGAAAGGTGTATGGGATTAAAGGGGAGGGGGGCATTAGGAGCATTATGTCCAGAGGGTCCAAATTGAATTACATAGTTAACAAAGTGCACTTTGGACTTCTTAGTTATAAATGTAAGAATGGTGGCATCACATAGAATATTTCTTAGAGGGCTTTGTAAGCAATTAGGTAGGTAAACTTCTGGGTAGTACTAGAAGAAAAAGGTTAAATGGATTCATAGAGGAGGTGGTGGTCTGGCTAATATAGAGTGAATTGATGTGAACCATAGAAAAACTAGAAAAAAATAATTTCTTCTAGCTGATGTTTAAGGATGCTAGTTAAGTTGTGTATCTGAGGATATTTAAATATACCTCACTGTTTAGTTTTTGAGTTCTAACTTATTCCCTAGTATTCTTTCTCAGTTATGGGATACTAGAATTTCTCCTATCCTAGCTGATGGATTGCAGTGCTTGTATTCTGATTTTTTTTAGTGGCACAGTTTTCATGACAATTAGTTAGTGTTGCAGTCTGTCATCACAGTAACACCAAGCAAATGCTGGCAAGATGTTCTTCATAAAAGATCTGACTAACAAGAATGTTATGGTTACTGTAGCTCAGTGCTACTCAACTGGGAATTTGTAGTCCAAATCCAACTTGCTGCCTTTTTGGAAGTTGCAGAGGCCAACCACTTGGGTAACACCCATTGCTCTGGTAGTTAGATGCTGGCTTGCTTCAACGACTGAGACCTGGATGGCTTCTGCCGATAGCAATGAATGTATGTATTCATTATTTATCTATACGTTTGTGATTATTAAAGGAAATGGAGAATTTATCTTGCATACCTTTCACTTGCCTGAAGTGATGCTACTGCTTTTAGACCCACTTTGTCTCTGTTGGCATGATCCCAAATTTTGTTTTTGCATCAAGCATTTGCAAGGGCTAATTATTGGCGTACAGTGTTGCTAGAGTGTGCTTGGTCTTAGCAAGAAATCCCACAAAAGCTTTTCTCTGATTGTTTTATTTTGAAAATCTCCCTTTTTAATGTTGCATCGCAACACTTCAGAAGATGTAGTTAGATGCATTCTAGAATGAGTTGGAAGTTGTATGGTTAAAGAAAGCTAAGTGTTAACCCCTCCTCACGCACTGCGCTCTGTTGCGTAGCTGACCATTTGATGAACTGCTTTTATCAGCTAACGTGGCAGAAAACCCTCTTTTCTGCAGGCTTAGCTTCTGCCAGGTTAGCAGAGCTGTTTGTTCCTTCAGCGTTGAGTGGAAGAGCTCATCCCGAGGAGGTGAAGGGAGCATGTAGTAGCTTGGACTAGAGTTCTGGGAGAAGGTGGTAGGACCTTCCCTTCTTCTGTGTTAGCAAGATGAGGTTAGATCAGCTTGGCCTAGCTCACTGATGTTCACCTTCCATGCGTAAGAAACTCCTTTGACTGATATTCATTAACTATCACCAGTGAGTTTTTAGAATTGTGTGTGCTCTACTTTTTTTTCAAGCGTCTTTTGAAATGAAACAGAAAGAATCAATATAAGTACTTGGTGTATTTCCGTGCTGTGCTCTCCTGTGTGCACACTTAGTGGGCACACTTTTCTTCCTTCTCCCTGCTGTGTATCTCACACTAACGGAAAAATGGAGTCAAATTTGAAAAATATTGGAAATGAGCTTTTTATACTTTTTAGAAGGGGCAAAGGTAAGGAACTGGTTTTAGAATACTTTTAGAATGTTAACAACATGAAAATCCTCATGCCTGAAACTAAGAATTTACTTTTTGTGCTCTGGCAATTTGTATTCAGGCAGTAGAATTTATTTTTAGTGAAAGGGGAGTCAAATTTTTATGTAGTATGCTATCCTTTGATTCTACTCTTTTTTTTTTTCCCTCAATCTAATTACTGTGTTTACAAGAGAGTACTTTTAAACTGAGGGTACAGTGTTACAGGTATCAGAGCCTTGTATTCAGAAGTGCAGTTATGATGTGACAGGGCTGTAATGAAAGGTGAGTGCTTGTGATCCTTGGAAACTCTCAGTAAGTCTGTGCTGGCTAATATCTGTGAAGTACAAGTTATGTTCCATTCTGGATTACTTTCTGCACAAGCTTTAATGCGTTCACCAGTAAACTACTGGGTGAAGAAAAGAATAATTTATCCAAGTGAAGCTACAGAGGAGAAGCTGTCAAGATAGTCTTCAGTCACTACCACATCTGCTAAACTGTAGTGCCCGTAGGGTTGTTCGTTAGTCATCTCGCTCTGTTCATGGGAGAACTGTATCATAATATTGCAAACTGCTGTTGTGGAGCAAGGTTTCACTATGATAAATACATCTCGACGGCCAAGATCGACTTTGGGCAAACAAGTAATTCAGATTTCTTCTGTTCAGCCCATGGCTGGCTAATTTGGCAACACAGATCTGGTGGGACCTAAATCAGTGGTGCACTATTTAGTTATAAACCACATGCTCAAGTTTTGCATTTCTGTGTAAAGCTGTACTAACATGGAAATTTTTACTTTTAAAGTACAAATTATACATTGTACAGCTAAAACCCTTAGAAAAAATAGTCTATCAGGAATTTAATTTCTTGTCTTTAGTATTTATATATAAAAGACGACCAAAAACATTGCAGTGAAACATGTACATAAGCTGTATGTCCTGTATAGGCTTTAATACGTCTGGTGATTTTGAGAACATTTGATATAGAGAAAAAAATTCCTTCTACAGTTTACTAATTTTGGGGTTTTTTTTATCTTGGCTAATTATTTTCTGCAGTAGTAGTACTGGAATTCAGAGTTGGTTTGTTTGTGTTTTAACGTAGATTCCATAACTTCTGAATTGCTGACTCAGAGCAAAATGGGCTATTTTGGAATAAAGGTAGTGAATGGCATGTCCTCAGTAAGAGATTTCAATGGTGATGGTTTTTGTTAAAACATCCTTACTGACATTTGATACGCAGTAGTTACTAAAATAAGAACAACCTTTTGTCTCTATTTTCATAGTTTTATGAACCAGCAAAACCCATGCTATTGTCTTCAAAGAAAAATAAGTACTAGGTGCCAGATTGAATGAAAATAAGAATCACTTCCAAAGATAAGACTAGTCAATGGTGATCATGTCTGAGTCAAATAATATAGCATATATAGAGCAGACTGTTTCATCACAGATAAGCTAATTATGACAATTTGCTAAATGCCATTTGCTGTTTATGCTTTTCTTTTTAGAGGAATGGGAGATGGAAGAGATTTCTGATGTCTTCTGTGTTTTCTGATAGTAATTTTAATTTGATTTGTAGTGCTTTAAACAAAGCAGAAAGCCCAGTCCTGCCTGTTAGTTTTTGGAAACGCTAGCATTCACTGTGGATGATCTCTTCCTCAGTCTTGTGCAAGGGAAAAATAAAACCTACATTACAAAGACAAAAAAAAAAGAGGCCAAATTAATAGACAGTGGCATCTCTGAAAACGAGGCAGATCACTACCCAAGTTTATTCAAAGCATTTTTCATTAAATGCCCTGACTGCTGTCAAATCTGGAATATGCTCAAACTGGACCAGTTATAAGATTTGAAGAGTTTGGGTAAAGAACAAAAATTTGTTCTTTGTTTTGGTTCGAGTTTCTTTCAGGGCTTGTCTTCAACAGTCTTCTATGGATTGGGCTTTCTTCCACACATCTGCCCTGAACAGGCTGTGGGAGCAGTGGTGATGACGTGCTCTTTACTGTCTTAAGATAGTGAGTGGTTAGAGTAATTGCCCATGATGCTGAAAATTGGGGTCCATTTCCATCCTTTATTTATCCACAGTCTGTTGATACCTCTGCAGTGGCAAAATAACATGTAAACATTTGTCATCTCTAGAAAACTTGATTTGTTTTCTTTTTTTTCCCTTATTAAGTGGCTTCTAGTAGAAGATAACCATAATGTTCAGCTGTTACAGTAAACGTTGCAATGAGAAGTGTATGAAACCTGAATGAATTTACTCAATATTACAAATCATTTCTGAAGCAGCAGGTTTTCTGTAGAAAGATGAAGCTTATTGGCTGAGACACTGTGTAAATTGTTAAGCAGTTCTACATTTAAGTTAGAAGGCCTCACCTGAGGGGAGGAGCCGAGAGAAGAGGTGACCCTAAACTGACCAAGGAGGTATTCCATTCCATGGATGTTATCATCAGCCCAAAGCTGAGGGATCAGAAGGATCAAGCCTTCTTTAATGGCCAGTGTCTGAGGAGGACTCTGTTCTGCTTTCAATCCTCATCTGTGTGTTCTTGAATCCAGTTTCAGAGTCGGCTTTCTGTCTGCCTCTTAGTCCAGTCTGGGTCTTCCCCGGTACTAAAGCATCAGGGTTGC
>WUAM01000359.1:29400493-29414948 GCA_024336885.1 Actenoides hombroni
TCCAGAGTCTGCTTTCTGTCTGCAACTGAGTCCAGTCTGGGTCTGCCCCAGTACTAAAGAATCCGTGATGACATAATGGCCATTGGCGGGGGGGTGACGACAGGTTTGATACTGGTTTTGTATATATTTGTATATATTACATTTTATTTTATTATTATTCTTTTCATTAAAGCTCTTTCAGTTTTCACTTCTAATCTTTAAGTCTCTCTCCCTCTCTCCCTTTCCCTTCACCTTTGGGAAGGGGGGGATTAACAGAGAGCATCTGTTAGTTGTCTAGTGGCTGGCCCAGCCTCTGAACCTTGACACCCATCACGGTCTGAAAGAAACAACTTTAATAAGCAGACTGAAATTGCATTATATAGTTAAATGCAAATGTGCCTACTCCAAAATGTGTGGATTTTTAGCTACTTCAAATCACAAGTTCACGTAGCATATATGACGTGTGATAAGCGTCTGATTCCTGAGGAATGGTGGAAATTCGGGAGAATCTTGAGCTATAAGGATCCCTTATGGCTTATAAATTGCAACTTTATTCTGAAATGCGTAGTGCCTGTTTTAGGAGTACATCAGGAATTTTGGAGAGGAGTAGATGGCTAATGCAATGGTGAAGCCAGGCGAGCGGTTAAGCAGATGAAGACAGCTGTCCGTCCTTTGTGCGGTGCCCAGACTCGCCCCCAGCAGCGGTTGGAGCGCTGGGTGTGTGAGGCAGGCGCAGCGCGGGCAGCCCAGGGCGCGCGCTCCTTTCTACGGCAGGGCTTTGATGGTACGTGAGGAAGCTGCGTGTACACGGCCCCGGCTGTCACGGTTCTGGGGATCCTGCTCGAACGGCCCTTTCCTTGTCAACATTACTTAATGGCTTTAATAACAGTAAAATATTCTCTACGGGGGCTTGCTACTGGTGCTTTTAAAAGTCCAAAGCTCCCATTTTATTCTTGTTATAGAAATGACAGTTTCAAGTGCTAGTACCTCATTTACAGGCTAAATTGCATCTTGAGATCTTCACCACGCTTTTGAAAGAGCTCTTGATATTGGCCACTGCAGTATACAGGTGTGCCTTCCTTCACCATAATCACTTGAAGTTTTGTAAGTTCAAAAAGCATGATAAATGCATGCAGCATGTAAGACCTGACTTCTGCTTTAGTGAAAAAATTGCAATAGTGAAAAATAAATTCTTGTTTAAATGTAGTGTTGTAGAGGTGGGTCTCTGTCACCCTTACCTTCCCTGTGCTCCTTCAGTTAAGAGCACCCGAGTTCTGACCTGTGCTAAGGGAATATAGATGACAGTGTATGCAGAGTCACTCATACAACCCAGAGTTGTACTTAGAGAACCTGCTCCTTCATCTGGTTAAACTATCCAGTAAGAAATCTAAAACATTTCTCTAAAACTTAATTTTTTTAAATGATTTTTTTTGAGCGTTAGCACAGCACCATAGCTAGTATCTTAAAATTGTGTGCCCGAGGTGCAAAGATGGAGGGAAGGTAGATCTCTGCAAAGTACTTTGCTGTATATCAAACTATATTTGCCTTGAACTAAAGGTGAGATGTTATTTTTTAATATGGCACAGAGCATTTCACAGGTCTGAAAAAAGCGGTCTTAGTCTGCATTTAGATCTTGCTCATAGAGTTCTGCATTCTGTGGTCTATTATTTATTTAATTTTCCTTTTACTCTTGTGCAACTCTTTAGTGCCATTCAGTGAGTGGGTAAAAATGTAAATAGATGTGGTGTCTGCTTTTAAATGTGTATCTACAGCTTCTAATAATGTGAAAACAGGATGCTGTATTGGCTAGGATTTTTAACTTGGAGTTGTCACAAGGTGTAACAAATGAAGAACATACTACAGGGGCTCCTTCACTTAAAAAAACAAACAAAACAAACAAATGAAAACAAAAACAAACCCAACCAAAACAAACAAAAAAACCAAACCAAAACACACACCATGTTTTTGCAAGTGTAGAGATCTAAAACAACCCAACGCTTTTGTTCCCTTAATTTTTCTTCCCCTTCCCCCATTTATTAGCTTGTCTAATAAGACATGCTACTTGTAAGCTACCTTGCTTTGATGAAATGTTAGTTTCTTACATGGTTGTTGCTCCAATATTTTTCTTATCTGCTCACTTTGTCCTGTCAAAATTGATGCTTTTGACCCTATCAGGTCACTAGATCTTGACTGAGGTTTTCGTTCAGTTTGATTGGAACTCCCATTTGTAATAGGGCAAGAACACTCTGGGATTTAGAAAGAAAGATCAAGGTGCCATGATCTGCTGTTCTTGTGGAAGTGATCTCCCCAGCAGAAGCAGTTACTCCTCTTTTGCTACATCCAGTATGTGAGCAGTAATTGGCAATAGCAGGGTACAGCACAAAAACAGGCAGTATGTACTTAGCAGGTGTTGATCAAAGCACTTGCTCAGTTGAGTGCAAGCCATCTCTACCTTCCTTGGGTTCCTTGAGACACAGAGGACAAATGAGTTTCCTCTTAATTAATAGGGAAGTATAATAGAGCAGCACAAAACATAAAGACCACAGCTGTTGATGGCTTTGTGGTTTGTATGGGGAAATAATAAAACCTGGTAAATAAGCACTCTTAACAAAATAATCTCTGATTCTCTCTTACTACTTTCTCAAAGACAGTCATGCTCAATAGGCTTGAATTTTGCCTCTGCCAGCCAGATGGCACTATTCTGGGAACCATGAATTTACTGAAACGTGCCGTGGTTATTACATATAAGGAGTGAACAAAAATTGTATCTTTAAAAGGAAGAAAACATTTTCATTTCTTTCAATCTTACTTGCAGTATATTTTCTGCATTTCCCTGGAAAATATTCAGGTATGGATATCTAGTAGAGAAAAGTGAGAAGTGTAGATAAAGGATTTATATAAATATATATATATAGTGTGTGTTTAAAATGGCTTAAAACTAATAAATGGTGTACAAATAGTCACATTTCTTATATATGTACCCTATAGTAATTTAACAGATAACAGATCTTTTAAGTATTTCAAATTGATATGTGGGTATTAGCTCATTATTTTGGAATATCTGCTTTGAAGACTTTGTAAACTTTGGAGTTTGAGTCATGCTGAAGGCTGGCAAGCCAGCTTGTTTAAACTCACTTGCATGTTGGGACTGTAGGTCACCTATTTAAATTTAGAAAAGATGTTTACAAGCAAGAAAGACTTTTAACCCTCAAGTTTATGGATCCTTTTTACAAAGAGGAGATGATTTTCCATTTTTTGGTAGTATTACCAATGTCAAGCTATAAATGGTTTCAAAACATGCAAAATAAAGACTTTATAATGTAAACCCCACAGGGATTCCTGTTGTCTGTTCTGGAGACTATTTTTTTTTTTTTTAACCCTGAGAAATCTGCCAGTAAAAAGCCCTCATTTTTATTACATACAATACTGTCTGTGTCTTAGACAAAGTGCCAGGATGGAATTTTGGGGTAGATTGGGAAGGGTGAGATACCGTTGTTACCGTTCTTCTTTTGTTAGGAGTTGCACACAGCTGTTGGCTGAATAATTGTGGTAGTTTGAAATAGCATTTCAAATGAAGTTACTGTGAAAATTTGTTTAATGTTTCCTGTCAGCTTTTTTACCACTTCTTTCATCCTTGTCATTCTTTACACCATGTTTGGTGTGAGGAATGAAAAATAGTTATGGTTTATAGCTGAATCGGGACAACTCTACTGGTTTAAATGGAGCATTCAAGTTCTCTGTGTTCATGCTGTCACTGTTATTTTGGTTCTGGCTGTGCTTCATCATGCTTTAATTTTCTGAAACACCTACAGTGTGCTGCTATGTGGACTCTTCTAAAGTGCTTCTTGCTGAAAGGACACAGGAAGAATTTTATTTTCTATTTATTTATCAGAATACTAGGATAGAGTGTAGCACAGTAGAGATTTTAGGCAAAGCTAAAAATCTAAGAGAGCACTGATAGCCATAAGATGATTGTTAATAGAAATGCACAAATTCACATGGTTTATGTACTTTCCTGATTCTTTTTTCCTCTTAAAATTATAAAAGCTGTCAGCCAATGGAAGTACTGTATTTTTTTACTTCAGTGGAATTGCAAAGTCTGTAAGTAATGCTCATAATCAAGAGTGCAGTAATAACCCTGGTATGCATCTCAAGAATATGGTATAGTTTTGATGGCAAGTATTTCTGTTTCTTCAACAGTTATTTTAAAATATACTGTTTATTTACAGATATATGGAGTTTAGGGGTCATCCTCTTCATGTTGGTTTGTGGACAACCACCATTTCAAGAAGCAAATGACAGTGAAACTTTGACTATGATAATGGATTGCAAATACACAGTGCCACCTCATGTGTCCAAAGAATGTAAAGAGTAAGTAGAGTGTTGAACTTGGAAGCATTGCTAAGTGGATTCTTATTACCTTTGGGAGCTCCCCATACCATCTTATCAGCGTGTGGAGTATTTCTTGCCTGTTAGTAAGATATTATGCCAACTGCTTTTGCTTAGTTGTTACTATTTCTTCTCATTGATTGAGTAGTTTCTTGGGCACGGGTATTGCATTTTTTTTGTTATTGTGTCTCTTCTTACTAAAGGTCAATCCCATGATGGGTTTTTTTGCCCATAGGTTATTTCCCACACTTGTCTGAAACTTAATTTAGATTTTACACAACGTCTCTTTCTTTTATATGTCTGAGTTGTCATGCATTTTATAAATGATTGAAGAAACTGCTCACCACTGACTGGCTTTGGACACCACTCTTGCTGGACAAACTACAAGGTGTTGCTGAGAGTATTTTGTGGCAGGGGTTAAAAATGAATCCTACAGATTTCAGTTCAAAATACAAGTTGTCAAAACTCAAGGATATCACAGCAAGTTTTGCTCATCTCATACTGAAATTTCAACTCCAAATCAACATAGTAGGCAATCCGGAGAAAAATACTGTCTGCAAATACCATATGCCATGTGGGAATCATGACTCATTTTGATGTGTTGTTTTTCTGCAGTGTTCACTGGAGGGTTTTTTTTAATATGTTCCAGTATTTTCCATGTTTCCTTATTGGTTAATGACCTCTTCAGTCCTTTTTATATATATCCCAGTTGCATCACTTAGACTATTTTACAATATTTGGCTGTGTTCTTGAATCTGCAAAATAGTATCTTTTAATTTTCAATATAAAAGTCCAGACACCTTTGTAAATGCTTGAAAAAATGCATTTGGCCCAGTAAAAAAAACCTAGAGCAGCATCTAGGATTCTGGTATTTGTGGCCATGACTGTTCCTCTCTTCACCTGTCATCTGTGTGGTCCAGGAATCTAATGTATAACATGATGCCATAGCTGGTTTTCGTGTCTTGTCTTTAGTGTCTGACATTTCTAGTAACACAGAAAAGCTGCTATCAGTGTTCTCAACAGCTTGAAGAACTTCACATACAGGAAGAGGTTTAGAAGAGAACTTTTATCAGGGAATTGTATCGAATAACTCTCTTGAGATACTGTGTGCTGTGCTGAGGCCAGGAAATTCTGTTTTCACAGCCTTTCACTTAATGTATTGGCTAATGCTAATTAAGACCCAAGTAGATTTGCTTTCTCTACATGATGCATCAACAATGTACAGTCAGTTACCAAGTCCTTCAGGTTCGATTTTTCTTAGGGAAAAGACTAGGAATGTTTAAACTTCCTGCTTAGAACGAAAATACTCTTGGTGGTTTGGGATAGAAGATAAGATACAGAAAATACAGAAAATTGTATTTCTGTTATTTTACAGACCAGCCAGTAGGCCATCTGTGACAGTTGTGCTGTAAGACCTATTAACCTGTTTTTTCTGGTTTGTTTTTAAGAATCTAAGCATAGTAAATGAAAACTGCAGTGTTTATGATACTTATGGTTTGAATAAGTAAATTGTTTCAGTTCAATATTTGGAATGTCTAAGAATAAATAATAGTTTACTGTAGAGACTTCTAAAGACCTAGGTAGACTGATGGCAGAACATTTCTTCTTAACGTTGCTCTTACAATGTCTGCTTTTTAAACGTGTGCGTGCATTTTGTTTAGATTTATTTTTTATTCACAGTCTGATTACACGGATGTTGCAGAGAGACCCAAAGCGAAGGGCGTCTTTGGAAGAGATTGAAAACCATGCGTGGCTCCAGGGAGTTGACCCATCTCCTGCAACAAAGTACAATATTCCTCTTGTGTCGTATAAAAATCTCTCTGAGGAGGAACACAACAGTATAATCCAACGCATGGTTCTCGGCGATATTGCAGATCGAGATACCATAGTGGAGTAAGTTGGCAATTTCCTATATGCGGTTTGGTTTCTGCATCTGTCATTCTTGATGAAAGAATGGCAGGAGAAACTGGGTATTCCAGTGTTTCAATGTCAAGCCATTCAGTTAACAAAGTATTACAATCATGCTCCATGGTAGGATATTCTAGGCTGAGAATACACAACCTTAGGTAAAATATCGATAATAACGTGTTGGAACGGTGTTTAATTACTGTGGTAGTTTGCCATCTTGAAATCCATGCTCTTACTTGTGCTTCATGTCTCATGCATATTTGGAGGTGATAAAATTCTAGTATTTCTCCCTTAGTACATTTCCACTATACCTGAATGGTTTTTAATTTAAAATATTATTCCTTGTATCTATATATAATGCAAAATAGTCATTGTCACCAAGTGAGCTTGCTAGAAAGCTATGTGCTTTTTTCTAAGAGATTAAAAACCCCACATTTCAAAAATATTCCATTATCAAAAGACAACTTGAAATTGCTTTCTCTATTTGTGTTTAACCTGGAAAAACTGCTACTGTCTTCCATTTGGAGGGCAAGGTGTGGAGAAGCAGCAGTCTTTCTTCTTAAGCTTTTAGCTGCATAAGAGTGGCATCCTTTCTTTTAGAACGTCCAGATGATGCTTACTGGCTTATGAACTTGATTTTACTGTAAGCTTAATGTGACAGCAGTAAAATAATAAAGGTTTTTCCTCCAGTTGTTGCATAAATAAACGTTAGTACATTGTGGTTTTATGGGCCAGTAGGAAAGCTCACCAGTGGTGCGTAATGTTAATGAAATACAATTTTATCATTTAAAGAATGTTCAATTCCTTATTTTTTTGGATGATATTTTGAGGATATCCTCATCCATCTATAGTTGAAATTACTAAACTCGTTGGCTCTTTATTTTTAGTAAAACCAAGACATGCTTGTCTAAAGCTCTGAAATATGCAGTTCTACTTTCAGGCACTCTTCCCGCTATGAGAATTACAGCAAGTTGTGAGAGATGCATGTCCAGTTTTTAGAAGACCATTGATGTATGGTTTATTTCATGTTTTGTACTTTCCTTAGGGCATTGGAAACTAACAAGTACAATCACATCACAGCTACTTACTTCTTGCTAGCTGAAAGAATTCTGCGAGAAAAACAAGAGAAAGAAATTCAGACCAGATCTGCAAGCCCTAGCAACATCAAAGCTCAATTCAGGTGAGAATTTAGGAATCTAAATTGTTAACCTGACTTAATGAGAGTTATTACTGAATTGCTCAAGTACTTACTTAAAAAAACCAAACAAAACAAAACAACAAAAAACAAACAAAACCAAAACAAACAAAAAACCCCAAACCAAAACCCACAGAAATAAACACCCAAAACAAAACAGTAAAATGGTTATTCTTTGCTAATTTTTAACTCCTGTGGACACTTCAGAAGCTCTTCAGAAATCAGTTACCAATAATATTTTCAATTCCTATCATCTGCAGGGCTTGTCTTAATTTGAAGCCCCTACCTGAAGTAGTAAATTCTCACACCTGCTAGGAAATGGCATGCTCATTGATGTTCAGTTCCTCATATGAACTGTGCATGGAAAAAAATCAGTTGCATAATCCCTACACCTATTGATGGGGAATTAGTTACCAATGAGAAAGCACTCTGAATGTGATGTTATATTCTTAGCTTTGTTTTTTTTTTTTAGTGTGCCCTAACTCAAGCTTAGAGCGATCATCTGTGGGTTGTGTTCTTTTTAACATCAGTTGATCTGCCTGTTGTCTAAGGAAAACTGTTGAATTATTTGCTTTAATCACCCATTTAAAGATATTGCTATAGATATATTTACTTTTTTTTTGGTTTGACAAAAACATGATTAAAAAAACTTCCTAGTAAGATTCTCTGAGATTTGTCAAACCTTCAGCTTGTGGCATGGTAAGACTAAAGGGAGAAGTGGGGTTCTGGCCTCTAGACAGTATTGGTATGTTCAACCAGTCCCTTTGCTCTGCAACCAATTAGCAAAGCATTCCATATTTTCAGGTACAGCAGCATATGCTTAAAGCAAAACAAACCCAAGGCAAATAGTATAGTTTCTACCTGCACATTGATACTGGAAGATACATGTTTTGAACAGGTTGGTTTTTTTTTTTAAACGTGTTGGTTTTAATTTCCTGAGTTGTCAGACTATGACTAGGGATCTGTTGGTATTAAAAAAAAAAAATCTTTATTGACCCATCTTGGCAGTCTTTCCAGTGAAGATGCAGGTTGTGCTGAGGCATTGCCATGAATTTTTGTTCTTACCTCCAGTCTCTTCAAAAGTTGCCTCTTAAGTTGTCGTAAAATATTATTGGTAACTATTACTAGCAATAATAACAATTGCTAGTAGCTAATCTCTTGGTGAGAGAAGAATATTAAGTGCTTGCACTGGTGTTTAGAATTGCTGCCTATCATCAGTACTGTTTATCTGTCTGTCAGATTAAGAGAAAAAGACACGATAACTTGTTCATTCCAAAGGTTTCTTTGTGCAACTTTCATGCAAGGCCACATGTGAAACCATTTAATAGGAATGCTAACAGGGACATAAAAGCTGGGGTCTCCTGCTGCTGCATAGCCGTATTTTTCTTGGCCTAATCAATACAAGTCAGACACTACTACCTCAAGTTCAATCTACTAAAAATGAACGCTTCTTATAAATTAAGGGCACGCTCTTTGGAAAATAGGCTAAAGATACATCCTTGCCATTGGTTGTTACCTTCAAATTAGGCTGAGGTTTTGGTGGCTTTTAGAGGGGTCTCTTCTGAATACCATTTTGTCTACCTGAGTAATGAGTTGTTCCTCTCAGAACCTTACATCTCCATATGACTGTTATGTGCTAGATTAGACTGAACAAAAGGTCATTGATTCAGTGGTCACCTATGTAGGAAATTTTATCTTATGTTGTGTGGTTGGAAGTACTGTAGTTGCCTGTAACAACTCTTCTAAAGTTTGCCTACAGAACCAGTTGCTCAGCTAAGGACAAATAAACATATGAACTCAATTCATGTGTGATGAAAACTAAGGGAGATTGTGTAGTATAGAGCTTGGTCTGAATGAGACTTACTGAGATTGACTCATATTGTCAGTCTCGGCCATGTTAATCCTAACCCAGTTTGTACATTAAGAATACTAGGGGAAAAAAAATAACAGAAGTTTGAGGTGTTAGTAGTTTGTAAGACTACCTTATTGAAGTTGAGCTTGAAATAGATCTTGCCTTCCTCTAGGTACTGGTGGTGCTACACCTACTCCAGATTATTTTCTTTGAGACCTTATTATATAAAGTTGGGGATTTCTTTTTCTTCAGTTACTCAGCCCTGTTACTGACAAATACTCCGCTCAGCAGGCCGGTTTGTATGGCAGTGCTTGTGCTTCCCAGGTGCAGTATCTTCTGAAATGCTCGCCATGATCTCACTTTCCTTTTGTCCTTTGTAATTGTGTACGTAGGCAATCGTGGCCAACGAAAATCGACGTACCCCAGGATCTGGAGGATGACCTTACAGCTTCTCCTCTCTCCCACACAACTGTTCCTCAGTCACCAGCTCGCACGGCTGAGAACGTTCTCAACGGCCACAGAAGCAAGGCCCTTGGTGATTCAGCAAAGAAAGAAGATAACCCCGAATTAGCTGGACCAGCACTCTCAGCAGTGCCCTCCGTAAGCTTAAAACCCGCTACAAGCGGCCGGAAGTGCTTGTTCAGAGTGGAAGAAGATGAAGAGGAGGATGAAGAAGATAAGAAACCTATTTCTCTTTCTACCCAAGTTGTTCTGCGCCGTAAGCCTTCTGTTACAAATCGTCTTACTTCAAGAAAGAGTGCACCAGTCCTCAATCAGATCTTTGAGGAGGGCGAGTCAGACGACGAGTTTGACATGGATGAGAACTTGCCCCCGAAGCTCAGCAGGTTAAAAATGAACATTGCCTCACCGAGCACGGTGCACAAACGCTACCACAGGAGGAAAAGCCAGGGACGGGGCTCTAGTTGCAGCAGCTCGGAAACAAGCGATGACGACTCGGAAAGCAGGAGACGCCTGGACAAAGACAGTGGGTTCACTTACTCCTGGCACAGGCGGGATAGCAGTGAAGGGCCACCTGGCAGCCAAGGAGACGGTAGTGGACAAAGCAAACCAAGTAACGGCAATGGAGGAGTAGACAAAACAAGCCCGAGTGACAACAACAAAGGCGGTGGGAGTCCCTCTGGTAGCTCCAGTGGTAGCACCAATACTTCAGGTTCCACCCGGAGATGTGCTGGATCTGGAAACTCCATGCAGTTATCACCTAGAAGTGCAGGGGAACTGGTTGAAAGCCTGAAGTTAATGAGCCTTTGCCTAGGTTCACAGATTCACGGCAGCACTAAATACATCATTGATCCTCAGAACAGTCTGTCCTTTTCCAGTGTGAAAGTACAGGAGAAATCGACGTGGAAAATGTGCATAAGTTCCAGCGGAAGCACAAACCAGGCTTCAGCCTTGGGCAACTTAAAATTTTTTTCTGACCAGATGTCAGACACGGCAAAGGAATTGGAACGGATAAAGAACAGGAACTTGAAAAACAATGTGCTACAACTACCTCTCTGTGAAAAGACAATATCTGTGAATATTCAGCGGAACCCAAAGGAGGGGCTGCTGTGTACCTCCAGTCAAACCAGTTGTTGTCATGTCATTTGACAATCACCTGACAATGACCAGACAGTAGTTCTATCTACTTGACAACATCATTCTTCCAGTTCAGAGCTGTGAACACCTTGTCACGGACCCCCTTTTGTTGTCTTAAGATTTTTAAGTGGGCTTTGAGCAGTTATTTATTACCCTTTAATTTTGTTTGCTTGACAATGCATGGTCTTTGCATGCTGCTAGCCGATAACGTTTTTCTTTTTCGACAAAACAGAATATTTTATTGTGTAATTTTTACATTTATAATTTTACTATGGAAGATCTGGATTAAATTAAGTATCTGGATCCTAATGTAAATGGAGCACTTACAAATTTCATGTTCTGCACTTAAACTAGAAAGAGAAGCTTTTGTTTACTTGTGAAATGTTAATTCTTGTTCTGATCTTCTGTGATAACTAAAATATGTGATATGTGGCATACTTCTATGTGTCTGAAACAGAACCAAAGCAATAATGTTTTGATGCTGAAAACTCTTCAGGGAGCTTTCAGATGTTCCAAGGCTTGTACAAAGCAAAGATGCACTGAAAATTAATGATCTTGAAATATGATTTTAAACCCACACCTATTTGTCTTAAGCTATGATGTGGATAAAGTTGTGGCTCAAAAATCAAACTGAAAAGATCTTGTTTTGCTAAAGGAAGTTTTCTTTCTTTTTTTTTAAGTTTTTTCTCTTTTTAGATTTTTTTTTTTTTAAAGGCAAGTAGATTGTAAGGCAGCTTTCTCCCATAGAAATGATAATATTACAAGCAGACAATCTTTTTTAATATAACAAAGGTAAATTATTAAGTCTACTTCTGAGTTTTTACGTGCTAACTGAAAATAAAGTATTTGTATGAATTACTTTTGTTATTAGTATATCACAATGCTTAATATTTTAGGTTTTTACTTTGTAAACCTCCCCTAATCCTCTCTTCCCCACCCTGAGATCTCTAAAGGCAATAAGGGATGGAAAACCTTTAGGTAATTGGATTCAAATTGAAGTTGTTATTGTCATTTACATTTTTCTCATTATTACTCTTTTTAAAACACTGTTGTTCCCCACATGTACACCACTTATCATGCTTTTTCATAAAGTCATTTTAAAATAGCATCTGGGAAAGTATTTACAGCTCTTAGCCTTTCTGTTGGGTTTCCCATTGCCATAGCAGAAGTCCTGATGAAGAGTATTTCTGTACAAAAGGATACTTTTGATCAGATGAATTCACTTTGTGGAATTTTATTATCTAGAATAAAATATATTGCAGATTCCTAGTTTTGGGAAGGGCAAGAATGTTTTAATTGTTTTCATGCTGTGCACTGAGTCTAAGCAATGCTAGTGAAACTGGTGGCATTATGTAGCAGCACCCTAGGCAGACATGGGATGGCCAAGAGGAGCTTACACCACTGAGCATCTCCTAACGCTTGCAGAATGGTCAAATAAAATGCATTTCACATCCACGGCAGAGTGAGCAGAGCACCAAAGAACAGCGTGACGTTTGGTCATGATTTCTACAGCTCGTGACAGCTCTTCTTGGCTGGTAAAGGACTTTGACAGTCAAAATTGCATGGGGTATTCTTACTGGCTGGCCTAGCCAGAGATTTTAGGTTTTGCTTCCTAAACAAGGCGAAGGATAAGCTTTTTACTTTAAGTTTTAAACTCTAGTTCCAGTTTAGTCAGCATTATATTTATAAATGAAAAGCTGCAAGAATAGATGTGGGGGTGAAGCCATAGAACATACTTGCTTGAAGTTTCTGAGCAGGGATTTTACCAAGGGCCAGAAATGAGATGTGCGGTTCACGGACGGTGAGCGTAACATCCGAGCAGGAGACAAGTTTATAAGGGACATTGGCAATAAACTTATTTGTTGCAGCTTTTCTCCAAGTATTGTAAATACTCTTTCCTGATATTATGTACAGCCTTGGAATAGCACCTTTTAACTAACCCCAGTTGTATTTTGTTTCCAATGTTTTTATATACAACTGTATATATATATATGGTGCTCACTTTAGAACAGCAGTGTTGACCATTTATGCTGCATAGTTGTATTATAGCCTTATAGTTGTGTGTGGTTGGTTGAACCTTTGGGTGTACAAATGTTAGTCTGAGTGGTGTCCCTTATCCATTTTTGATAGGTGAATGATTGTGCATGTGGTGTATGTTGTATTATGTTGTTACATAAAAGGAAGGGCGAGAATAACCACTACATTAAGGTAATTATTGGACCAAACTATTTAGAACAAGTAAACAGTTTCTTGTACCCCTTAACGTCTCCTTAAAAGTTATATAGTTACAGTAGTGTATAAATTAAATAGTGTGGAAAAACAATTAGTCCTGTATTTTTCTGTATGTGTGTATATAAATATATATTTTAAAAAAATGTACCTCTAGCAACTTAATCTGTATTTAAGATGTGACAATCTTGACACAGAATTCTAAGAGTAGCAGTATAAATAAGCAGAATTAATGAACAGAAATATAAAAATTTCTCACCAAGAAAGAATCCGTGTGTGTGTTAAGAGGGTACAGAAATATCAGATGATCTTATTGCTTCTAGCAATGTTTGGCTTTTTCATTGTATAAATATTCATGGTGTGTGACAGAAATGGAAAATTCAGTTAATAAAAGTGATACCTGATTGATGCATAACCTCTGCTTTGCACATCACTCTGTGGCTCCTTCCCCTGGGGTTCACTGTTCACAGGGCAGCACAAGCTCTGGGCCGAGTCCCCAGAGCACAGAGAGCTGTGTTTAGACTGGCACTTGCTAGAAAACATCTGCTCCTGAACATTTAGTCTAACATTACGTCAGCCTGGAATGGAGAGAACAACTGAAATGCTCAAATCCAGGCCTATGCTCTCCCTGTCATCACTTATAAACTGCTGTGCAGCTGGGAGAGTAATGCTGCTAAGGACTATATTTTTGCCAAGGTATTATGAAAAGCAGTTTAGAGAGAGGAGGAGGTAGCAGTGCTCACCAGTGCTTCTGGAATACGTTCTGCCCCTTCTGTTAAACCAGCACGTGCTATATATAGAGTAAGGTGCCTTGGAGTGCCTGAGAAGAGGTGGTTTCTGATATCTCCTCTTGCACGTTACCAGTTTACCCTTGGCGCTGTCTCTGGAAACCTGTGGTTGGAACAGTTCAGTTCAGCACAGTCTGCTCAGGGTCTTCTGCACTCATTTAAGGCAGAAACTGTGATTTAACTGCTCATGAAATGTAATGTGTAACCAGCCAGGGAGGGCATGGACAGAGGGTGTATGGAACACCTGCAGAGATTAGTGACACTCAACAAGTTATGTAATTCTATGCAATTAATGTAGGATGGGCGAGTTGCGCAAAGCTGTACCTGCAGACTTCTGCAACTGGGACCCTGCCCTTGGTGGTCTTCCCAACTCTGGTTAATGCAAAATGGGGTGACAATGATAGGAGGCAAGGAGCGGCCAAAGAACATAGAATCATAGAAGTGTCAGGGTTGGAAGGGACCTTAAAGATCATTTAGTTCCAACCCCCCTGCCAATGGCAGGGACACCTCCCACTAGAG
>WUAM01000359.1:29421517-29447676 GCA_024336885.1 Actenoides hombroni
GACTTGGGGGTGCTGGTTGTTGAAAAGCTCACCATGAGCCAGCAATGTGTGAGTGTAGCCCAAAAAGCCAACCACATCCTGGGCTGCATCAAAAGAAGTGTGGCCAGCAGATCAAGGGAGGTGATTCTTCCCGTCTGCTCTCAGGAGATCTCACTTGGAATATTGTGTCCAGCTCTGGAGCAAACTCAACACAAGACAGACATGGACCTGTTGGAGTGGGTGGGTCCAGAGGAGGGCCACAAAGTTGATGAGTGGGCTGGAACACCTCTCCTGGGAGGACAGGATGAGAGAGTTGAGGGTGTTCAGCCTGGAGAAGGTTCTGGGGAGACCTTGTTGTGGCCTTCCAGTATCTGAAGGGGGCCTACTAGAAAGCTGGGCAGAGACTATTTACAAAAGCTTCTAGCGCTGGGATGAGGGGTAATGGTTTGAAACTGGAAGAGGGTAGATTTAGATGAGAAATTAGGAAGAAGTTCTCCACTCTGAGGGTGATGAGACACTGGAACGGGTTGACCAGGGAAGCTGTGGATGCTCCATCACTGGATGTGTTCAAGACCAGGTTGGATGAGGCTTTGTGCATCTTGGTCTAGTGAGAGGTGTCCCTGTTCACGGCAGGGGGGTTGGAACTAGATGATCTTTAAGGTCCCTTCCAACCCAAACCATTCTACGCTTCTGAGATTCTTTACCATTTTCACCTGTATTTCCATGCTATCTACACGGAAAGTGAAATTAGTTTGAGATACAAATATTTATGCGCTTCTCCACTGCAACAGTGCAGAAAAAAAGCCATAGCTAAATGCTGGAATACAGATTTCTCTTCTGCATCCTGATTCACTTTTTTAACCAAACGCCTGTATAGAACTACAGCATCTGAATTAAAGTGACTTCTACTCCTATTGTAAAAACATTTAAAAGATACAGATGACAGCAACTTAATTCAGTTCACGATTCAGCAAATTCAAGCCTAATTCTCCTATTCTAAATTATTTTCTTAAATCCTGAGTACTGTGGTAATTATACAGGCATTGAAGAAGAACACAGAAAACTGGAAAGGTATTTTTATTCTCCAATTATTGCAGAGCTTGCCAAAGCCTGGAAAAACCCCAGGCATATGACTATTAACGGTGACTAGATGGTAATCTGACAAAAAATTCTGTACCAGCACAACTACTGTCATTCATTGTTGAAGGATCTCCTAATTTTAACTGATCTAATCTTATGCTAGTATTCTCTTAGGATGGCAATCTTATGCCAGTGCGTTTAAAATTTGCGGTGAACAAACAAACATCTCAGCTTCTTCTGTGGGCCAGTGAGTAGAAAAATCTCTTAAAATAGCTTCACGTGCTGCCATGACACACACAGCCTCCGCAAAACCAGTCCAAGCGCAATCACTCACATGTTTCAGGAAATTAATCATAAGCAATATGAGAACCCCAAGAGCTACATATTTAATTTCTTCTTCATAATTTCTAATACCGAAACATATTTTGCAGTACCCGGCAGCACCAGGCTCCCCTGAGAGCTATCACTTCAGCAAGCAAGATCTGGTGGCAACATTACACAGGGAAATTCTTTGCCAAGTTCAGGCTGAAAAATTTTTAAATGTCGTGATTTAGTGCTACGAACAATACTACTTAATATATGCAAGTAAAAGAAATAACCACAAACACAAACCCGCAGAAACACAGTAAGACCCCAGACCTTGATTAAAGCAAAACCGGCCGAGTTGCCAAGGGATTTACCACTAGCAGCGCTGGGGCTTTGTTCAAGCCACAGTCTCACTGGAAATCCAGGTCACTTATGCATGGCATTTGGAGAACTGTGACCACCTTTATTCCCAACCCCCGTGCTTTGCATCTTGGTCTGCGCAGTCGGGCTGCTTTGAGCAAGGACACTGGATGCCCTGGCACGAGGGTTTTTTTTGCCCCTCTGGCTGAGGAGTGTCTGCTGCCTTTCACAAACCCTATCTTGCAAATCCTTCTGCAGCCTGCTTTCTGCAGGAGAGGATGACAGAGATAACCAGCATTTCTGCTGTTACCAGGGCTCATGTCACACACAGTCATCATCTAATTAAATACTCTCAATTTTCCTGTGGGGTTTCTATGGGACAGCCAACATTTTATCAGGTCTCAGCATTCCTCACTTCTGCTTGTCTGTTTAATGTTGCTTAGGACACTGTTATTTTCCAGTTATGCTTGGTCTTGGTAAGCCAGCCTCTAACTACTCTTAATTTTACCACTCTGTGTTAACATCAACTGATAATTCAACCACAGCCTGAGGAAAGCAATTAAAAAAACCCAACTCAAAACACTTAAAAGTGAAAATCAGTGAGTCAGGAGTTAATGACTCACTGGTTTGGTGCCTTTCCATACACATACTCAACATATACATACGTTTGTAAGTACGAAGAAGAGACATGTAAATAGTCATATAGTTAAATACTAGAAGACACAAAGGCATTAGAAATCAGCAATTCCATCTTCTGATTTTCCTGTATTCACCAGGTAGACGACCGCATAGCAGTTCATTGCTTAAAGAAAGCATAGCATTATATGGCATCTGTCCCACTTCCTCAAATTAATTATAATATGAAACCATGATGGATTTATATTAAAATTATTCTTTCCTAATGATGTACAGTCAAAAAAAGGTGGTTTATTGGGCCTTGAACTGTTTGCTGACAAATGCAAGAACTCAATTAACTTAATCTGCAAGCACCAGCCAGTTACAGAAGAGGCAAATAACACCCACTGCAAAACTCAGTAACCCTCTTCTACATCTAATATCTTATTCTATGTAAAAGTGTAAAACCTTATTTAATGGAAATTTGTTCTTGCTGATTATACTGGTGGAAAGTTGTGTTAACTTCCTATCTAGAACCACAAACCTTCCCTCGAGGTTTTTGAGGGGGGACTGAACATTCTCCACAGGGAACAGAGCTTAAGGCCTTCACGTTTGGGGTAACTTTTAAGTCTCTTTTCTGACTCTCACCAGTTTTTCAGCAACCTCTTAGTTGCCGTGCTTGTTTACAGTAGCAAGGAACAGCTTTTATAACAGTATACCCCTGTTTATATGCCCCAGGATTTCTGTGTTGTACCACACAGCCACAAGATAACACTGAATGCTCCTTTTCAGTAACTCCTGCAGTACAACCGTTAGGTCTTCTTGAAAGCTCTGTATTTCCAGAATTTAGCTTTTCCCCTAGTTGAGTAATATGACAAAAGACTTGTAGGAACAATTTTACAACTTCCTTATCTACCAGAGCCAAGACCAACGGCCCCGTGATGCTGCAAACCAGTGAAAACAACTCTCTATGAAGAAAAGCCTTACATGAGCATTAAACAGAAAAAAGGCAGATTTTTGATGATGAGGTGAGAAGAATTTTAAACCAAAGATAACAAAGAAACAAATGCTGAATTCTGTAGCTCTCATAAGAAGGACTCTGTAAGCAATTACAATTAAACTTTTTGAGGACTGAAAAGTTACCAAGCACTGCACCTGTTATTCTCCTTACCTACAGGCTGCATCTGGAATATTGTGCCTAGTTTTGGGCCCTCTAGTAGAAGGATACTGATCACCTTCACCAAGCCTAGCCATGGGACACAAGATGAGCAGGGAGTTGATGCACATGCCCTGTGTGAAAAGGCTGAGAGACCTGCTGCACAGCATGAGCACAAGAAATAAGTGGTCATAAACAAGATTTAAAAAAAAAAAGTCACTACGTGGCTAGCTAAGCAGTGCAGCAGGGCACAGTGAGGTCTTTCAGTTTCTGTCCTCAGAGGTTTTCAAGACCTGACTGGAAAAAAACCAGCAACCTGGTCTGAATTTGGTGTTGACCCTGCTTTGAGCAGGGAGTTGGACTACAGACCTTCTGAGATCCCTTCCAAGCTCAGAGATTTTTTTATCGTTATTCTTACAGGAATTGTGACAGATAAGTTTGCCTGGACTCTGCAGATCTAGGCTGTCAATCTGCTACAAAAAAAGAGCAGGTCACAGCAAAGAGCAAAACCATAACTATCTTCTTCCCTATTTTTGTATGCTTAATTCACAAGCTAGTGTTAATGAAAGAGTAAGTTTGCAAAATTAGAAAGTGGAGAGTCAGGAAAATTTATAGAATCACGTAATACCTGCCTTGGAATATTGTGCCTGATGAATAGCGCTGCGAGACATAGCAAGCAAAGCAACCCCATTTGTAGTACATTTTTTCACAAGATTTTTTTTCTGTTCTACTTCATATTTTCTTTGGCTTAGATGATAAAGTATTAATTAATACCCATTACATTGTTCTTACAGCATTAGTCACTCTTTGCTGAATCTTAGTACGAAAACATGGAAATAACAGTAGAAGCCCCATTGGATAGTGTAATAGTATTTCCTTCAGCAGTATAGCTCCTGTATTCTGATCCTCAGAACATTTCAATTATTTTTAGCTTGTTGTAGTTCATACTTTTTAAAATTCACTTCTTTCACCACACTGACCATGTAGATGCAAAGTGAAAGATAAACACACAAAGTTAAGCAATACGAATGACTAAGAGCGAGCCTGTGCTCTACTTGCACTGGTAGGAAGCCAGACCAGCCCGGCAGATGTTCTCCCCTTCAGCTTATGCAATCATCTCTCATCCAATAAGCAGCCGGTCAAAAGATTTGGGAGTCAGAAACTACTGACTAACTACGAAAGCAATGATGCAAAAAAATCTCAAGTGACACGACCGTGACCATGTCTCAGAGCAGAGGGGTGGATGGCACACTCCTTCCAGATCTCTGCCCATCACTCATGTGTTTTTTGAATTTTGTGACCTGGGTCAAACAGACTTCACTAAAATACAAGGGTGCAGGCTGGCCCTAGATGAAGAGTGTGGCAACAATCTTGTAATGATTTCAGGGTGAGCTCTGAGAAAATCTATTTTCTGAGGAGTTTTGGGTAACATTAACTACCAGTCTGCATTTACTACTTACAATCAAGAGAAAATGGGTAAAACAAATCATTCCTCCCCTCTGAAGTTTAAAGAGCTTATACAGTAAAAAGGGCTCCCCTGGCTAGGCACTTATACCTTGAAAGACAAATGCCCAGCGCTTTGACAGTTTAACCAGTATTAGCGAACAGAAAAGGTCAGGTAGGGGACATGAAGGTTGGGGGCAACCGTGGCAGTAGCAATCATGGCATGGTAGAGTTTAGTATCATAGGAGGAAGAAGCAGGGCAATAAGTAGGATTGCAACCCTGGACTTCAGGAGGACTAACTTTGTCCTCTTCAGAGACCTACTTGAAGGAATCTCTTTGTCAAAGGCTCTAGAAGGTAAGGGGGCACAAGATACTCAAACATCACTTCCCCCAAGCTCAAGATAGGTGCACTGCTTTGAGTGAAAAATCAAGTAGAGGAGGCAGGAGACCAGCAGGGATGAGCAAGGAGCTGCTGGGAAAACTCACCTGGAAGAAAGAAGCTCACAGAATATGGGAAAAGGGACTGGTCTCTTGGGAGAATTATAGGAGCATTGCCAGGGTATGTAGGGATGCAACAAGGAAGGCCAAGGCCCTCTTACAATTAACTTTGGCAAGAGAAGTAAAAGAGAACAAGAAGGGCTTCTTCAAACACATCCATGGTAAGAGCAAGAATGGGGAAAATGTGGGCCCGCTGATGGATGAGGTGGGAGCCCTGGTGACAGAAGGTGCAGTTTCTGAATGTCTTCTTTGCTTCAGCCTTCACTGCTAAGGCCAGCCCTCAGGAATCCCAGACATGGAAGAAAATAAAGGTTATCAAGAGTAGCCAGCAGGGATTTACTAAAGAGAAGTCGTGTCTGACCAATCTGATAGCCTCCTACGATGGTGTGACTGAACGGGAAGATGCAGGCAGAGCAGTGCATATTGTCTACCTTGACTTTAGCAAGGCTTTTGACACTGTCTCCCGTAACATTCTTGGGGGTAAGCTCAGGAAGTGTGGGTTAGAAGAGGGGATGGTGAGATGGGTTGAGAACTGGCTAAACAATAGAGCTCAGAGGGTTGTGATCAGTGGTGCAGAGTCCAGTTAGTGACCTGTAGCTAGCGGTGTTCCCAGGGGTCACTACTGGGTCCCATCTTATGCAGCACCTTCACCAATGACCTGGGTGAAGGGACAGAGTGTACCCTCAGCAAGTGTGCTGACGATATGAAACTGTGAGGATGGGCTGACACACCAGAAGGATGTGCTGCCATTCAGCGAGACCTGCACAGGCTGGAGAGCTGGGCAAAGGGGAACCAAGTGAAGTTGAGCAAGGGCAAGTGTAGAATCCCACACCTGGGGACAGGTAACCCTATCAGTACAGGTTAGGGGCTTACCTGATGGAAAGCTGCTCCATGGAGAAGGACCCTGGAGTCCTGGTGGACAGTAAATTATCCATGGGACAGCAATGTGCCCTTGTGGCCAGGAAGGCCAATGGTATCCTGGGGTGCATAAAGAAGAGTGTGTCCAGCAGTGCAAGGGAGGTTCTCCTCCCCCTCTACTCTACCCTAGTCAGGCCACATCTGGAGTATTGTGTCCAGTTCTGGGCTCCCCAGTTCAAGAGGGACAGGGAAACACTAGCGAGAGCCCAACAGAGGCTACGAGGATGATGAAGGGACTGGAACATCTCTCGTATGTGTAAAGGTTGAGAGCCCTGGGGCTGTTTAGTCTGGAGAAGAGAAGGCTGAGAGGGGATCTTATTAATGTTTACAAGTATCTGAAGGGTGGGTGTCAAGAAGAAGGGGCCAGTCTCTTTTCAGTGGTGCCCTGTGATAGGACAAGGGGCAATGGTCTCAAACTGGAGCACAGGAAGTTCCACCTCAACATGAGGAAAAAACTTCTTTCCTGTGAGGATGATGGAGCCTGGACCAGGCTGCCCAGAGAGCTTGTGGAGTCTCCTCCAGAGACTTTCAAAACCTGCCTAGAGGTGTTCCTGGGTGGCCTGCCCTGGGTGATCCTGCTCTGGCAGGGGGGTTGCACTCTTTCTCCAGAGATCCCTTCCAACCTCTACCATTCTATGATTCTCTGGACACAAGCCCCTAATATATGGATAAGCCTGACAGTGGAGCGTGCTGCAGACATAGCTGAGTTAGCCTTACACTAGCTGTAACAGTAGTAAGATGTTGCTCAGTATATCCTAATTTAGTCCTTAAGCTCACATGTTTTGCACTGACCCTGCCTCATGATTCAGAAGGCACAGCTGAGAAACAGCAAAACAAGTGAAAAATCACGTGCAGCAGTGGTGAAGGTGGCACTGCAGTGAGATAGCCCACAGTCCTTCCTCCTCACACTTCTGCTTGAACAATTAAGTGCTCAGGTCATGTCATAAACACACAGCTCATTACAGTTCCTGACGGAATATATGGTTCGGTCTAACACTTTCAAGACAAGCAAAGCTATGTGAGCTGTGTGCTTCCATTTTGTCCAACTGAAGAGCAGCCGGGGCCTGCTGGATTATAGCCATAAGCCTCCCTCGAGCGCGTAAACCCGTGCAGTATTAGAGATTTAGCCCCACCGAGACCATACAACATCTGTTCCAGTATTACGTGTGCCAAAACCCACACGCTTTTTGCCAACATCCTTTAAAGAAAGGAAAAAGACTAGTGAAAACTGTTTAGTGCCACAAAAAGAACAGAGGAAAAAATCAAAAAGCATGAACACGTCGTCTTGTAATCTGTGCAACACCAGGGAATAGACGGTGTGAAATGCAGAGAGTCTCTCAAAATGAATGATGCCCAGCACTGAGGAGATGACAACAAAATACTCTGCAACGCCATTACTTTCTAGGCACAGATTTGGCCATCACTGGAATCCAGTCACACGAAGCCCAACACCTAAGCAGTCAAAGCACTAGCACCCCGTTGACCTTCTTCTCTACCCGCGGACACAAAGGCATGTCTAGCCCCAGCCCAAGCCCATCTGGCCCGAGTTATACCCTGGACTCACATTTCTTTCCAAATTTGTTAATTTGTGGATCTCTACAGCCTCCACTTGTTGGTTTGTTTGGTTGGTTTTTTTTTTAAAGAGTAATAACAACAACAAAAGGTTACTCCTCTATGCAGGGAATTAAACATGTAACCTAGATTGGACTCCAGATATGAAACAAAGAACTCATCTTCAGGCTCTATTTTTGGAAACTTCTGTCTGCTATAAGCAGCAGATGAGCACAGAGGGTGCATGGTTGTGCTCTGTCCTGCTATCACACACCAGCCACAATGCTGCAAGTAAAAAATTTCCATCCCTCTTGCAGTAGGCAAGTAACTGCAGCCTGACAAATACATCGGATGACACCAGAGAAATCAAACAACTCAACAGTGTAAGTACAAAATATAAAAATACACCACGTTTGGAAATTCGACTCCCACAGTAAGTGTTGGGCAGATAGATAGCAAAAGCAACTCTTTTGAAAGAGTTTTTTCTAAGAAGGAATTTGCCTCTTAATTTATCTACCATATCAGCATGGAAAGTGAGTTTAACTCCAAAGTTATTGTTACCACGCTATGCAAAGAAGATTTCGCTTCAATAAAGTAAGAAAAAACTATTCGATGTTTAAATTATTTAGTGAAGAACTGCTCTCAGTTCTAAGAGTTTAATAGGCAAGGAATCCAAGACCATCAACGGAAGTAGCCTGACAGGTCATTCCTTTCCTCTCCTTACCTGTAGAGGCTCTCCTGCCCCAAGGACTTGTCCTTACAATATAATTTCCAGTAATATTTTCATTCTTATCTTTCTCTTCAAAGATAAGTTTTCTTCTGCTTTGTGTGGGGGCTCTGCTATCGCACATTCACAGCCCAGTGAAAACCAGTCAACAGAGGGCTGGTAACCAATTGCTAGCTACAGTCATTTTATAAATATTCTGAATGAATCAGTTCTACAAATCTTGAACTGTATCGAAGGTCCTTTTGCAGGTACTTTGAGAATGGCAACAGCACCACTGACAGAATTCCTTCCTCCACCAAAGACACCCATAACAAGGCAAATTCCTCTTCTGGCAAGTACCCTGCTCCTTGGGAAGACTATGCACACGTGGAAGAAGAGGCCATTCATTTTCCCTTAGTTAAACGCTGGACCTTCATGTTAAAATGGTTACCTTCTAAACAAAACTGGAACAGTTGCAAAAAAGGGTGAGCATATTGACATTATTATTTTACTTTTTCAACATGAACCTTGCCTATGCAGTCTTTCCATGCACAGAGTAACTCAATTTTCATATGCCTTGGTAGTACTCCTCCTTGTTTTTTCTGCTTTTTAATTTCTATCAAGTATTTTTGCTTTCTTTTTACTCTGTTTCCTTATTTATTCCTTGCCGATTCCCTGTCCTGTGTTCTACTGTCCTAGTTGCACTCTCTCCCTTAGATTTTTCCTTCCAATTTCTTCAAACTGAAAAATTGCTCCCTTCCTCATCTAAATTCACTGGTCAGTAAGGGTCAAACTTGCTGGCAGAAAAAACTGCCAAGGGAGAGGACTGGCCCTTGAGGTCTGCAGCTCCCCAGTGGGAGGAGAGCCACCCTCCCCCCCCCTCTCCTTCACATCATCCGGCTCCACTTTTCAGGAGCACTGGGAAGGAAAGGAAGAACAAAGTAGCACTGGCACAGCCCCACTCTGCTGCTCTGCTCTGAGGGGCTGGATGAAGCCTGGGAACAAACCAAAGCCTAGAAATAAAAGTGTTGAATGGACATGCACTGCTTCAGTCCAGTTCTTTTGCTTCAGTGGAAATTAGAGCTAATGATGCCAGCTTCGGCACGCACTGAGGGATTAACTATTGTGATTCATATTAAATTGCCACACTAATTTCATTCTATCAAACCTCAAGGCTTTGCTTTGGAATGTTCCTTACACGTTGCAAAGTGCTTTTACTGGGTACCCTGGGTTACCAGTATCATCACATTCCTATTTCTAAATTTTAATCTATCACAACAATAAATATACTGTCCGGCATTGCAACCACAAGTATCTACAATAATTGCTCTTCAACACATTAGCTGTAGTACCTTAAAACTCTCTCCTATTACTAGAGAAAGACTGTACAACGTTACCATTTGTCAGAATATGCTGTCTTACAAATTTTATAGTAAGGCCTTTATAAAATAGATTGTTACATCTGTCAAAACAAAACAGATTTTAAAAAACATTCCAGTACGTGTTGTCGAAGGACTTTAAATAAATGTTTAAGACATCATATGATTTTGCATCAGTAAAGTGAGTTAATATTATCCAGTGAGTCACCTAGTTCATTTACTAGAACTTTACGTGATGGTATAAGAGGGAAGGTGAACACGCAGTTCCACAGATCCTTCAGGGCAAATCAAATATGCAAGCTGGGACAGGAGAAATAATTACAAAATATTAACAAGCTGCAGAAATCCATGTTCTGCACTTCGAGATTGATAGTATGTCAGAACTCATATGCTTGCGTTTCTTTTTCAACAAAAAGCAAAACTTCCATATACCACCATAGGACCAACAGAACTGTGGCAGTCAGTGAAATCCTTTCCTAAAACAATTTACAACTGTAGCAAAAGATTTTTTCCAATAATCTTGGGAATAATCACAAAAATTACTACAAACACATAACTAACACCTTAATAAAATTATCTCTCTTATGGCATCTGCAGGGGTTCAACTAAAAAGCAGCAAAGAAGTCTTTGTTCTGTGTTAGTGAATGAGTGAAACTCTCTTGATTTCAACTGATCAGTGAAAAAATAGAAAAGAAAATACAACTCAGAACTACTAAGATCCGTATAAATGCTCTTACATTAGATGTTTATGTAACAAACTGGAATGGCGTTGAAAAAAAATCCTGGTTTTGATATGAAACTTTTTCCAGTTCATAAGATAAGCTTAGTATTAACTGATACAGAACGTAACCAACTATTCCTATTAATCGTCATTTCAAAGTTTTACTTTTTTACTCCAAGTATTCACTATGTTTTCATACACATCTAATGGTAACAACAGGACTGCTCATTCCCAGAGAAGAAAGTAACTGCATTAATGGTTTGGTCTGTTAATTTCAACATCAACAAGTTAAAAACAAGTAAGGAACACACTGGGTGTGTCCCACCTGCAGAAGAAAGGTGTTGTCTTACCACATGTAAGCCTAATTTAGTCACTTAAGAGTTTCTCAACTTGGCAGACCAGCTAAATTCTGGGTTTGCTCAACAGTACTTCCACCAACGCAAACCCATCAGTCATTCATTTCATTAAGATTTTACCTCACCACTAGTTACCAAATGTTAGGCACAGTGTGGCAAGAACATAGTTTTCCATGTGCCCAAAGATGACCAAGCCTTTCTCAAGAGACATACTGATGCATTTGATATCATCTCTCAAGTCAGAAACAAAAAGAACCAGGAATCACAAGAAACTTATTTATCAGATTCACTTCTACTTTATAGGGGTACTATAAAAACATCAGCTTAAGATGATGCTGGTAAGAAACCCCATCCTTTCAGCAAACAGACTCCCTTACTTACAGTTTATTTCAAACTGTTTAAGAAACGAGGGCACCAACACAGAGCTTCTCTTCAACAAATATACAGCAATCCCTCTTCTGTTTCAGGCAGCCCTGATCCTCCAATAGCATGTGAAATTGTCCTTAAACATCTAGGGCTGTGGTGCTGCCCAAGGTTTTTCAAATCTTCCTTTTTCTTCCTAGGTAACCAAAAGCAGTTCACAGGTAGACGTGTCGAAAGCTTTTGGAGCCTGTACGGCCAAGCAGACGGTGACCCCGTGTATGCAGCACAGGTGTCAAAAAAGACCTCTGGGGCAGGAACTTGGCACTCACATGTTCTAACAGAGAGCTATGGCAATGGAAGTCCTCAGGTGCATAAGCCCTCTAAGTGATACAACTACATAAACACTGGAATAAAAATAGATACCGACCACACAGCGTTCTTTTGTCTCTGTGTCTGACACAGATCTGAAAAATCTGGGATTGGTGAGCCATTTTAGCAGATGTACCATCTCCTACAGGAGAATTACCAAAGTAGTTAAGACTTCTAAAATCCTGCAACTTTTTCCCTATTTCTTTCCCATCAAAAGCTATGGAGGTCACCACGTGAAACAAAAATTCAGTCTGTAGAGGAAAAAAAGGATATGCCAGAATATGAATTATATTATCATCATCTGAGGAAAAAGACAAAAAGAAAAAATATTATTCTAAGACAAAAAGAGAATTGGACAAAGAAATCATAGATTGACTGTGCAGCCCTAACAAACACTCAAGAAGTAAAGGAATCTAAAAACAAACAAAAAAGGTGTGTGTGTGTGAGACAGCAAAGCCTATAAATAATAAAAAACAAGAAACAGAGGAATTACACTAATAAACTTCAGATTCTCCAAATGCTTCTTAGGAAAGCACATTTTTTTCTTTTTGATCCATTTCACAGGATATATACTCACCAGCAGTGCATATTACACCTATTACTGGGTGAATAATCTAGCAAACTACAGAGGAGCATAATGCACTGAAATGATTTTACTTGCTATCAATAGAAACGAACAAACAAACAAAAAAGAAAAATATTAATATAGTACCTTAGCATATAAAATACTCTATTTGTTTCTAGTCCTGCTTTTCTATTCAATGTTCATTTTACTAAAACATTAAAATACAGTAAAGCTTTGAAAAGTATCTGTCTGAATTTAGTTCTTTTGCCAGGTATTTTTCTCCTGGCTTCTCCAATCTGTTTTGGATGAGCTGGCATCTTAAGAAGCATTCTTTGGTATGCAGAGCTTAACAGTACCTCTGACACCCTGCTTTTCAGAAGCACAAAAACATTATCTCACCAAAAAAACCCTTCTCTGTCCTGCTCTAAACAGCTTACCTATTGCTGCATGCCATTATACTTGTAATTCATATAACTGCACATCAGAGAGAACAAATGCTGAGAATACATGCAGGAAAACTTACTTTTTTTGTTTAGGCACATGGCTGTTTACATAACGGTGCGATGCTTTCCATGCACATAAATGAATTTGGCTTTTATGAAACTTTCCTCTGAATATTGGAGACTTCAGTCTCTTATTAAATGAAGACAGAGCAGAAACATAACACTGCTTCTGTAACACAGCAGTATCAAGTCTGACAGATACAAAATGATGTAGATATGCCTGTCTGTAGAAAGCAACAGTATATGCCTCGAGATTACAATGAATTCCTGACAAATATTATATTGAGTTGACAAAAATATATTTGTCCGACACCAGTTCAATACTTATTTCAGGAAGAGAAGGTTAATAGAACTCCACTGTTGTCTACTTACTAAGTTACCTCAGAACACATTTTAGTACTTCATAATCTGTTAAATGTACAACTTTCCATCTGTATGAATCATTAAAAAAAGTTACTTTTAAGCTTGGCAGTGTTTTTTTGCAGTTGTAAAAACTCCATGCATTACACAGCATGCAATGAATTAACTACACACTAGACAGTAAGGATCTAAAACATTCCTCATGCTAAGTAAAAAGGATGCTCTATACTAATTAAAGACTAACGTGTTCTTTGACCCTACCATCATTCTTTGAACACAAAACCTCTCACGTTCCCCAAATGTCACGTTTGCTGCTTTTTCACAGAAGTGTATCAGACTTCAAATGCAGCAGAAATACTGTGTTTATGCTGCACTGTAGGCAAATGAGAGAAAGAACAGGCAATGCTCCTATGTTGACTGCTACAGGTTAAAAAAAACCAAACAAGCTTCATGAACACACCAGATCTCACTTGCTCCAATTAATGTGCTTCCTGTTTTGCTTACATATTGAACACCACCACCACCCCCCCCACTAGTGTGGCTAACCTTATATTATTTCTTCTTTTTTTTTTAATCACTTCAGAATTCAATCATTTCACAGTTCAGCTGTTGGCTGAACTACATTTAGGTGCTGTCCAGAATGGCAATTTTCTCAATCTTATGCTAGAAACATGTATGATATGAAAAGAAAATGCAATGATAACGAATGTATTTTCTACATCAGTTTCAAGTGCTGCATGATGTATCATCCTACTTTGAGTGTCTCAGTTCTCTAAATATCTCCCTTCCCTTGAGGTTTGTTCTTAATATTTTCACATTTTGTACACACACCAAATGTCACCTTCCAGGAAGACTAACACATGCTATCCTTACGCAGTTTCACACTGTGAGCACATATTCATAACAAACTAGAGCATGAATACTTTTTTGCTTATGCAGTACCTGAAGAGTTTATATATGCCCTGTCCCTTCCCGCTACACTAAAAAGGACTTGGAAGTAGGTAAATGGTAAATTTGCATATTGACAAAACACTCCTGACAACTCGCAGTTATTAATGGGTAGCTTCCTTGCCTCCTTTCAATGTCTGTCCATACGACCATTCACACTGTCACTAATTCAAAGCAGTATCCTCCCACATATTCACAGTTGATTAGGAGTTAGATTTGAGATTCTTTCAGCTGCACAGATAACACTGTGACTGCCAAGAACAGCTTTGCTTCTGGATGTCTCTGAAAGGGAAGAATTTGGTAATAGAGTAGAAAACAAGGAGATGACTTTTCAGATGTCAGGACTACAGAATTTTCTGTGAGGTCAACACTATCATTTCAATACTGATGTGCGTGCCTGTGTAACTGCAGGCAAGTATCTCACTGCAAACTCTGATGACATGTTACCCAACTAGTCTCCCTAGTGATAGGCTTATATTGAGCATAATTATCTTGAGCAAGCAAGACACCAAAATCAAATCATTCTCAAGCTCAAGTGTTCAAAGCACAAGTGCATCTACATTGTAATAGGCATCTGGACGAGCAAACAACAAACATAACACATCTTGAATTAACAAGATGTATAAGTAAGGAATAATTAATAAATAATTCTTATTTAAAGCTCAAGCTAGTCTCCGAATTTCAGTGGTGGCCAACAACTGTCTCTTAAAATCTGCAACTTCCACAATGACAGTATGTCTCTTCAAAATCACCCGACTCAGATGTCTAAAGGGACAGGTCCATGGGGGAAGGGACTGCAAAGTAACTTTCCAGCTACCAGACAACAAAAATTTCATCAGAAGTTATCAATTTGCAGTTGTCAATAAGTGCCTCTTTGTTTTATGAAAATCAGAAGCTTGGCATGAAGGGAAACCCAAACGAACACCTTACCATTGAAAACACAATTGCACCACACTTCCTTCTACCATCTATGAAGCAGCTGCCGGTTGTTTGATCAGGACGCGCGCACAGGTCTGGCTAGGTTCAGGAAAGACAGAACGTAAATCCTGAAGAAATCAGGATTCGTCAGTTCTGCTACTCCCAAGCAGATTGTAACATGACAATATGCAACTGCACAAGTTTATTGTATAAGAAATCAGTCCCATCTCCTTCTTGCTATCTGCCCCCCTACAGACTAGAGCAAAGTATTTCCATTCCCTTTCCTGCTTACAACCTACATTTATTGCAGAGGTTTGTCATTTTCACTAGTTTCTCAACATACAGGTACTGAACTTTCTCATTTCTTTTTATTTCCCTCTAAAAAAGACTGTAAGATTCTACATGCAATATACTTTTTTTACCCTTTTTTGTCTTTAAATGAAAGTTTGTCCAATTTGAGAGTGCAAGCAGGTAAAGAAGTTTTAGAACATTTTAAAAGAATAAAATTAATGCCAGCATATAACAGAAGGAAACTGTCACCAACAACAAAAATCAAAGTTACTACAGCTTACTGCTTTTAGAAATCTAGCTCTCCAAGGAGTCAGGAGAATAATATCTGCCATGGCAACCAAACAAAGCAGTCTTCTGGCACTTTCAGAATGAGTATTTAGGGGGAGATTAATTCAATCCTCCAAATGATGAAAGGGCTCTTGAGATCCATAACTGTCTCCCACAAATTACCCTTATTGTACAATTGGATGTTTCGAACAGACTGCACATTATCTATACTTTCACAGCAAATTTATCTGAAACAGATTAAGCCCACGTGATGTGTTTCACCCACTATTTCTCCACACTATTTCCACCCCCTCCTTTCAGGGCATTTGCAAAAATGGTATTTTATTAAATGGATTGTTGCAGTTTCGCAGGATTTATTTTTAAGCTTCTTTATATTGAGAAGGTACTGTAAGCTTTTAACTGTACAACTTTGAAAATTCTGAAACATGTAAAAGCATAAAAAGCTATAAAAAATACAATACAGTATATAGACAGACAACAGAAAGACTGCCACATAAGTGAGCATTATAGTCTTTTTTTTTATGCATTTCCTGCTATTTGAATTTACAGTAAATTCAAGTGATGACATATCTCAATAAATAATTGTGTGTCTTCCTACTTCTATGTATCAAATCACTTCTTTTCATCAAATACATCTGATGAGCACCAGACAGCTCAATGAAGACTAGCATCTTATAGAAAACATTTCAGGAGAGTATATTAAACATCTAGCTGCTTCATCAGAATCTAAATTACTATGGAATCTTCCCTCCCAACAGGAAAGTAACTTGGTATTTTGTTTACTGATTTCCTTATACTGCAATCAATCATACTGTACAACGTAGAAAACAGAAGAAACTCATAATAACCCAATATTTATACTGCAAACACATCTACAAATTATTAAAGCATAAAAGAGGTAGTCAGCTACTCTTAGGAAAGCAAAAAGATGTGTTGTCTTTTCTGAGACCACTGCAAGCCTAGTAATATTCAACACAAGGGACTTCACTCACTGTATTAAATGAACAGCTTTCCAGTTGTTTGCAGGTAAGAATGACACCAGATTGCACAGAGTGTTAGGGAGAATGTACACCTAAAAATCTGTCTTAGCCAGTCTGATAAAAGTTACTTGATGTTACAGATTATAAATAGCATTGATTCAATTTTGTATTTGGCAACTAAAATGAATGAAAGGTGAACTTTTCAAAAATTTCTGAAGGCCACATATAATTTGTAGTGATAGACAGTGGAAATTAGACAATCCATCACGATTTCTGAAAATCCCACTTTGGTTTTTGATTACATTACCATAGACAACTTTAACAAAACTGCTACCTCCTTCACAATTTGAAAGATATTAAGCAGGCAACGGGAAAAAAAAGTAGTGAAGGTAATTACAATTTTGAAGATACAAGACTTATGTAGAACTATAATTTATTTGAAAATAAGACAATTCTGAATTGACATTGTGCTCTATACTGTGTATGGAGGAACTTGTGTATCCTGAATAATAAAGAGCATGTAATTCAAGGAACAAAGGTTAGGTTCAAAGCACAGAAGAAAGTCTTCATCTTGCCACTAAACGGAGAAAATGAAAATAAATTTAGGTAAAGCAACCTCACTCACTCAACATCATCTAACTTATCACAGACTGAGGTAGGACTATTGAGAGGAATAAAAATTGCAGGGCAACATCGAATAACGATCCAGAGCATAAGGAGCAAAACTGTAATTTGGCAAGGCCCCTCCTATTTACTACTCCTTTCTTTAGTCCCACTTTACAATCATTATATAGTTAACAAATCTTCAGTCTCCATTTTGGTATTGATAATTTAAATTAGTTTAAGTTTTAGAAGGTCTTTCAAAACATTAGGCATTTTAAGCATCAAACATTACCAGAAAAAACCCTTTGAGCTAGATCTCTTGAGAGTGAGAGGCTCTCAAATCTAATAGAGTTGGGCTGATTATTCCACCTAAGGACTTCTGTACTCCTCAACTCTTGCAAAAAGTAATGAAGAGAAACAGATTTATACATTTCACCATTTAGACTCAATAGGAGAGCTAGAACGGTTTTAATAGCTGTATTTTAGAAAACAATTAAGACTTTCAACATCATCATAATGATAGCTCTTAGAGAAGTATAGCTGCTGATTAATAAACCTCCAAAGCAAACCAATCTTTTCTATATAAAGAGAATTAAATAGGTTAGAATTTCAAGTTAATACATTTCCTTGGAATTAAAAACTGTAATTTGAGGATTCTGTCTCCAAGGGTTTGCAGCAAGAAGTACTTATATTATTCAGGAAATCAGTTCTCCTCAGAAGTACTGCCTCAAGATCATTATTTACCAAATCTGCTCTTCACAATCAAGCTAGACAAATCTCCAAAATGTGTTAAGCTTTAACCCGTCCATTCATGAAATCAGATGTGTAACTAGAAAGCAAAGAAGCATTTGCAAATGTGAAAACTGTCCCAACACCAAATTCCTGTGTCTGTGACAGTTGAATTTGAGTTTTATCCCTCCCTCTCTTCCAACCACCATAAATGTCACTTTCCAAAAACCAAAAATCATAAAAGTCACTGTTAAAATAGTGTTTCTAATTTGTGCCTTTAACTTTACTAACAATTTTATCCAGCTTACTGTTCTCTGCATGAAACTAACTTCCTCTGATTTTCAGAAGTTTTATTACCTACTCCTTACCCACTTGCTCCATTCTGACACTGACAGCTAACTTTTCTCACCACTTTGTCAAAGAAATGCCATCATTGTTTCCTTGCTAGCATGCTTCTTCCTCAAAAATCATTTGTTCTTCACGTTGCCACAGAGGTATGGAGAAGCTCTCCATGAGCATTCATAAAAATATCCTGAAAAACTAACTTGAGGTATAAAGAACATTTCACAAAACCATGATCAGGCGTTAATGAGTCATCATGATCATGTCTTCCTGGGGGACTAAGAGCTCTTCATTAGTTCTAACTATCATTAGGTCTGCCAGAATACACAAATGTTTGTGTACACATCTTCCAGAGTCTGTTTTTTGCTGTCATTCTAATATTGTAGTTTACTGTAACAGAAAGTATTAGATAATCTGTAGATATCACTACTTGTCTCCTACAACAGTCACAGCGAGAAACTGGAAATGCAGCATGAACTGTGACATGTTTAGAAGATGCTGTCGGGAAGGGAACGTATTTTGTAGGAATGAGTTCTTCTCATGACTGAGTAAAAATGGATTGAGAAATGTACTCCACATTATGGAAGTTTTGATTCAGAGTGTCTGGAACTACAATGTAAAATTAAAATTTAGTAAGATTTTCTCCAAAGTAAATCCTGTCTTTGAACACCTTTTGTGTCCTTAGGAACACGGCTGATTCTTGCCTTGAAAACAAAGACTGCTTTCTAGTGTGTGCATTTCAAGGCACTCAGTCAATTTAAAGCCAGATTTTCAGCTGCTAATTTTATACCTGGTGCAGGTGCAAAAGTTCTTATAATAAGAACAGAAACTGCCCATTTGAAGCGTTCTTTGACAACAGTTCACATCTTTTTGTTGTTGTTTTGCACTGCCCTTGGTGAACTACATCGTTCTTGTGTAACACTCTGCAGGAAACTCAGCTGTGTACTTTCCCCCTGCGTAAGAGGGGGATTATGATAATGGGTGAAACAAACCTAAAAGTGAAAATGGAAAGACCTTGAGGCATAAACAAACAAGAGGGTACAAGTAATTTTGGTCCTAGTGTTCTTTAAACTGATCTAAGCTATTTATAAAAAAATAAACGTGATAAGCAAAACCACCCTATGCTCTATTTTTATGGGTAATTGGTTTATATGTATCTATGTTTAGACAAAGTATTTGTAAAAATGAAAACTACCACTTAAAAAGATATTCCATTCATCCATTTCAGTCAAGTCACATTGTTTGAATAAAGCTTATTAGAAGACATGAACAGATACTACCAAGTTGGATCTTGGATAGGGAGGATACATTTTCTGAAGCTCAAAGTCATCCTTGTAATAATAGGCCCCGTTATTCATCCTCAAGTAAATTATGACATCTGCTTTTTTCCCTTACTTGGTCAAAATATAAACACTTTCATTTTCAAGCAGGACATATATTATGGACCACATTCTTAGCTGGTGTCTGTCCATGAAGATAATCACATTTTACCCTAAGGGAGACTTGTCCCAAGAGACTCCATGTACAGTTAACAGAGGGGGGGTAGGTTCCTTCGTAGATTGCTCATAACTCAGTTAAGTTCCTGTTCTGAATTACCTTCCAGAGGAACCTCTTTTTCTGCTTTTCTTCAAGGAACAAGGAAGACTAATGTATCTAAAGCAAATTCTCCCACTGTATCTATAGAATATTCAGTGCAGATATTTTACTTTTAATTGTATTAGCCATGATAGCAAAATCCTAGTAGTACACAAATACTTCCAATTAGTTATAGGAGTTTTATGATGTTAATATTTTTCCCCTCACATGCATAGGGCTCCTTGACTTCTATACCTATTCACTGACTTCAATGATTTAGGGTCCATGGCAAGTATCTGTACATGTGGCTACACCTTAGACAGTACAGAAATGTCGTCCTTTGCCCAGTAGCCAAAGTAGCTAATATCTTGAGTGTATAAAAGTGCACAAAGTTTATCCAGCAGTGATATAAAAGTCAAGCTCATTGCATTTGTGCATTGAGCCATGTCTGGAAAATAATATTATATTATCTCACATTGCTTACGGATTCACAGTATTAAGGTGATCTTTCCTTTTTTTTTTTAGTTGAGTAGTTACAAAGCACAACCACAGAGCATTCATTCATCAGTCCACACTTCAGAAATTGTGGTTTTCACGCAGCTGTAAAAGAATCGTTGGCTTGAACTTCTTAAATCTGAATTCTGTATTCCCAGTTGCTGAAATTAAATCAGACTCTACTCTAATATTCCAGGTCTTAATATAAAATTTTTCAGGGCCAGCCTAGCCTTTCTAATCAAACTGCAGAACTTCTATCCCAAAAAGACACATGGAAGTGAAACTTATTTTACAAAAGGCAGAACAGCTTATACAGATAAAATTATATTTCCACATAAGCATATGCAGTATTAGGGCCACAAGCTGCACATCTATCCAGAGGGTAAAAAATTAATAGTTAAAAAACCCCCCAAACCTGAAATAATAAATAAAAGTTAAATAAGCTTTGGGGGACTACAAGAAAGCTGGGGAGGGACTATTTCAAAGGGCATGTAGTGATAGGATATGGGGCAATGGTTTTAAACTAGAGAAGGGCAGATTTAGATTGGACATTAGGAAGAAGTTCTTTACTATGAGGGTGGTGGAACACTGGAACAGATTGCCCAGGGAGGTGGTGGAGGCCCCATCCCTGGAGGCATTCAGGTCAGGCTTGATGGGGCTCTGAGCAGCCTAATCTAGGTAAAGGTGTCTCTGCTTACTGCAGAGGGGCTGGACTAGATCACCTTTAAAGGTCCCTTCCAACACAAACCATTCTATGATTCTATGATAAAGCAACTACAGAATGATTCGGTATCATGATTACTATAAAATTGTCACTGACAAGATGATTCAGTATTACCCAAAAACAGTTATAAAGGACATGAGGTTATGTACAGATCCATACACACATGCAGATATATAAAGATGTGTATATATATGCACAAGAGTTAGTGTATTAAGAAAATAAAGTTGTACTTCAAATAGAAACAAGAGAATTCACAGTTAACATACATTTCAACATGATGAAGGAATTGTTCATCCTTTTTTCTACCATGAAAACAAAGGCATTTCTTGATTTAGGTATCAATGTGAAACTAAAAATCAAATGAAGGAACATCTTATAAGTGTGCCATGTGCAACTACCTTTCTTATCACTCCTCCCCCTCGACCAACTTTCAATTTCATGTTTCAGTATTCAATTCTGTTTGCACCAGGCTTTCTTTCCAAACCAGAACATTGTATTCACATCAAAATGAAGGCCTTCAGGAACTGTGCATTTTGAGTGTTATAACCAGAATGTGTGTATAATGATGGTAAATTAAATGCACTTTAAACTAATTGGGAGGCTGAGAGACTTTGTTCAAATACTGAATACTGTGATAAGTGAACGGCACAATTCAGAACAGATTCGTTTCTTCCTTAGTTCTTTGTATGTGTCCTAATAAAATCGGTGTAAACGAACTGTCTAGAGGAGCAAGACTGGCATGGGCACTTAAATGACTTTTTCAGCTCATTTCTTTTCCTGGATAAATTCCATTGTCACTGTGTGTAGAGCTGTGGAACACTTAATAGTGGCAAATAAATTGATATTTTCAAAATACTCACTGTACAGGGAGTTTAAAATGCCTAGCGACTGAGTTCAGAGTGAACTGCAACAAGGCAAAGAGTACATTCATTAAATCAGGTTCATGAAACTCACTGCATGACAGTCTAACTGTTATCTCTCCCATGGAGGTTATAAACATTAAGTAAAACAAAGAAATGCAAAACTGAAAAGATTAGAAGAGTCTACACATCAAAATGAATAAAGACAAAACCCTTTCAGAACAAAGCACAATGGACAGAGTAAGAAGAAAAACAAGTAGAAACTTTGAGAGAATAGGGCAGGAAGGGGAGGAGACCAAACAACCCCACAAACCACATTTATTTCAAAGTCAGGGACTCTTTTTAACAGATAAAGCTAACACATTAGCTGCAGATTGATGTACAGAATTAGAACACTGAGCTAACTTCTTTGCCCCTTGTTTACCTACAAACTAAATGCTAGAGAAATGTTTTACTTGAACTGGTTCTTTAAGTTATATTGTCATATGGATCTTGCTGGTGATACACTTGACAATATATATAGTGTGGCTGTCCTGAAGTGCCAGCTGGAGAAGGAACATTCAGCTCCTCATTTCCTTATCAATAGGGATCAGTAAGATACAAAACTCGAGGCAAAGAATTAAGAGTGCAGAATGATGAACACAGGCTGTATACATCCTGAAGAACAACCTCTTACTTACTACAATATATAAACAATTTTTCCTGTTTAAGAAACTGTCCACAGAGATCTCACTCCCAGCGACTAGCAATGAGTTACCATGTGGGCAGGATGTGTGTGTGAAATGTTCCACTTGAACTGAAAAGGACTGCAGGATGGATTCCTGGGGTAATCTTTCTAAGACATGGCAATCAGAACAGAGATTTTCCTCAAGGAAGACACAAAACTCAAGTTTGCACTAACAAAGCAAAAAGCAGTCGCTCATAAACTAGAGAATGAGGTCCCAGCAATCGTGAAGTGACAAAAGGTGGTTTATGGCACTGCAGTAGGCAAAGAGGTTGCAGCAACTTCTACCAAATGTTTCTTCACAGAGTTAACAGAAAACTGTGACTACTCTGGGACCAGTCAACAGACTGAAATAGCAGAAAGGTTAATAATTAACATTAGCCTGCCAATGGACAGAATCTCCTTCATTTTACTTAGCAAGTCAGTCTACACAAAATTTTGTTCTTGGTTTCATGAAGAAGGTTCTGACCTGCAGCTGACCTGCCCCTCACTCTGGCAAGGAATGGTATTAATCCTACTGTAACGTGCCAGATCCTGACTGCAGTTCTGCGAAGCAGTATCAGGCAGAGGGGTAAGTGGGCTATAGGCTGAGATTACATATTAGCAAAGTACTAGCACAATCTGCATCACGGTAATGAAGCCTTAGGCATATCCTTTTCACTCAGGATTTTCAAGACCAGTGTGATGTGATTACAGGATGCAACATCCTACACACATCTCTAATAAAAAAATGCATCCAGTTTACTTAGATGTTTGACAGGCACAGAGGCTTCAGCTTAATGGTGAATATCCCAAGTCCAATGCAAAGTGTTTCTGCATAGAACGGAATTGATACTGCTCATGGTTTGTTTACACAGTGACCATCATAGTACTCTTTCAGCATTTGGCCTCTGGAACCCATGGAAAGGACAGGTCATCTGTGTTCCAGAACATCTGGGCAAAAACAAGGTCTTTGCAAAGACACCATGCCATCTGTTAGGAAGGTTTTCTGACATCTCCCTCACCTCTGAGTGAGCTTTTGAGAGGAGGCTGAGGGATATAAAAAAAAAAAAAAAAAAAAGAGTACTCCTTTGCAAAGCTGAATTCATTCTTTTCAAAAACTTAAGAAGATAGTATCTTGTAGACCTCCATCTGTTATATCTTACAGTTACTAAATACAGTCATTTCAACCATTTAACCTGTAATATAAATGAAATCTGTCACACTGGTGCTGCAACTATCTGACCAAAGCATGAAGAGTAGAGCTCTTACTGCTGCCATTAAAATGCACTTCAGAGGGTGGAAAAGGTTCTTCATCATCAAACACCTTTCAGTCTTGATCTTAAATTGTAATGGATTAAAAAGGCATCAGCAAATATTACCCCACCTTTCTTACCCCTCCCAGGGAAATATCCATGCTTCTATTTGCAGAAGAACTGCAGCTAAATCTACAGAAGATTTTACTAACGATCTGAAAAAAACAGCAAAAGCTGAGCTGCAATTCTCTTTTTCAAAGTAAATAAGTATTTATTTGGATTGTATATAAGCAGCAGGTCCTTCCTGCTGGGCCTAAAACTCCCCACCATTTCACAACATTGAAACGTATTCCACTGCAATACAATTTTTTGTATGTGGTCTGCTCTTTTAAAATGATACTCAGCCAAAATAAAATTCAATTAATTTCTTACGGACATGTAATTCTGTTCTTATAAATCATTATATTACTTTTGAATATACTCAGAGGTGTGTCTCATGCAAACACGCTGCCACTGCTGTAGAAAGAATGCAGATGCCCATTTCCCAAGGGCCTTGCCTGTGTTTCTGGGATGGTTTCAGGCAGGCAGTGGTTAGTTTTGGAAGAGCAGCTGGTGACCTGGAACACAGGGGAGCACTTATGTAATGAGCTTATACACCTTACGTAACCTTCATTTACTGTGACAGCCAAACCGTCTCCCAGATATTTGACTATCCAACAGCTCTTCCTCTCTAACTCTCTCACTATCCAGCTTTTAAGGAGATATTTTTTGAAACTACTAACAATCCTCCCTCCCTCTGCCTGTCCCCTGAGCTCCCCAGACCAAGACACTAATGGCATCATGCTAGCTACTACCAGAAACAGATGAGGTCTCTTGGTTTCAGACATTTTCACATCTATTGCCTGCCAGTAAACCCAACTCCAGAAAAGCACACTACAGGCACTGTTTCACAGAACAGATACCGGTGTTTTTTACAACTGTTACTTCTCAGTCCTGAATAGCCAATCTTCAGCTGAGTGGATCACAAATATTAGCGAAGGGCATTCACTGGGAAGGGAAATGAAGTTTATCGTACAGTACCCATGTACTTAACAAAGCTATGACTTTTGAAAACATTTTGTGACAAGCCAATTCTGATCAGTTGAGTTCTTTTTCGTGGCTGATATCAACACAAAATCCAAGCTATTTTGCTCTGAAGAAAATCAGTTCTATTTGTCTCTTCTAGGATCATACGTAATGGCTTTTAAAAAAAAACAAGAAAAAAACAACCAAGATGTTTGCTTATAATTATAGCTTGCAGAAAACCACATCCATAAAATAAAGTCTTTCAGAAAACTAGAAGTGTAAATGACTTGAACGTTCTTGTCAACAAAATTTTAACTCTTGTTAAAACGGAACACACTGTTGTAATAGAACATCTTCATTTTGCAGCAGTATTATTATATTGACAGTGGTAGAATACAAAAAGCAGAGGCAATATCTGTAAGCATAATACAACTAGCACTCTTCTTAAATGCCAGCTTTAAGAAAGTAAAAGCACTATCTTGCCCTTGACATTGAAGTTGGGACCTTAATTGTGAGATACTCTCTCTTTAACCTTGTCAACAAAAACGTTACAGAACTTGAATTTAAAAAGTAGCATTTAGGAGTAGCATGCCTAGAAACACAGTCAGGGGATACAAGATAATTTGACCTAAAAAAACGCTAAGAGGCTTTGAGCATTAAAGTGGACACACCAATGTTTATCTTAGTGCCACAGTTTTGCCCTCAAAGCCACCCAGTCTGATTAGTGTTGTCTGGAAAACATTACACACACAATACGTCAGTAGAAAGACAGTAACTTTGAAATGTGCCTACTCCAAGGAAAGCAGATGCCTGTATTCAGCTGAACTTTCAAATAAATGCCTATTGTGTCTTTAAGATGCCTTTAAGAAAAAGCATACAGCAGTAACAAAGGAAAGATGCAATTCAATTGCTAGGCAGAAAGCAATGGGCTGCAGAAACCTGGCTGTGCATTATAGAGGTGCTGGCCAAAACTCCCAAAGCAAAGCGCGCTCCTTGAAACAGGAGATTCCAAGCAGCAGGAAGATTCAACCTCTTGGGATTTCTGAGCGCTCCTGTCATGAAACGGATGCCTGACACATCTACACAGAAATGCCTCTGATAATAAAGTCAATATACTGAATTACTAATGGAGTATTTCGTTAAAATTTATATT
>WUAM01000359.1:29447830-29457857 GCA_024336885.1 Actenoides hombroni
TAGTATTTGCACATTTTAAATACATTTTACATTAAGCAATATAAACCTATTCCTCTTAAAGACAATATTTTCTTCTTCTATAAAGTTAACAGCATTTGGAAGATGGACTTTTAAGTGTCCGACTCCCACATGATAAAAATGACCGTAGCTATTTTAAGAAACTAAAAAATGACACTTGCTATGTTGCAGTACAACCTCTCTGCATACTTTAAAGCAACAAAAGGCCATGAGATCAATCACCAACAACTCCTGCACGTCTCGTTTAATGGCAGCTACCAAACTGACAGTTCTCAGTTTTTGGCAGATTAAACAGTTTTCCATGTGAAAAGGACAGGAAACTTCACTCAGGACCCAATATCCCCTATGGTGACAAGGAATAGATTAGGTAAATTGATTCACATACCATGCCAGAGTGGAAGACCAGAAACCACACCAACCTTGACAACTTGAATTTTCCCAAATTTCTTAACAGTCTGGTTTTCATTATGTCACCAAAGTGTTAACCTGACCTCCAAGAAAGAGGACCTTTCACACCAATTCACGTTATTTGGCCATCCATACATAAACAGAGAAAAAACAAGAAGTTAGCTAAAGCCCTGAAGCACATGATTTGATTATACTAATTTTCATAAAGCAAATTTGCAAGCACAAGCTAAAAGCAAATCAAGCTATGATGCCTTCCACAAAGCCTGCAAAATAAGATTACAGAAACTCAAACTCAGAAGTGGTGATTTGTGTTTTTACACGTGCATGGCATGCATTCACAAAGAACAGTCTCACATACAGTTCAATGTATCCCAGAAAACAAATAATGAATTACATTTATTTAATCTTCCAAAGCAAATAGGAGAACCTCCCCAAATTATCTCTGACTAATTGTTACTCAAGAGGAAGCATTTGTCTTACAAATATGACCTTCCCTAGTCCACAAGGAGCTTCACCTATACCAACTAGCTCAACACGGGGCTGTTGGCCTGGATGACTTCTACCTGTCCCTTCCAACCTACGCTAGTCTATGATTCTGTGAAATCACACACTCCTAAAGGTCATGTTTAAATCTAGGCCAGGTATCAGTCCAGATATTGATAACAGGCAAAATTATTTAAGACATCACAGCAAAGTTCCTTATATTCTGGATACAGCAAGTCTTAGCAAATGGATGTTGACATAGAACACACATTTGCTAATAATCTATGATGAAGTGGGTGGTGTCTATTCTGATACAACAGAGATATGTATGTCAGACAGGATTACTTTTCAGCTAACATATATGAACATATGTAGAGCCTGCAGAAAGCTTCTAATTCACTGCAGTTAAAACTAATAAAACCACCTCTGTTGGACCAAGCTGCCTCACATCCATCTGTTCACTTGGAAGGTTTTCCTCAGCACAAATTTTACTAAATTTAAATTCATGAATTATCACAAATTTCGAGAAGCAGCAAAAGAGAGTAAGTCAACAAACTGGGCTGCTAAATGACATGCACAAATTACAAGAAGGTAAAAGACAAATTGATAATTTGCTCTAGAAAATTATGAGTGGCACAAAAACCTCAAGCCAAAAGGCAAATGCTGCCTTGTGTTATCTCTGGCTCCTAGGGGACAGTAATTTGACTAAGAGTCAATCACTTACACCACCTGCCACACAGGTGTCCCCAGTGAAACACCTCAAGAGCCAGAAGCACTCAAAGCCTGAAACCTCCTTCAATGCAGTTTTCCTCTGTCTAGCTCTGGAGCAGAAAGAGCAACAATTCCATCCATCCTCAACTGCAACTAGATGAGAGGATGAGGGAAAGTTAGATAATTCACTGCTAACACTGAAAGGGTTCATGAGGGAAAAACAAACAAACAAAAAAGGAATCTAGTTCAGAGCAGCAGTTGGAGAGCTAAGCGAACAAACTGTCACTGATTGTGTGACAGGGATCCAAGCCATGCAGGAGAGGGTCCAGTTCAAGATGGTCAGCAGACTCATCTCTACAATAAAAGATCCCTTATCAGACTGAATTTCAAGCCATAGTTAAAGCAGAAAGTACCAGGAAAGATGGTGCTGGGAGTGAATACAGTAGGGACAGATGAAAATGTCTGTAGAGCACATCTCTCTTACTCTGCAACGCTGTTCTTTACTGTACTGAAGGGTTTTGCTTTCTCTCGTCAGTTAAGCAAAAATGTTCTGTATCTATGTATACACTGGTGACACTGGTGATGTCTGGTTTATTTGCAGATACCTGTGGCCTACCTATTAGAATGCTTCATCTCTAATTTCTATGTTCAGGTCAACAACACAGACTGAAAAATAGGAAAAATTATCCAGAATAAACATAACAAGTGCTAATTTTTAACTCGTCTTTTGAAAATCACCCCTCTCAATACTCTTTCAATTATATCAACCCTCAAGATGCTGAGAGAAGGTACAGAATCAGATACTTTAAAGTGCAAGAAGCAATGGTCCATGAAACCACCTTCACAAAGTACTCCATGATGAAAGTTAGACAAATATTTGCACGAGGACTACTCTAACATACAAAAAGCATGTGCTAATTAATTCATATATATAGCACATAAAATATTCATGGACACTGCAATTGCAACAAAATTTACACACGTAAACCATCTATTTTTCTTTTTAGGTTACTCAGACAAGCAATTACATCTCATTTCAGAACAAAAATTATCAATTCATCTATGTAGCAAGGACTTCCCTATCTGGCATGCATCACACCCACCTCCCTGAAATGGCAGATATATATCAGAGTGCTATTTGTCATATGACAGAAAGTATGAGTATGCAAGGCAGCACCAAGAGGCACAGAGATATTTTCAAGTTCAAAATAAATAAAGCCCCAGTGGTTGTGTAGGCAACATGTCATATGGGATACTTGTTCTTAAAATCACCATGATTGGGCTGCACAGCATGGGCAAAGACTCAGTCAAGGTGCAAATGTCATCACCAGCAACACACGGACATGAACCCACTTTTAAATTTTTGCCTCTTTTTCAGGAATTCTGTGAGTTCCTCCTTTCTGATCTCCAGTTAAGTCTCAAAAAGACTTCTCCCTGTAGACAGGATGACAGAAATTAAGTTTGGTTCAGTGGTAGGGGGAGGAGGAAGTAATCAGGTACTACTTAAACATGTAAAATTTGATTGAGATCATTGTCTCTGAAAAGCTGAGATCTAGCCTATTTGCTGTCTTGCTCATAGACAAAGCTTTCCAGAGTCGAGTCTAATTATTTCAATTAAACTAGCATTTCCTTTAAAGGCTTATTGTTCTCACTGGGATCATTTAAGGTGGCATAAGGATAAGGATATTTAAAATGTGCAGGAGTCCACAGCTGCTTGCAACAATACCACCTCTTTAATTACCAAGTTCTATTCAATTCTATACAGAAAATTTCATTAACAAATCATGGTAAGTGTAATCCTTTTGGATTCTCTTCTTTTGAAGGAACTTTATCAAGACAAGAGATTTCAGGTTTTTTTCTCAGTCTATGTCCTTCACCTTATCAGTAAGAGGTGCAACCATTCTTTAGAGGTCTGTAACTCCTGACACACGAATGTCCTGTTGAAAGCTGGTTACCGGTGTTCTTGAAATCAAATCCCGCTGTGCACTTTACTCTCATTTGTATGGGAAGTGGCATAGTCTCTTCCCTTGTATTCAAACTAGTGCACATATAATTGGGATCCCCTCTGGGTTCTGAAACCACGAAAGCCTGATGCAGCTGCAGTATTCTTATAGTAGGAACAATTTTAGCCTAGTTTTTATCCTATCCACTTACTCCAGGTTTCCTTGTTGAGATCATTATCATGTCAATGATTCGGGATGACAGGCGAAAAGGGAGAAATGAACTGATTGATGTTAATTTTACCACCAGGCTCTAGGTCAGGGTTTGAAAAAGATAAAATGAGTTTTCTTTCCAGAGAGACTCAGCTATTATGGAAACATAACTTGATGGACAATTTTACCCCTGGCAATAGTCACAGAGAATGAATGGATTGTTAGAAAAGCAAATTACACCTGCTGGGAAGTTGGTGCACTGTTTGTTTCTCTTCCCATTAAGAGTATGCAAAAGTATCAGCTACCATCACATTACACTCATAGCTGTTTGAAAGTTTAGAATTATACCACTGGCTCTCAAGGGTCCCACATTTAAAAGTTTAACTCATCTGCAAACCAGGCAGACTTGGTGTCATCTCACCTTCAGCTGAAAAGTCACAGGTGAAGATACAAAAAACTTCTTCCTGAATTAATAGGCTTTTATTTTCTTTCCTTAAAGGATCATAATTTATTCTGGTTTTGCTAACACTTCCATATTGACAGTAATTTTCAGGAACATATTCTCAAGAAGGATCCAGCATTAAAGGAATTCATGTTTAAAATACATGGGCAAAACTACGTTTGAACACAATCTGTTTTCCTATGACTGGGTGCAGGTCTTTCTATGCTTAAAAACCTGTGTTATGAAAATATAATGGAACTTACTTGTGTTATATCCCTGCTGCTACCAAACACAAGCAAATGTTATATTGACATGTCTGAAAGCATTCTGACTATTCACCAGGGGAAAAGTGCATTTGCAAAGTTGAATTAACTTAAAAAAAAACCCCTACAGCAAATAACAATGATTAGTAATGGTTCTACTTTAACAGCACCTGTGAGTTAGGTCTGATTACACAAACCAGTAGAGCCTATCCCAAATATGTGCTGACATGGAAAAAACCTCAAATCAAAACAAAACCAAAAAGAGGTTTTGATAAAAATACTTTTTTTTTTTCTTTAGAAACAATACTATTTTAAAGGAGGGTTTTTTTTGGTCAAAACATAAAGCAAGTGTTTTATTTCATCTCATTCTGTTTTAAGTTGCATTGAATGTTTAAGCTCAGGTTTCCCCAGTCTTTCCTACAAGTTGGTTTGCAGATCTTTGATTGTTTGAATTAAATACTTTCATTTTGGCCACTTGCCTTTCCTCCTGTCTGACTGCAGCTTTGTGTTTGCACAGCATTACCAGTCAGCATGAAGCAAACTTCTGCTTTAATTATCAGCAGTGTTTTAAGGGCAGTCCTTTTCTGAGCCCCCTAATTCTGGTAATTATAGCATTGAATAAGGCAGAAATCCACAGCTTTTTTTGGCCTCACAAAAACTGCCTTTAATTCCCATTTTGCAAGATAAACGAGCAGGATGTTAAGAACTAACCACTCATGTTCTGCCAATGTTAAATGGTTAAAAAAGAAAAAAAAAAGATTCTGTTCTCTTCATTCCCCCCCCCCCAAAAGAGAAGGGTGATTTCTGAGGCTCACTGACAGTTCAAGCAGTTATGTTGGCCCTTCACACCCACAGTCATATTCTGAGACAGATCACGTGTTAGCTAATAGGAAATCTCTGCAAGAACAACAGCTTGAAGAGGTGCAAGGAGCAAGCATAAATGTTGCCCAATGCAGAAAACCCAGAAGTTAATAATATTTCTTTGTCTTGCTCTGAGCTCCAGAAAGCTGTTCTCAGAGAGGCTTAGCACTAACAGGACAGTGGGCAGATGAGCCACACACTCCAACTCAGCGTATTCCTGCTGGAAAGGATGCGATTAGTGCTCACAGGTGCTATTCCTAGGGGAAATGGCAAGGTCCAGTCATTGCAGTCAGAAGCTTTGCAATTACTAGAGGTGCTGCAGTACCTTGAAATGCAACGCTAAAGCACTGAAATTAGCTGAAGCAGAAGGTTTTTCTTGGAGAGCACAGCAACTTTTACATGCCAGAATACCCACAGAAGGAGGGAGAAAGAGTTGATACTTCCCATATGACCGCACCTAGGTGAGCTGACACCTGCCTCTTGCTGTCATTGTCTCACCCTGCCTTTCAAAAAGAAGCTAATCAACACACTAGCATGTTTTGAAGGAGGCTTTGGTCAATTAAGGTGATGCAGTGATTAGTCATGGCATTCTTCATTCTTGTATTTCCTGGGGAGGGAACTGAGGCACACGAAGCTTGTTTTCAGTAAATAAATGACATTGCTAGAGAAATCCTAGTGAGTGTCTCACCTACTGTTGCTTTGGAAACCTTGTTATTCTGCTGGAAATCATCAAGAAGGAGCACTACTGACTCTCAAACACAGATCTCACTCTGATGCAATTGAAACAATTGTTTATGGATATTCAGACTACATCACCACTACGCACGTGGTATGACCACCATAAGAGATACTGGACAGAAGAGCAAAAGGTCTTTCTCCATGTGGACCAGGCTGTATGTCACTCTCAAAAGAAATAAACCAGGGAGGATAAAAGAGGCATATTTTCATGGCTGGTGTTCAATAAGCTCAACCCTCTTCATTAGTGGCTGTTGAGGAAGGATAATAACTGTCAATCAGCTGACCAGGCCCTTTAATCACAAGTGTATTATCTGTCTGGAGTCTGTTTCTGGTGGAACATTTACCATTTACACAGATGGACACCAGATACCCAACAGATGGACATGCTTCTTCAGAGGAAGCATTGAAAGGATTGATTTATCAGAAGAAAAAGGCATTACTGTTAAAAGATACTGGCCACCAATGTCTGGAACACTCTGAAAAAAGCAAACTCTTGCACTAAAATTTATTTCTGTTGTTGCTTTTGCGTCTGTGTTTATTCTGCTGAGATAGTGAAGAAGATGCTATGGGGAAAATCACCTTTACTCAATTTATATAATTCTGATTTTTTAATGCAGAATTACCATAAAAAACTCAAGCATTTTCACATCAATAAGCTTTTTGTTTCAGAGATAATACTTACGATGTCTAGGTAGTTGCACTTTGTGGAAAGATACACCATTGCCCATCATTTAAAACTTCATTTTTCCTTGAAAAATGGCTACTAGTTATACATCATGTTGGAGTTGCTGCTCTCTGTACTTAATGCTCAGAAAATAATTGCATGAATAATTATTTACCCCCAGTTTGTCCCTCATTTGCTTTGCATTGGTCTAGTGTCAGTGCAGAAAGAAGGTATTAATTTCATGTTTGCATCAATCAGGAGAAGGTGATACTAGGAAGATCTCTTAATACCTGAACAGATGACTGTAATCTCATCCACAAAATGCAAGTTATGCTGTTTAATCTGTGGTTGTCTTGTGTTTCTGGAATTTAGACCCTTTACCAGGATAGACTGCTGACCCATCTCCAACCATGAACGTCTTCTGTGTACTCATGAAGCTTTGGTCTGTTCAGAAGCTAAAATGCTTATCATTGTAGCTTTCAATGTCACCGCCCCGAAAATGCTAGATAGCATCCTCATACTAGGTTTACAGCACTGGTCCTCACCCACACCTATGGTAATTTGAATGAACTGATGGTTACCTTGCTGCTTGCAGGCACACCTATAGTTGATCTCTCTTCCTTAAAGTAGGACCTAGACCAAAAAGCATGGCACGCTTCTGCACTTGCAAGAAATAGATGCAACAGAGCAGAGTACTGCAAAGGAGCAAGGGGAGTCACCTCCCTTTACTAGCTACCTACTTCCCTAAGAAGGATCATGATCACCAGAAAAGGGTCCATCACTCTAGCAGCCAGTACCCATTTCTAGTTGCCCAGCAACCAGGCTTCCTTTCAGGTGACAAAGAAACCAACACCACCTCAGGCACTGTAAATGGAATCGTTTCTGCTCCTCTTCCAAAAATCTTAATCCATATTCTCTTTAGTCCCCCATTAAAGAGTACACATTAATTTATTCTCTGTTCCAGGTGCCACCCCAAATAGTCTAATCCCTCTCCTCTACCATTCTTTACACTGAAGGACATCAGGGAAATTTGAAGCAAGGTCTACAGATGTAGCACATTTCCCAGTTTGGATTCAAAAAGGTTAAAGTATTTTGTCTTCAATTATCTCAACAAACTTTGTCATGTTACTTTGAGTGTATCATAACAAAGTACTTTCAAAATAGATCAAATTATTACAACCCATTCAACAATCTTAACACCAACTACGTTTCAGAACTTCCTGAAAACTTTTCTTAAAGTTTGCAAACTTCAAAACAAGACTGTCATTCCAATATAAAATGACTTAAAAAAAAATTATGGTATTTTTCAGCACATAGGGGTTTTAACAAGCTGTAATGATGATCCTTCATCTGTATTTGGGAGCTGAGACACTGCATTCCCTAAATTTCTTTCAAATAAATATTAGCTTAGTCTTCAAGAGGATTTGAACACAGAATAGTTACAGTCCTACTGCATCAGGTTAAAAAGCAATTAGCTTAGCATTAATGAAAATGTAAATGTGCTCACACTGCCCAAAGTTAAGGGTCCCAAGCATAATCAATACAACTGTTCAAAGCAGCTGTATTAGGATATTCTCTCTCCACGCACTATACATGGAGCCTAATAATCTATTCTGGAATCTGAAGAGGTTTACACTCTGATCGTGTGAATACCCTTCTAATGGCTACAGCCCAAGACAGCAGTACTCTGAAAGCTCATAGGGTTAAACACAATGGTATGAACTCTGGATAGCATCAAGAGAGGAATGTGATGCGTACTTCCACAAAAGTATTTAAACCACCATCTCTATAACATGTCATCCCACAACACATTTGCCCAAGACTTTCACATCTCTTTGTTTAAACAGTTGTTTTGGGGAATTTTGTTGATGTTTTTCACTTGAAAGTAAAACACACAGCATAAATTACCAGGATGACTCTCAGTAATAAGAGGAAGAACTAGAAAATGTGCTTCTAAAATACAAGCTTCAGTATCTTTTTGCGCTGCCAATGTATTACTTTTAAACACAGGTATTTTTCACTCAGAAACACAAGGCACTAGAAAAAAAGTCCAAATCTCTAAATGTCGGTAAAAGTATTAGGTGGGAACTGCCAAGGCTTCTGGTTTTTACTGAAATTCAGACTAACTTTTCACCACTGAATTAATGAAACAACCCTGAAGAACTGAGAATCAGGCATATAGTACTGTAGGGAATGCACACATGCAAAGATAGGAGATGAAGTCCTAACTGCTGACATGCATGCTCATATCGAAAGGCTCCATAGATATGCCAGTTAGCACATTATAACCAAAGGTGACTACACTCACTGAGCTTAAGGCTTCAGTGGATGACCTACTTTTGCCTATACAAAATGAAAACAGAGCATGAACAAATAAAATACTCCTGTTCTTTTTAATATTATTTAAAAAGTACATGAGAACCACGACCAGTTCCTGGTAACTTCACACTGACATACTAGAGAAAGGCAAAACAAAACTATCAGGCATCTATTCAATTGTCATTTGGGTTGTGTTTGTTATGGCTAATTACAGAAGACAGTGCTGACCTCACCAGCAATGTTCTAGTACCATACAGATCTAGGTTTGTAATGAGAAAAGGCAACGTATTATTGACAGGCTCAGTTTGTCCAGAATGAAGATCCCATTTAGTCACATGCAGCTGAGGTAGGTGTTTTATAAAGTCATTTCCCATTCTGTGCTAAAAGCACACCACAGGTTACACGTGGAGCACACAAAGAACACATCTGTGCAAAACCATCCACTGCAGTGCAAAAATATCTCAGCTAACAATAAATAGGTGAACCAGTTCCTGCAGCTTCATGCCTCTTCGGTTGGTTTGTGGGTTTTTTCTGATATATAAGATAGCTTAGAAAAAACTATTTAGCATGGTACAGTCAGAAACTCCTAAAGAATGTTGCCACAGCAAAACCAGCTCTGTAGAATCTCTGCATCCTACTGAAGCTAATCCCATATGGCTCTTCATCTCTTGTCAGCTCCACCACTCTCTTCATGGAATTGTTTGTTAAAACAGAAAATTTTAATAGAAGAATCCACTTCCTTATTCCCCTAAATTGCTTTGGAATCCTTGTTAAGTATAGTGCAAAATATACCTTGTTTATGCTAAAAACCACCCCACAATATTATATGGACTGTAAAATCATAGAAGTGTCAGGGTTGGAAGGGACCTTAAAGATCATCTAGTTTCAAGCCCCCTGCCATGGGCAGGGACATCTCCCACTAGAGCAGGTTGCTCAGAGCCCCATCCAGCCTGGTCTTAAAAACTTC
>WUAM01000359.1:29468303-29482456 GCA_024336885.1 Actenoides hombroni
GCACTGGCACAGCTGACCCAAACCAGTTTGGGCTATTCCATACCATGTGATATCAGCTGAACTATAAAAGCTAGGAAAAGGAGGAGGGGGGCATCTGCTTGATCTGCTTGTCCTCCAGAACAACCACTGTGTGTTCAGAGCCCTGCATCCTGACACAGGCCAGCCAACACCTGCTGATGGGAAGCAGAGAATAAATCTTTGTTTTCTTTTGCTTCCGTGTGCATGGCCTTGCTTTGCTTTTCATTAAACTGCCTTTGTCTTAACCTACAAGTTTCAACTTATTTTCTTCCCTCTGGTCCAGCTGAGAGGAGGAGGTGGGGGGAGTGACAGAGCAGCATGGTGGGCACCTGGTGTCAAACCACAAAACCATCTTAATGGTCTCTCTGGAAACCCATCTGGCTGCCTGGGGGAAGTGCCAGCCCCTCGGGGGAAATGAGCCCAACATTGCCTAGGAAGGCTCAGTGGCCTCTGAGGTCTGGTGCTTGCAAGTTTGTCCAAGGGCTGGGTGACACTGCAGCCCATCCCAGGCAGGAGCTGTGCCCCAGGCTGCAGAAGAGCCGGGCAGAGCGTGTGCTTCTGCCAGATCCCAGAGGCAGAGCTGCTCGTGTGATTTCCAGTGTGCTTCCCCAGTTTCTGCTGGGCTGGGTCCTAATGGCCACACTACAGAGCCACAACATCCAAGGGAAATGGAGAGTTGGCCCCAGTGTTTCAAAGCTGCAGCTCTGCTCCCCTACATGCTGGCGGGTTCACTTACAATCCCGGAGGAAAGCGAGGTGGTTCGGAGTCTGCGCTGGCGGGGAGAGTAAATCCAGTACCTCCCATCGGTGAACTGGATGGCCCCAGGGCAAGTGAAGTGAGAAAAAGAAACAAACAGAGGAGAAAAGGATGATGTGAAAGAGAGGATGAAAGAGAAAGCAAAAACCAAGGGGTTGGGCAACTCCAGGCCTGACTGGATCAGCGGGCAGGAAAAGCCGTGCGTGGGAAGAGCAGCGCCCATGCCCTGCCACAGTCTCTGCACTTTTCTTACCCTGGGGGTGAGCAGGAGGATAAATTGGCTTTCCTTTCAGGAGCAGACCTCCAAAGCTCAGTTCACAGTCCCCCAGGGCTTGACAAATCACCCTCTGCAAACAGCAGCCCTTCCCTGACCACTGCCCCCCGGGAGCGGCTGTGGTCCAAGCCCCGCTGCAGCCTCAGCTGAGCTCCAGCTCAAGTGAGGAGCGCCCATGGGAACCCAAATCAGCTTTTCCCTTCATCCTGGCAGCGACAAACACGCCACAGCACACAGCACACAACACACAACACACATTTAATGCAAAACTCGAGGACTCAGATGAAGTATGAAATGCTGATGAGCAGTCGGTCACACTCTCTGTGAGCACACACTGCACACAGATGGATTCCTCTGGCTAGAGACCATATGCCTGGGGACAGGGAGGAAGAGGAGCTGACCCTTGCTAGAAGACACATGCCAGTGGAGCAGGCAGTATCTGCAGGCAGCTTGCACACAGCTGCCATCCACGGGCAAAGAAAGAGCAGCCAGTGTTAGAGGGAGCTGTTTGCGTTTTGAACAGCAGGCATAAAAACCCAAACAGACACGCTTTGAAAATGGAGCTGAATTCTTCCACAGCTCCCATGAGCCCCGGAATGACTTGGCAACGAGCGAGCAGCTCTGCAGCAGAGTCACGCAAGCACAGGGAAAGGCAAACGTTGCCATTTTTAGGTTAGCCTGAAGGAGCTCAGAACAAGGGCTCAGCTCCTCTCCATTGCCGTGGAACTGGAAGCAAGGAGTCAGAGCAGGGAGGAGCTTCCAATTCTTTTAATGAGAGGGTTCCAGTGCCCAGGCACGGGGGAGAGCTCTCGTGGCTCAGACCCTCAGCTCTCCTCTGGGAATCCATGGGGCAGGTCCATGTTGCCAAGAGCTCTTCTCTGGTCCACAGAAGCTGCTCGGACATTGCGAAAGCTGACCAAGGAACACAGCGCCAGGCTCCACGGCACTCTGCTGCCAACCAGCAACCACCTCACTTACTCCCTGTCTCGCCACTAGATTTCCACTGCATCACCTAATGCCTCTGCCTGTAGGGAAAGGAAAAGCCAGAGCTGACCAGAGCCCAAGGTCAGCCCCACTGCAGCCACCTCCCTCTGGCTCTACACCACAGCACGCTCGTGTCCTGGAGAGCAGCCAGGCTCTCTGGCTGAGGAAGGAAGAGAGAACCTCTGGGTGACACCTACATTCACCTTGGCTGGTCCTGGGAGTGAACACGCTGCCCTAGATAAGCCCTTCAGAGCTTGTGCTTGGAAGTAGAGCAGCACACCTACGGCTACGCCCACAGCAGCAGTGCCAGCCACTCGAGCCCCACTGGATGCTGGTTTGAGTTCTCCAAGGGTTAATGCAGCTCCCTGCATTCCAGAACCCATCCAGGGTTGGGATCTCGAGGTGCTCAGCACGCAGACAGCACGAGGCAGACGCTGCCCCGCTCCCAACGGCCTGAAATCGAGACTCTCACAGCCTCATCCAACCTCTCCCATCACCCCCCTCACGGGCCAGGCAGAGAAGGTATCTTACAAAGTATATGTCTGTGACTGGCACGTCATCTTCATCGGAGGCCTGGCTGGCTGGTTCCGAGGCCTGGCTGGCTGTCTCCACCTCTATTGTAGCTGTGGATGTTACAATGGCACAGGCTGAAGCCGCCTCTCTGGTGGGAGAAAGAAATGACATTGTCCTGTCACTGCGATCAGAGAAGGAGTGAGCAAGACTGATTTACTACAGAGGAGCTGACGATGCTCCGCTGTCACATCCAGAAAGATCAGGTCAGGTCAGAAGTAACAGTGCTCAGCTCCACTGAACTGACTGGGGGAGCACCTCTCTCTCCGGGAACGCTGGTGCCCTACCAAGTGACACCAGGTAAGGCTCTGCAAAGCTGCTCAGCCCTCTGAAACACTCACTCTTTGTCATCATCTTCTTCAGGAGCTACGATCTCAACATCACACTTGGGCTCCAGCTCAACACTGATCTGCTGAAGCTCCTCCTCCACCCGCACCTCCTCATGGGACCTAGAAACCAAAGAGAGACAGTCCCAAAGGCTCAGATGGGTGCCCGTTAGGCACAAATCCTCAACTTTAGGTGAGCCTGAATCAGTCCTGAGTCAGCCCAGCCTCTCGTACTGCAGCCTCCCCCAGGGGCGAGCTGTGCTGGTCTGCCCTGGCCCACGGCTGCCCACTGCCAGCCACCCATGGCACCGAGCTCCCAGCACAGCCCGAGCTCTTCATTTCGCCTCAGAGGGAGTCGGCAGAGCTCCCAGGACCGAGGAGCTGGGTAACCAAAGCTCCCTGGCAAAAGTCAGTCCTGTCAGAGTGCAGTGTTCCAGACTAATGAGGTGGGATAAGAGGACAAGAGGCAAGGGAAGAACCAGTCAGTGTTGCAGCAAGGACGAGCAGTGTCCAAGGGAGCACGGGAGGAAAGAGGAGAACAGGCCTCCAGGGAAAGGCTGTGTCCAGAGTCAGCGCAGCACAAGGGCCAAAGCCTCCAACCTCTTCCCAGTCCCCCAGCACAGCAAAGCTGCTCAAGCGCTCTCCAGGGTTAACATCAGATTCATCTGCACACTCAGGAGCTGTTTCTAACAGTCATCAATTTAACACCTCGTGCTATGGAAGTAATAGCTTGGGCTAGTGGTGCTGGCTCCACAGTCCTCATGGGAAGGAGGAACCTGCCAAGCCAAGGGCACAGTCGCAGGGGAGGGATGAGCTGTGGGTCCTGCTTTGTGCTGGCCCTGGCTGGGAGCTGGAGCCATCGGGCTGGGTGCGGGGAACTCGCTCCTCTCTTCCCCACCGGGGTGGAGCTCAGAAACCCAGAGGGAATTCCCCAGCAGATTAGAATAATCAGAGGTGTGACACATTCTGGAGCAAATTGGATAATGTCTCTCTCATTTCAGCTCAGGAATGTCAGTTCACGCTTTTGTTCTTGCGCTGCCTTTCATCAGAGGATCACAGAGAGCTCTTCAAATACACAGGTCCCTGCTCACCTACAAAGGGCATGCTGAGACACCAGAACCAGAAATGGGGAAACTAGGCAAAAAAATAGCAAAGACGACCACGTGTGTGTGGAGTGGTTGCAGCTGTGGCCAGTCTGTGACAGACACATCTACTCCTGATCAAAACATGAAGCTCCCTGGGTCAGGGGACAGTCGCTTTGATTCACCTGACCTATTTCTGGATGAGTAGTCACATCCTACAGCAACTCCCTCTGTCAGGCACCAGGCCAAAGTCTTGGGGCTGCCAAGATTCATGTTAAGTCCTCTAAGAGACCTTTGCACAGGGACAACCACAAGGTCTCTGTGCAGCAGGGCAAGAAGAGACAAGACATTTTTCTCACCTGCCATCCTGCTCTGAGGAGTGTGTGCGCCTCCTACGGAAAGAAACCAGAAGAGTAGAGTTTGAGGAGCAATTTAAGACAGAAATCCTACACTGCCCCCAAATCTAACTCCCTACCCCATGAGGGAGATGTTCTACTTAAGAGTTGACACTTCTCCCAGCAATAATTAATCCCATCAAAGCTGCGTCTGCTTGCTCCCGGGAGAGATTTAATTAAAATCGGTCGTTAGCCTTCCAGAGCACAGGGAGCCTGCTCAGATCTCCAGCACGAGGAGGTACAGCAGCTGTTTGACTCCCGTGGGAGCAGGGGACGAGTGCTGTCCTCACCTGTACCTGGGCTGCTCCGAGGTCTCTGAAGGGGATCGCTCAGGAACAGAGAGAGATGTTGACGAGAGAGTCGTGGCTATGGAGGCCGTGGTAGCTTCTTCAAAGGAAGGAGGTGTGCAGGGCAGCAGGTCTGGCCTGCCTGCTGGCCCAGGGAGGGCAGGAGAGATGGAGGAAGAAAAACATGAGTAGGTCAAGTACCGACACCTTACCTACACCAGCCCTGCGCGAGGCTGTTCCACCATCAACCTGCACACCCTCACTGGGACTGCTCTCTTAAAACCTCTAACAAGTTTAGGTGGGTTCAAGCACACACCTCCTCCCAAGGCATCCTCTAGAGAGAGCCAGTAAGCACCATTTCCAGCATGACAAGACACGTGCTGCAGGAACTGTAAAACCAGTGAAGACATCTCACTGGTAACCAAAGCTGGATTAAAGGCTTGGACCTCCAGAGATTAATATCCAAGTGAAGTAAGAGATGAATCGAGCGCTCACTGCTTTGCACGGGTAGAAACCCAAGACTGCTCCAGGAGTGCTCCAGGAGCCTGTCCCTCACCACTCAGCTGGAAATCCAGTCCAGATGGAAGTGATGACAAGGTGGCAGAGAACCAGGCCATTTGGCTCTTTTCCAATGGCAAGATCTTGCCCCTTAGAACTGTCCAAACACTGTCATTCGAGTCCTGCAGCTCCCAGTCCTCCCCCTCCCCTTTTTATTTTTTAAAAGGGTGGAAAATTGAACTTTCTGATCACTTCTGGGCTATGCCCACTGGTGCCAGTTGGCAGCAGCTGCCTTGCAGCACTGACACACGTGACCATCTTTACCGCAGAACTAAACAATGCTGCAAAGAAGGGATTTGGTCTTCTCCAAGGCAGAGGCATCGCTTCCCCAGGTAACCGACAAAACAACACACTCTTACCTTCTCCCCTGTCCTGGTTAAGTTTAGCACCTGCAAAGCACAGCAAGACATGCAATGAAGAGCTATCCGTCAAGGAGGACACGTGGTCGGTGCACAGTGGGGAACTTGACGAGAACAGGGGAGGATCCTAAGGAACTGCTAGGAAAGAGAGGGCAACCACACAACCAGCACCACCGAGCGAGACCGGTACCTTCATCGTCGAGCGTGGGGTAACTCCTGGCTGCACGAAGGTCATACTGGGTTTCATCCTTTTCAGAGGGAAGCTGGCTGGCTGAAAACGCAGCTGTTGGACCAGCCATCTTGACAGCTAGCAAGGCACTGCGCCCTTTCTTCGAGGGAGAGGACTTCAGAGCTGGATGAGAAGAGTGAAAGAGAAGGTGAAGTTACCACCACCAACCGCTGTCATGCCAAAGGCATCTTCCCTTCCCAGGGAGAGGCCCGTGCCCCCGACACGCACCCACCCTGCTGCAGGGGACCTCCCCCGAGGGCTCAACCAGAGCTGGGCTGCAGGGAGAGCTCTTGAGTGGGAGGCTGAGCAGCCCAAAGCAAACAGTGACAGCCTGAGGGCTTTGCAGCTCCCCGGCTTCGCTCTGTGTTACAGTGGGAAAGCCTGCTCAGGCTTCAGCCCAGAAACTCTCCACGTGCACTGAAGCAGCAGGACTGAGGTAAGGTTTGCCCCACGTCACGAGGGCAACAGCTCTCGGCCTAGGTACTCACAGGAATTCTTTCGAAACACCGTGTTGGTCATGAATTTGAAGAACCTCTCTGCATAAAAGCTGGGTCTGTGTACTGACACCGTGTCCTACAAAGGCAAGAGGCAATTGTTTAATCTTAAAATCATCCCTCAAGGCAGTATTTCTATAACAACCAAACGCAGTCCTTTTTATTTCAACGTTTAGCGCTGATAGAGCCTTAAAATGGAAAGGCTTAACTGAAACGATCTGATTAATGCTATAAATAAACCTGAAGCATTGCCTTTGATTTGTCTGCATTTGATTATATTCTTGCTGTAATTTTATAATGGATTTTGGTGATTTTATTCCTTTGCAGACTTCCTGGGATTTTCGAATATTGGCCTGATTATACACATGATATTTCTTCTGGCTTTGCTGGCTGACATTCAAAGCCCACTTGGGTAGCTCTGCATCTGACACGGACACCAAAACACAGCCAAGGGTCTCCATACATTTCAAACGTTTTGCACTTTTTGTTTAAAGTGACAAAACTGAAGCTGTCTCTGCTTCTGACCTTCACCTGTGCTACCACAGCCTGGCACCAACACGTTTCCTTTGCCTTATTATTTAAGGGAAGTTCCGATAACGCGAGGCTGAAAAACAGTTCCCACATCCAAGGTTGCTCTTCTCATAAACACACACCTGGCTGCTGCAGGAGGCGAGACAGCCCGGAAAGCCTGAAAGGGGTTTATTAAGAGATAGCTTCCCAGAGTGGAAACACAGCCAGTCACCAAAGAGAGCGAGTGCAGGGCTCCTCAACACGTACACGAAGGCACACGCCTCGTGCGTCCAGCTCCCAGTATCATGGGCAGGAGGGAACTGGCAGATGGGAGCAGCGGAGGAGAGCTGGTCACACGACAGCTGAACGTGTGGGGAGGTTGGGGGAGCAAGAAATCCCGAGTGGGAGTAAGTGGCACCCCACCGCTGCGGAGGCACGAGAGGCAGCAACCATTCCTTTCATCAGCTTCAAGGGTGCCAATTCAGGCACTATAAATAGCAAGGTAATCGGCACCCTCTATAAATGGAGCCGAGGCAGGGTCTGGACCACTCCTGCCTCTGTACAAGCACTCACCCCATCATGGACAAGGGCCTTCCAGGTATGTTCTAGCTTCTTGATGAACCTAACTCCAAGGGGGAAGTGGAGAGAGAAAGAGAGACACAGATTCAGGCACATACCCTGTTATCTAAGCCACCTTTCATAGCCCACCCGGGAGAGATCACCGAGCAGCTCAACTCCTTCCTCCAGAGTGCAGCTTTCCTCCAGCCCAGAGAGGTCAGCTGAGCACACCAGCCTCTCTGCAGCCAGGTCAGGAGGAGCTGGGCTGGAAGAGGGGCAGAAAACCACCTTCCGTGCCTGGAGATGTGTTACCCACCCTAGGCACAGAGATGGGCAACTTCTTTATGAGCAGCTCATTGTATCTTAGAAAAATGGCTGTTCTAGGGACAGGAAAAAACTCCACAGCCCCAACACCCATCGACAGACGGCTTTAGGCAGCCTGCCTACTCATTATCAACCTCTGCAGGAGAGGAAAATCTTCCTGCTTTCATTCAGTATTAAAATAGATAAGAAACCTAAAGGACAGACAACTGCCAAGTCACCTACCTGTACGATTGAAGGATATCTATTATTCCCACGTGCAGCAGGAGACGCTCTCCTTTGCCATTCACTGCTGGGATTCCCCCCATCCTGCAGGGAAAACAAAACCTCAGCAAGAGCAGCTGTAATACCCCCGAGAGCTGCAGAAGGGTGGATGGCAGCGCTGCAAAGCAGGCTCTGATGTGGTGGTCACAGGTGACGTGAGACCCGCATGCTCAATTTTGTGTGTCCCCAAGGGAACAGAACCCACTGACCCCCCAGGCCACCTCCCACGCAGTGCCCCCGAGGCTACTGCCTGCCTGGATTGGCAAACATTGCCCGGGCAGGACCCACGGCCTGTGGCAGCAGCTCTGCTTGGACCAGAAAGCACTGTGTTGTTTTTCATTAGCTATAGGACGTTTTATTCTGGGGATCAGACTATTTATTGGGTCAGCGTGAGCTGTCTGACTATTAGGGCAGCAGACCTTTAAGGATAAGGGTATTTCCAGTCTGGTCCACACTAACATCAGCCTGCCAAAGGAGCAGCAACCACCAGCACACACCGAAAGCATGCAGGTACCAGGCTGGCCACTGCAATTAATGACGCGACTTCAAAGAACGGAAACACCAAAGTATTATCCTGGCTCCACCAAGACTGATCCTCCATCAGAACTGGACCAGCTGGTTTCAGACAGCAACAAACAGCAAACTCCACCATTTGTTGCCAAGCGTTGTCCCCAGTGCCAGCGATACAGCCACAAGAGCCACCTGCAGCCCAAGAGCCACAGACGGGGCACAGCACAGGACAGGCTCACAGCACAGGACACGTTTTGGGCACCCCCCTGCCAAGCCCCATCAGGTACTCCAGCACTTGGCTACACTGCTGTTTGCTAACCACACTGGGATGGCCCCAGGGCACTGTCACGGATTCCAAAGCTGGAATGATGGAGAACAAGCTCCAGGCTCCTAGGGACAGGCTGATTGATCCCCACTTCCTCACCAGGATTTGGATACTGAGCTAGTTTCTCCTCCCCAGAGCACGGGTGGATGTTTAGAGGCTGTTACAGCAGCTGAAAACCTACAGACTGGCCTAAGAAGAGGCACTGCTGTGAGGCTGGAGTCTTACAGAAATATTTCCCATCCCAGCTTCCCCTTTCAGCTCTCAGTGCTGTACTGCAGCAGTATCATAACCCCCAGGAGATGCTCACACAACAGTTCACATGGGCCTCACCAGAGGTTTACTACTCCAGCCTCCACCTCCACCCCCCCGCAGCAGCACAAGTGAACCAGGTTTTCACCTACGTGTCGTCCGTGTCTATGGACTCCCCCCGGGCAGCCCCACCCTGGATGGACTCCATGGCCGTGGAGTAAAGTGCCTTCTGCCCCACGGGACGCTTCTCATCCGATGTGCTGTGGGCTCCCTCAGACTGCCGCTCCCGTTCTTGCTGGTCAATGTTGTGAACCCCAAGCAGGAGGCTGTAGTCCATGATTTTAAAGCTTTCCAACACCTAGAGGTTAGTATTGAGTTTAAGAACAAAGACAAAATATCAAGAAATAGCAAATTTGTCACGGATCCCAAAGCAGGGAACAGCCTCTCCACATTCCCAGTAACACCTCCTTCGCTGGAGACTGAACGTTTCTGAACCAATAATCATCTCTGGACTTGACTACGTAGAGTTTGGCCATCCCACCATCAACCCAAAGGGCTGAACGCGTGCAAACAACCCTGGTGTGCCATGGATCTGCTGCACACTGTACAGGAAAATGCAGCCAGTCCCAGCATCCCAGCTGCAAGTGGAGAGGCTGCCACAACTTGATGCACCAGGCAAAGGAGCGCAGCCTTAGTCCTCAGAGGCTGCCAGGAGATCCAGCTTCACTGCTCTGCTTTCAGGGCAAACGGCAGTAGAAGGGATTTATCCTGCTCTAGGCCTAGCAGATTAGCAAGGTTCTCAATCATTTGCTCTTCATCATGCTCGAGAGCCACAGCATTTCATTAACCTCCTCCCCAAGCTGCCCCTCTCCTTACCAGACAGTCTCGCTGCAGTGTTTTCACCAACGCGCTGAAGGTGTCTGCATCCAACATCAGGCCCTCGGGCATGTCTTGTATGAAATCCAGGTCCTTGTATGTAGGGCTGGACTTCTCCTTTTCCTTCTTGGAAGCCCGGCGTTTATAGGTGGAGCCTTTCAGGTCAAATTTCAGGTGCATTTTCACCACACGAGGCAGGATGTTGTTCATCACGACCACGCGGATGTTTTTGCCCCCTGACTGCACACAGTACAGCCCGTAAAACTTGGGCAGCAGAGTCCGTGGGTTCTGGTTCAGATTCTGCAGCGGGGTTGGAAAAAAGAACAGGGAAAGGTCACTTGGGCAGGGCAGCCCTGCTGTGCTCAACACAAAGCACATTAGCAGATCTTGGAGCAGTCAGGAGAGCTCTAGGTGAAGAGCTTTGCTTTACAGGAGAGCTTACTGTGCACATCTGACAGACTCTTGCATTTCAGTGGCTTTAGGACCTGAAAATACCACTGTGCCTCAAGTACAGGGAAGGAGAGGTTCAGCACTCCCTGGGCAAATGACCGAGTCTGGAAATTCCCTGCTTTCCCCATCAACAGCAGCTAAAAAAGGGAAACCAAACGGGAAGAGGAAAAAAAAGCCACAGCGAGTGGGAACTTCAAGTTTAAAAATAACAGCTATCTTTATCTCTTCAGAAGTGTCAGAAATCAAAAGCCATTCTCTGGCCCAGAATAAACCAGGGACAGGGTATTTTTTAAACAAAACAAGATAAATTTTATCCTCCTTTTGCAGAGCTGCTTTATAGAACACAGTTGGCCAGAGAGCACGGCTATCCCGCTCTGCTGGCATGTCCTTTTTTTAGGCATGGGTATTATTAGGAATGACATGACAGGCAGGATTTGCTTGTTCAGCTTTGGGAAATTTTGGGAAGGAAGCAGAACATCTCTGCACGCCGTGAAAGAAAGGACAGACCTGACAGATTCTGACAGAGAGCAGCAGCACAACTGCATTCAAATTTCATGCCCCTCCTCAGCCTAAGCGGGCAGAGGGCTGAGCCCTCTCTGCAAGTCTGCTGCTCTACACCGGGCAAGCTCAAAGCACGAGGCAGGTGAGACCAGACACAAAGAGCACCTGCCCAGCAGGATGAAACCCCTCTGCTTCCTTGCCCCTGACTCCTTTACACCAGGTGGGCTTCCCCAGAGCAGCAGAGATCACGTGTTAGCTCCACAGTAACCCACAAACACTGGAATGCTACCAGGAGCACAGAACTCAGCAGCAGACAGGGAAGTTCAGTTTAATTTGCCCCACTGATTGCCAGCCAGGCCAACTGCAGCATTCAGGACAAGAGTGCAGAATCACAGCATCACTCAGGTTGGAAAAGACCCTCAGGATCATCATGTCCAACCATGAGCCCTACTCTACAAGTTCACCCCTAGACCATGTCCCCCAACACCACATCTGAGCGATGTTTAAACACATCCAGGGACGGTGACTCAAACACCTCCCTGGGCAGCCCATTCCAATATCTCACCACTCTTTCTGCAGCTCCCTTCCCATTCAAAACCCTTCACCTGATTTACTACATACGTTAGGCAACGCTTTCCAAGACAGCCCATCCTGTCCAGGAACTTGTCTGTCCCTTGCAGAAGCAGCAACAGGCTGTTGGTGATAACCACACACCCGAGCCCCCATCTCCCTCTGGCAAATTTTCCCCAGTGGATATTGAGCGAGGTAAGAATTTTCATACAAACTCTGTGTGGTGACATAAATCCACCATGACACGTGTGCAGATGGGGCAGCAATAGCATCACCTCCTCCTCAGCATCTCCACAAACCTCTGTGTGGTTCTAACTGAACTTCAGAGCCCTCATCTGTAGAGCTGGACCCTTCACCACAGTTATGCAGGGAGACAGCTCCAAAACGCTGGGTTTGGTTCTGATTTAATACTTGTTGCCACAAGTCACCTGCCCAAGAGTTGCTGCCTAAATCTCAGGGCTAGCATGACAAGATTTCTGCGGCAGACTGGATGTGCAGAGCTGGCTGGTGCCAGGGGTGTCTTCAGCTTGGTACTGTGGCTGCCTTCAGAGTAACTCTGATAAACAGCAGGCAGGGGAGATAGCCAGGGACAGAAGTGGTCCCCCTGTACACCAAGGGGTTGTGTTACTGCAGCCAACAGCCACCCTCAAAGCCAGGCTGAGGCAGACACATGGTGCCAAGCGAAGAATACTGAACAGGACATCCAGAAACACAAAGCTGGGAAGGCATTTTTGGGCCAGAACATGCCTATAAGCTATGGCACAATTACCTGCCTCGAGTTTGCCCACCAGAGTTTGCAAGTAATTGGCAAGATGTGTGCTTCTGGGACTGGTTTTGGGACACACTGTTAACGTGGTCCCTGGCACAGGCTGGGCAGACCACAGGAAACCTATGTGGAGGACATGGCCCGTGCGCTGCTTTGGACAGAAAAGCTGCCACGACAAGCCCAGGTCAGGTCCAAGGTGCTGGGTGATACACACCATGTAGTAGCCAGGAAGGAGCTTCTGGAGGAACTCAGCTTCTTTGTGCATCACAGTTTTTATGATGAATTCGTCGTCGCTGGTGACATAGAAGAGGGAGCCGCTGGCACCGGGGTTGGAAAGCTCGATCAGGGGCTCGTTACATAATGAATACTGGGGAGGAAAAGAAAAAAAAAGAAAGAGATGATGTTTTTAGCCCCTGCTCGCTGCACATTGTGTTCTATGCCCTCGAGGGCTCTCCCCAGCACGCCGTCTCCCTGGGAGATTAAAGGGTAGCAAAGCTGAAGTGAGAACTATTTTCATTATAGGTTAGGTCTAAGCAACAAAGTTGATGGACAATTTATAATTAGAGACCAAGATTTCAGTTCAGAGCATCCCAGCTGCTCAGAATCAAGTTAAATCATCTGCTTTCAGTAACATCCAGGCTTCATAATGACATCTTCTCTTCTGCCATTGTGCATGTAGCACATTCAGGCTCCTGGCAGCACGTGACCGCAAGCACGGACAGAAAGACGGGATTTTAAGAGACATAACAGTCTGCTCAGGGTACCACGTCTCACGGTGCTGGAGGGAACACAGTGCCCTGGCTGTTCTCAGCAGCTGCCTCTGGCCTCGTGCTCCCCCCCTTACAGAGGATTTTTACAGCCACGTCTCACTCACTCAATCCTGCTGGAAACACAGGGCCAGTATCAGAGCGGGCTCCGAAGAGGAGCACAGCAAGGGCTGCGGCAGCGGGAGCGGAACCGGGAGGACGTTTCTTGACATCAGGACGTGAACAGCAGGCCCTCAAATGAGGCCATGACCAGCAGCAGGGACAAAGCAGAAGAAACCACAAGCACACAGGTGCTCTCTGCACCCCAAGGTGACCGGGGTGAGTGGGTTTGGGGCAGCATCCCATCAGAGCTGCCACGGCAAGAGAGAGGGAAGGTACGTAAGGGGCATAATCAGAGCAATAAATTACATACTTATCATTACATACTGAAAACAACTTTCATCCCTGCACAGATTAATGATCCCAGACTTTATCAAGTTAATTATCTCATGTATAATTAAAGGCGTTTGCTGCTGTGACAGGCAAGAGAGAATCAGGGGAAGCAGAAGCAACAAATCAGAGCTGTGACCTCTGCAATTGAGGCAGGCTCTTTGCCTCACCCGAGTTTTGAACCACTCAGCAGAGCAGCCAATATTATCTTGGATGGCACAGCTTGGGGACCACTGTTACTGTCAAACCACGCCAGGGCACAGATTTCTTTCTACTGGTCGGTGTTCAGCTACAGTTACCCCTGTCTACAGCAGAAGTCAGGAAAAAAAAAAAGGGTTATTAAAAAAGAGGGGAGGGCATGAGCTCCTTTGGCTGTGGTGTTCCCTTCCCTGGTTCAATAAACGTCACAGAATCAGAGAATCTGGGTGCATTATGAAGAATGTGGCCAGCAGGTCGAGGGAGGTTCTCCTCCCCCTCTGCTCTGCACTAGTGAGACCACGTCTAGAGTGTTGTGTCCAGTTCTGGGCTCCCCAGTTCAGGAGGGACAGGGAAATACTGGCAGGAGGGACAGGGAAATACTGGAGGGAGTCCAAGGGAGGCTACAAGGATGATGAAGGGACTGGAACGTCTCTCTGGTGAGGAAAGGCTGAGAGCCCTGAGGCTGTTTACTCTGGAGAAGCCTGAGAGGGGATCTTAGGAATGGTTACAAATCCCTGCAGGGTGGG
>WUAM01000359.1:29482625-29506021 GCA_024336885.1 Actenoides hombroni
ATCTGTTCCTGTGTGGCCTGCCCTGGGTGACCCTGCTCTGGCAGGGGGGTTGGACTTGATCTCCAGAGGTCCCTTCCCACCCCTACCATTCTGTGATTCATAGGATTTCAAAAGGACCTTAAAAATCATCTGGTTCCAACCCCCCTGCCATGGGCAGGGACACCTCCCACTAGAGCAGGTTGCTCAGAGCCTCAGCCAGCCTGGGCTTAAACATTTCCAGGGACAAGGCACCCACAAAGTCTCTGTGTAACCTGTTCCAGGGTCTCACCACCCTCAGAGTGAAGAACTTCTGAATATCTAATCCAAATGTACCCTGCTCTAGTTTAAAACTGTTGCCCCTTGCCCTATCACCACAAGCCCTTATAAAAAGTTCCTCCCCAGCTTTCCTTCAGGTACTGGAGGCTACAATAATGTCTCCCCAGAGCCTTCTCTTCTCCAGGCTGAACAGACCCAACTCCCTCAGCCTGTCCTCACAGGAGAGGTGCTGCAGCCCTCTGATCATCTTTGTGGCCTCCTCTGGACCTGCTCCAACTGGTTCACATCCTTGTGTTGAGGGCTCCAGAGCTGGATGCAGTATTCTGTGTGGGGTCTCATGAGAGCAAAGTAGAGAGGCAGAATGTCCTTTTCTAAAGGGCAGGATATCACATACGTGCAAGGGACCAACGTCAACCTCAGTATACTCCAAGCCCTGAAAGCCTGTACTACTAGGCCTTTCAAAAACAGCCTTTCCAGCTCTGAGGAGCTTTCAGAGCACCAGAACGAGGTGCATTTTATTCTGTCTTTGTAAGATGATTAAAATAACTCCACTCACATAGCTCTCGAGTGAGTACACGAGGAAAGACTCCCATCTTTGTCCCTAGAGCCCCAGGGGACACTGCAGGGTTGTGCCCAGCAGAACACAACCCCTTTTGCTTGTAAACACAGTAAGTTATTGTCACCACGAGCAACAGAGAGGGAACCCCCTTGCAGAGCTGACACAAGCTGCACTGTATGTGGATCATTTCCTTTCCCTCCAGTGTAAGTCGGCAGCAACCTCTTAGTGAATGAGTAGTGCTGGTCTTGCTGGGACTGGATCTCCTCCAAAAGTGACCAGAGTCCCTCAATCCACAACCTGTTCCCACTCTTTGCTGGGATCAGAACGACTCCTCGACTCTCTTCTGTCCATTTCAGAAAAGAACTGCTGACAACCTCGAGTCAGGGGCAAATCTGTGTTCCTCTAAACCCTCTCAAATGAAGGAGGAAAGACAAGAGAAAGGAAAAACTACAGCCATACCAAGTAATCATCTGGACGAATCCCAAAGAGCTCTCGGAAGTACCGGAAAGCCACGGGTGCGTAGGTCTTGAACCTGAAGTCAGCGTAATGGTGAGCGGGGGTGAGGTTGCTTCCTTCGCTGCACAGAACAGACAGGCCAGAGTCACACAGGCCCAGCCACATCAAGGCTGCTGTGTATTTAAGATTAATTAAGCCTCGCAAAAAAAAAGAAAGACACCTTAGGAACAATAAGGAATATGTTTCTGGTGCAGGACACGGGGAAAATAGGTTTTAAATTATCTGGTAAAAATCTGTTTCCAAAGAGCGCAAGGAAGAACCACTTGCCAAGCAGAATGTATTTCCATAGAGAACAGAGCTTTTATATGCTTTGCTTATTCACAGAGTTGAAGAGCTCCAAGAAGGAGTTTTCTTCCATCTTAAACATGGTATAATTTTGTGGAAGAAATTCTAGATGGGCAGGTAGAAAGAAAAGCACGGAGGAACCTAACAAACCGAAGCATCTGGTACTGCATCTTATATTGTGCTTCTTCAAGCCAGCGTCCTGCAGAATCTAACACTTCCCACTGTTCTGTTTGTACGTAATGGATGCGGATTTAGAACACTCAGAGCATCCAACTCTCTGATCTAAAGACAGATGGAGGCTCTCTTGAAAAATTAGTGAGAGGAAAAAGAAAGAAGTCATCTGTTCGTTTTGTTTCCCATCTCCTTTACCTTGGGAAAAAAATGCTCTCCACCACGTAGAAGTCTTGCATCAGGACATCTCGCTCTGGCTTAGAGCTCAGATTGCCAACAGTATATCCAATCCCAAGCTGGATGGCCCCCTTCAGAGTGGATGAGGTGGTCTGGCAGAAAGAAAGGAGCAGTCAGTGAGTATTTCAAAGCAGACTGGTGGGATAACATCCCCTGTATTACAATAGTCACGTCTGTGACTTCTGTGGGGTCATCTTGGGCACTAGATACTAAACCAGTTCAACCACCTGCTGAAGAGATGGATTAAGGCTTCCAGGTTTGTTGTTTGCAGGATTATGTGGTGCAAGGGTGCTGCATAAAATCTAAATCAGATTGGTAGCTATTGGACCCCAGTTTCTCTCCTCAGCTTGCCATCTACACGTAGCTGCCATTCCCCACTCCACAAAACCAAACCTTTTTGTAGGTGGTTTCACCAGAAGCATCAACGCCTCGATGACCTATCTTCTTCCCTTGGCCAGGCTGTCCCGGTAGTGACGGTCCCTGCAACGAAAGAGCATTCTGGGCTAAAGCCCAGAACAGAAGCTGACCTGGCCGACAAGAACAAGCAGAGCAGCTCAGGCACAACCACACTATCAGAGCTGTGAAGGACAGAGAGATTGTTCTATTGGTGGAGGAAAATCCGCAGAGCTCAAACAAGTCTAATTGGCACTAGCAAGCTTTAAACAAGGGTGTTGGATCCATCCATCCCTTCTTCCATCCATCCCTTCCTCCATGCAGCTATCCATTCATCCTTCCCTTCCATCCATCCCTTCCTCACTCCCTGCCATCCATCCAGTCCTTCCTCCATACATCTCTTCTGTCCATCCATCCATTCTTTCCTCCATGGGGCCATCCATCCATCCATTCCTCCATCCCTTCCATCCATTTCTTCCTCCATCCATCCACCCATCCCTCCCTTCCTCCATACAGCCGTCCATCCCCTCTGTCCATCCATCCATCCATCCATCCATCCATCCATCCATCCATCCATCCCTCTCTCCCTTGAGACAAGAAGAGTTAGAATACCCAACCACTCCATCTGACACCCTCAGCACTGACTGGGCAGAGCCCCCAGCAAACACACTGGTTTCAGGAAAGATCCACTTGCTTCCCAGCTGCCAAGATTCCCCTGCTGCTCGTCTGCAGTTTCTCATTGATTTAAAACAGCAACATATGAAATCAAACAGCGAGGGAAGTTTATTCTCAACCCCCCATGCCCTCAGGTTGTCGTAGCAATACCTCCTGCTTCACTGGAGAAACCAGACCCAGATAACAGGGCAAACACAACCCCACTGCTGCCTTCACACAGAGATAATCCTTTTAAGCCAGACCTCGTTTGTTTACAGCCCAAAGGAGGAGCCCAGGCGGGGTGAGCTGCGCTAACAGCTCTTCCTGACATGGCAAAGGATTGCCAGGAGCAGCACAGGAGCAGCACAGGACTGCCAGCGCTGCGGGGGGAGAACAAACCTCTCCTACTCCCTTCTCCTTCTTCCCTACCTCGGAGTCTGCCTGAGCCTTTTTTTGCCAGGGGAGCAGACTGTGGCTGCACCCTTCAACAAGCCAACGTCGTCGTGTTTGGTGAAGCTCGACAGAGCTCCTCATGCAACCCCAGGCACGGGGCCTCTGGACTCCACCATGGGTGATGTCTCCTCACTCCCCCAGCCCTCTCTCCACCCCAGGGGACTGTGGAGCCCAGAGCTGGGCTACAACTGCCAGCGAGCCGCCAGCGACACGCCGGGGTCAGTTAGGTTAAAGAACAGGCAGGCTGTGGATGCTCCTTCAAGCAGCGTGCAGAGATCCAAGGTCATTTCCCGAGTGACAATATTGCACCGTTCTCCCGCCCAGACCCGGCTCTCAGAACTGATGTCTGCAGCAGACAATGTACAATTTTGTTCAGACTACACAAGCTCTTTGTGTTTTAGCTTTTAATCGAGAGCTTGCAGCTATTTCTGGTCAAACTACTTGTACTTCTGGTCCTAAGGGGCGGTCTTGAGTTCTCCTTCAAAGATCTGATTTCCTCCTCTTTCAAGCATTTAGCAGATCCAGGCTTGCTCCTGAGCACTGCTCCTCCAGCAGTTGTGATTAGCAGCACAGCTCATCCTCTCCTTGCAGCTTCACACCACCAACGAGGTGGATCCTGTTAGATGCAAGCTCAAGCTGTACCACCCTGCCTCACCCCAGGGCTCATCCTCCTCCTCCTCTCAAAAGGATTAACAGACCCAGGTATCGGGTAAGAGATTGCCATCATCTCCAGTGCAGTAACAAAGGTCTCTTCTGCAGTCTCTTGTGTGCAACTCTGTTTCCAGGACAAGAAAACCTGGGGCTATTTGTGCATTGAATGAAGCAATCAACTCACAGAAGTTGAGCTTCCTACTATGCATGTTTCGGGGGAGGCAAAAAAGCATCAAGTGTCACATTCCTGGCGGTTTTACGGCAATATTTTGCTATTCATGTGCTCATTCTCATCATCCCAGGTAGGTAATGTAAAGGGCTACGTCAGAAAGACACATCAAACAAAAAAAATCATTTGAACGTGATGCCCTAAACCAAGAGTGCAGGCTTTAGGGAACAGCTTTCAGATCCTCCTACCAGATTCCCTGCTGCCAACTGTGAAGAGTTTTGCTCCAGAAGGTAACAGTGATTCAGCAACCTGAGACCTGGATTGCGTGTCAGAGATCAGTCCCTTGAGACATTCCCCTGTTTTATGGCTTCCCAAACTCCAGCCCCCTTGCCACACGCACCCTCCTCTCCAGAGGTGGGTAAGACCCACCACAGAGCCCTGGAGATGCCCAACACACTGTTCTCCATTTATCACCTTCGGGTTCTGGTGGGGAAGAGGTGCCCTCAGCCACTCAGCCACAGACATCATGGACCACACAGCTGAAACTGGCCATGTGATGAGCACAACCCCTTCGTGCCCCCTCTGTGCCCGTGGAGATGCCAACACAGGGACTCCACAGACCAGCCAGTAATCTTAAATGCCTGGGGTTTTTTTGACATCTAGCTTTGCTCAGAAAAAAAGTCAGAAGTGTTTTCTCGAGCTCTGTGTTCTCATTTATCAACATGGGATTTTCAAGGCCAGCTTTACACATCTCACCTCAGTGACAGCTGCCTTCTTCAGTGCCAGACCTGAGGGGAGAAGGGAAGAGCATCAGTAAAAAGTAGAGACATTGAAAAAAAAACCAAACCCAACAAATAACCCAAATGTAAAACCCACTGAGAAAACAGCCTAATGCTTTGCTCTTTAAAGCAGCTGGTTCTGCTCAGTTTTCAGTTCCACTAGTGCAGGAGTCTGAAGTTATAGGGGTCACCCAAACGTGTTCAGAAGCATGAAGATGCACAGTTTTTCCTAGCAATAATGTTTCCTGGAGGCTTCAGGAGAGAGAGTTCTTGCAAATCCCTGCTGCACCCTAAGTAATAGGTCCACACTACGCTGAAGAGTCTGTTACCTCCAGAAGCCCAGAGAGACACTTATGCAGCTGCTACCCAGCCACTCAGAAGGCACTTAAACTATACTGATAATTGAATCTATTTATAGAATCCAGTGTCCAAGTGTATGGCAAAAATGAACACATCACTTACCCCTACCACTGCCTTTGGGACAAGCCACTGTTGCTCCATTACAGTGAACAGTCAGAAATTGAGGTTTTGCCTACAACTTTTAGAGATATAAACCAGAGCTGGAAACATGGGCCCAAACCCTGCTCTAGCACGAGGCCACCTTTCCATTTCTGAGCACAAGCTCAAGTTTGCAAGAGCTCCTTATTTTTCGGCAAGAGTGAAAACAGGTTCCTGTGCCACCAGCCCCATGAGGTGTTCCCTGCCTGCTGAGAGCCTCCTACCTGGGACCACGAGCTACAGAGCCCAGCTGACTCCAGACAACCACCATGAACACGGACCAAGAGCTGCTTAAGAAGAGCCCTCCCACCTCATCCCAGCAGCAAAACATCCCCTGCCAAGGTGGCTCCCCAGCCTCCCCCAGTCACCTCCACATGCAGAGCCCAGTTGTTAGGAGGGAAGCCCACTTGCAAGGACTGCAAACCCAAGTGGTAGATTTAAGTCCATCTGTTTCCAGGCACAAGTCTTCTGCTCCCTGCTCTCATCTGAAGCATTGCTACAAGCACAGATCATTAAGCAATCCCCGATTCTTTAGAAAGGGATTAATTTTGCAAGAGACCATCAAGCAGAGCTTGAGAGTTTTGGCTGTGAAGAAGAAAGGTTTTTGCAAGCCCTCAACTTCTCCCCGCTTGAGGTCAATGGGTGGATTACACAAGCGCTGGCCAGTGCACAAGTCCTACTCAAGAGGGATGTGTAGAACACTCGAGCTGGGGAATGTGGTCCCTCTCCAGTGGGACACATCCAGCCCTCCCAGCTGGAGATTAGGAGAAGTCACAGAGGATCCACCCCAACATGCTGCTGCTCCAGCAGGTCCCCATTTGGCCAAGGAGGACCTATGATGGTTTAGCTGGGTAACGGCTCAACCTCCTCAAACACAAGCAGCAAGGCTCCAGGGCTTGTTTCAAAAGGATCCTGAGCAAGAAGCTGGGCCCAGCAGGAGAACGATGCTCTGCAGATGATGACAGCAAGTGACCGAGTTGTGTTCCAGGAAACATTTCAGAGCTTAGGAAGCAAAAGAACAACAAACCCGAGAAAGCCCCCGTGGTGGTTCCAGAGATAAAACTGCTCTCCATCAAAAGTGCTGAGGTTATCTCACCGTCCTGTTCTCCTCAAACTGTGGATGCCCTGGTGTAAATAAAACAGGTCTTGCCAACGTGGCATTTCATGCTGTCTGCAGTGCCACCCCCCAGCCCAACAGCTTGGCCCCTATTTGCGAAGCCAGAGTGGAACGGGAAGATTCTCTTCTTGTTCTTCTGTTTTACATCGTGCTCTCTAGTGCCCAAATTCCACATCAGGAACAGAAACACTGGACTGCAGGACGCTCTGTGCAAGCTGCACCACGATCCCAGCTCAAACAGGAGGACGGGAGGTGAGTGGAGTGGGAAGCCCCTGCTGGCACCGAGCAGCTTCCCCCAGCACCCACCTGAGCTGCACATCCCTCAGCCCAGGGCGGGTGGGTGTGGAGTGCAGGCCCATCGCTCCCCCCAGCTCGCAGCACAGAGCTGCCAGACCAAACTCCCCATCGCTTTTTGCACTGAAAAATTATTTCTTTGGCCTAAGACAACACAATTTTATGGTTGTTCCAGAAAAAAAAATCCCACAGTGGCCATGGGAGTGGGAGGTACGGAACGAAGCCGGCATTTGGCTAATGAATTTTCAGGGCATGAGCTGGAGCAGCAACTCGAGACACAGAGGAACCCAAAAGGTCCCGCTCCAGGCTGAACACTGGAAATCACTGGGAACACAGTGTGGCCAGGAGGGCTCCGAGGAGACGACGCTCTGCCTGCCACAGCCGCTCTGCTACTGCACTAATCTCTTTTCTGCACTTTGTCACAATTCCAGAGCAGGAGATTATCTTCAATTTTGTGATAATTACCCCAAGCCGCTTTCATTCCTGGCTTTTAAGTGTCTGCTGCTGTACACGTACCAAATGTGGAATCAACACCGAGCACCCGCGCGAAGAAAAGGCACCAGGGGCAAGGAATCTCCAGGAGAAATGATGCTTCAGTGGACAGGGGCATCACCAGCAAAGCCTCCCCCTCCACTCCCCAAACAAACAAACAAACAAAAACCCAGCTTTATAGAATCAACTTGTCTAGGCAGAAAATGCAAACTGGCTGCTCGGTGCAGGGCACTCGGCTGTGCTCATCTCAAACAAGCTGACAGATGGCCTTGTGAAAACTGATTTAACTCCAGCTTCAGGGGTTGTACAGCCAGCAGAGACAGCACTCGGGTTTGGGGGGGAACAGGAGCTCTGCTGTAGGAAATTGCAGCACTTCACAAGCCAACTGAAACGATTCTCATCCGGTTTGCTGTAGCTTAGTCAGGGTGTGTTCAGGAACGTGAGGAGCGGCTCTGGAAGGGGGACCCCGGGATGAAACCCCAGATTTCCACCCTGCCTCCAGCTCGTGCCTGGGTTTACAGCGCGTTTCACACACGCTTGACCTGCTGCCTTCAGCTCTTCTTCTCATCTGTCTGCACAAGGCTTTGAGCTGACCCTACCCCAGTGCACAAGCTCCTTCAAAGCCTCAGAAATGAATGCTTCAGTTGTAGCATTCAGCAATTCTCATCTCTGATTTAACATCTATTTTTCTTCACACCTCTGTAACCACAGCCACAACCAGCTTGTCCTTCGCTGCCACGATGCTGCCACACCACAGGACTGGGATGAATTTACTCCTGGAAACCCTCTGCACATTTACTGTCTGACACAGGAAAGTTGGCTCTGTTGCGCCAGAGAAGCTAAGGCTACAGAAGAGGGGGTAACCCATTCCTCCTCTTACACAAGAGATTATAGAATCATAGAACCATGAAGGTTGGAAACAACCTTCAAGATCATCAAGTCCAACCATCTACTAAACATTATCGTCACCACTAAACCATGTCCTGAAGTGCCACATCTGGACGTGTTCAGAACCCCTCCAGGGATGGTGATTCCACCCCCTCCCTGGGCAGCCTGTTCCGAGGCCTCACCACTTTGGCAGTAAAAAAATGTTTTCCTAATATCCAAGCTAAACCTCCCCTGGCACAACTGAAGCCCATTGCCTCTCATCCTATCACTAGTTACCTGGGAGAAGAGACCAACACCCACCTCACTGCACCCTCCCCTCAGGTAGCTGTAGAGAGCAATAAGGTCTCTCCCCTCAGCCTCCTCTTCTGCAGACTACAGTTGTTGATTCTCTGCTCTAGACAAATCCATTGCTTGCATCACTGAACTGGTGTTCAGGCCTTTGAGGCCCTGTACCCCCCATTTACACACGTGCTGGACCACTCACTCCCAGTAAGCAAAGCACAGCACAGGCTCAGAAGGAAACCTGCGTTGTTAACAGAGCTCAGAGTGGTGCAGGGTGGGGATCAGAGCAGCCCCCTCGGCTTCTCCAGTGCACAGCCTCCTGCGATGCTGTTACCAGGGAAATGCAAGTGATGGTCAAAGCCCAGAAGTTTAGGAAAATCATCAAATTTGGGGGTTTAAAAGCAAGCTTCATGAACACCAGAAAATACTGCCCTCGCTCTCCACAACGTAGAATGAGCTTAAGTTCAAAACTCAAGTGTCATTTACATACAGAGAATAAATTCTAAGAGCTAATCAGGGAAAATCAAATAAAAACTAAACTCACTCAGATCTCTCAAAAACCAGCTAAGGCAGGTTGACTGGAAAAGCCCCTTCACTACAAACCCGGCCAGAGCCACGAGAGGCTTCTGTCCACTGGAAAGGAACTTAAAGTTTACAAACATCCAGCAGAAGCTTTATTCAAGATCTAATAAAGAAGTCTTCTTTATAAGCCAGATGTGTACATACACACCGACACTTAGAAATAAGTATTTGATGCTTTGTGATGCTCTAGAGAAGTCAGAGCCAATGTGAATAACTGACAGGTTTCTCTGGACTCCTTTCTCAGGTCAGAGATGGTGCTGCATCTTTAATGAAAGCTTCATTTTAATCAAGGGTTTCTGAGGGGGTACACACTGCAACTGCACCTAAAAATACCTTGGAATATAAACACCACGTAACTGGGGGCTGTACCAACACGACTCCTCCAGAGCTCACAAGAAATTCGCTGCTCGCTCTCCATGGGGGTGGCAGCAATTGCAGTGAGGGCTGGATTTCAAGGCACCCTTCTCCAAAAGCACTGGACCCGTAGTTTGCAGTTGATTTTCTTGGGTGTTTTTTGTTTTGGGATTTGTTCTTGTTGTTTTGGTTTTTTGGTTTTTTTTTTTAAATTTGTTCTTTGTTTTTAACCCACTGAGCTGACAGTAGCCTTTGCAAAATTGACATTTAATACTAAGTCAGTGTAACCTGCTGGAAAGCCAGGGGAGGTTTAGGTTGGATAGTAGGGAAAATTTCTTTCCGGCCAAAGTGGTGAGGCCTTGGAACAGGCTGCCCAGGGAGGGGGTGGAATCACCATCCCTGCAGGGGTTCAGAACACGTCCAGATGTGGCACTTCAGGACATAGTTTAGTGGTCATGATGATGTTTAGTAGATGGTTGGACTTGATGATCTTGAAGGTCGTTTCCAGCCTTCATGATTCTATGAAATCCTGACAGATCACACTCCCACTGAAGGAAGTCTGGACCTAATTTTACACTTAATTACGAACTAGACAACGTGACACACTGTTTAGACAGCAAGAGAAGGTAAAGACAGCGAGGAGGATGCCACGATCCATTGTCCGATCAGCCTGCTCCAAACGCAGCCCCTCCTGGGTGATGCATCACTGCAAAAGCACGAAGAAACAAAGTGCTAAGACAAGAGCTGTGGAAGTTAAAGGCCACGCACGTGTAGCAGATGTGCTGCAGTGGAAATACAGAGAGGAAGGCTGGAAATGAAACGCATCCATCAAGAGAGACAGCTGGTACTTCCCGTAAGGGGCTGCTGATAAAAAGAAATTAAAATTAAGGGGGTATGGGGGAAGGTAATTCAGAGATGATGCCAGCAAACACGTCTCGGCTGAGCAGTAGCATCTGAACCAGGTCAGGCAGACAGCCGGGGCTTCAGGAAGAACTAGCACAAGTGTCAGGCCATATCAAAAGGGTAAAGCAGAAAGCGAGCTCTGAATTCCTTCTCGCACTCAAAATTTGAGGCTTCAGCTCCCAGGAAGCAGCACGTAGGATTGGGCAGCCAGGGCAGTCACCAGAGAGGAGGAGACCCAACTGAAGCTGGACTCTCAGCAACATCCTGGAGACAGCAGCTATTTACAACCTGCCCTTCCCAGGCATCCTACTCCTGAGCACTAAGCACATTTTCTGATCATTAAGCACATTCCCATGAAATTTTCTTCCCAATTTGATTAGGATGAGAAACATCAAGTAAGCCACAACACTAAAAAAAGCTTTGTTCCCCCCCCCCTTTAAATGTAGCATCTCTGAGCAGAAAGAGCTGTAGCCACCTGCTCTGCACCCTGAACACGAAGAGCTGCTCCTGCCCTTGGAGAGCTTGTAGAAATAATAAGGAAACAAAGCAATCTGAGATAAATTCTGCTTGTAATATAGAATCTACATAGAGTTTTGATGCCAAAAGCTATCCGTGATTCCCTGGAGCACTTGCTGACCAAAGGATTTGATTTTGGGGATCATCCACGCAAAACTTGTGCTGGTTGAACACGGCCTGAACTGCCCACGGGTCAGGCTCGTCCAGCCCGCTGTTCCTTGCTCCATCCCCAGGGGCAAGCACAGCCAGGGGAGCAGGGACCTGCAGCACAGGTCGCTCCATGCTCCTCGGGACAGTTCAGTCACCAGCCAAAGTCCAGCAGTTACTTGCAGACAGACAGAAATACTGGCAGCACTGGGCAGCGGTCAAACTCGATGACCGGGAGCAGCCAGAGATAAGTAATCCCATTTAATCCCACCTCGGCTGCCCTGCTCTCCTCCCTGTCCTCTGCTCCCACTCACCACCCACCCCAGCTCCACGTCGAGCACACAGGAACCACCTCCACGGCACGGAGCAAAGATGACATTTGCAAACCATGATCTGCTACATCTGATGTGCTGCACTCTTTTTTTTCCCATGCCCTTTGTCTTGTGTATTTGAGCACAAACTCATTAGGGAAAGGAACAGTATGGTGTGTACAAAGGAAGGGAAAGAGCTTGATGTACCAGCCAGGTAGGCTGGGGCCTCAGGGCACTGCTGTGGTTCCTACGGGACAGCAGTGGCACAGCTCACTCTCTCCTTTCACTGGGGCAGTTTCCATCTACCAGCTCTTCAGGCAGCAGGAAGCCCTCGGCCTGCCCTGAGCCCCAGCCACCCCTCCAGGTTTCTGTTGGGGGGTTGAAGCCCAAAGCCCAGGAGCACCCTTCTGCCTGTTTCCTCGCCAGCCCTCCCGGGGATCAACCCACACAGCTCCCCTTACACAGCAAAGCACCCAGCATCCGGAGCATCGCGGCCCAGGGCCTGCCGCAAAGGCCCCAGCCCGCAGCCCCAGGCCCCAGCCCGCAGCCCCAGGCCCCAGCCCGCAGCCTGTTTTATTTTGGGGTTTATGTAAAATCTCTTTCTGCCTCAGAACTAAATCTGTTTATCCCAGCTCAGGAGGCAGGGCAGAAGCTGAAGATGCAGGCGGGGAGTTAACACATTCCTCCCTCAGCTGCAGGTGCAGAATGAATCCTGGGTGCAGCCCTCGGAGCCAGGACGTGCCAGGCTAAAGCGTTGCCTTGACAACCCACCAGAAAAGAGCTTACAGCACGGAAGCCAAATTACAGTGAGGAACAAGCAGGACAAGACCAGGGAAATGAAATTTAAAAAGAACTGATTTGTTTTCTTGTTTTGGATCAGCTGCACGTAGGGAAAAAAAACCAAAACAACCAACCCAGGCCCGTTTCTGGAGCCTGAGCCGTGTGACACGGCCAACCGAAAAAAGGCAAAACAAAAATCTCATCAAGAGGAGCACACAATAGCTGACAGCCAGTAGCGGAAAAGGCTGCAGCCGTTCAGCTCCACATTCCACTCTGTAATTATGCAATCCAGAGGGGATGTTCAGGCGAACATCTGCTAGATGGGAAAGGTGCAGCCTTATCTGAACACGCTGTTCCTGCTCCACTCCACGCTGCCGGTCGCGGGAGGCTCGTGGAGCAGAACGTCACACGCTCCCCAGCACGTCCCGAGTGGCCGAGGCAGAAAGGTGAGATGGTGCCAAGGTCAGATGGTGCCAAGGTGAGATGGTGCCAAGGTGAGGCACCCCGCTGGCAGAGATAGGGATGCCAGCCTATGCCTCCACTCTTTATTACGGCCTTCAAGGCCAAATCTGTCTACCAGATTCACAGCAAAGCTTGATTAGGATCCATTAGAGTCAGCAAACATCGCAGCAGGAAGAATAACCTCTCCAGGACAGAGCCAGCTCTGTGCCTGTGATGACATCCTGGCACAGCAGCACCACCATAAAGCCACCCTGCCAACTTAAAAGTAAGGCCATAGAAGGCTGAAGGACTTTGAAGTCACATTCCTCACAGCCATCCAGAAGAGCTGGAGCAACATCCAGTTGCTCCCTTACCTTTACCCAGGGGTAGGATAAGCTTTGCACACCCTACCAGTGGGTCCCTACCCACCAATGCTGCTCACTGGAACATATCCTGGCTGCTGGGAGAGCTGGAGCTCAGCTCAGTCAGAAGAGAGAACCTCCTGTTGCCTTTCTAGTTGCAAAAACATCGGGGACCTGAACACAGTGCATGACCCCAGGCAGCCCTTGGGACTCTGTGTGTTCAGATGGAGTTTTCAGCTGTCACAAGACCCCAGGGAGCCATTTCCCAACCCAGGTCAGAGAAGCACAAGGCTGGCTTGGTACAGAATTCATTTCCCTCCTTTGTTTTCTGAGCATCCTTATCTCCCTGCCTGCAGGCTCTGTCTAGAAGCAGGATTCAGCACTTTTAATGCCTGCAGTGTCCTAGCTCTGTGCAGGGAAAGGATGCTCAGCTGCATCCTCCGTGACACTATTCTCCAAGTGCCACTAACAGAGAGAAGCAGGAGCTGACTAATCCCAGGTCACACGCTACTTGGCAGAGCAGTTACTCTGCCCCAAATACCCAGGCCTTGCAGCGTGGCACAGCTCAGAGCTTTAGCTGCACGAGGCTTAACATCAGGTTAACGTCAGCACCTCCTGGCCAGGTAGGGATTAGTGCTGCTGGAGGCTCTTCTCCACCATCGACCTTCGTGAGCTCCCCCTGCAAGGCTGGCACGAGGCACGGGACAAGGAACTGGTGGCTGGAAAAAAGGGCAACTCCACTGCAGCCCAAAACTTCTTAAGCTGATAAATAGTGCAGGATGTTGTTACCGAGAGGGCAGAACTTTATCCTGAGCAGGATGCCTTTGCATATCAGTGAGGTTTCCTCTATAAGATCACTTCTCTGGGTATCCCTCCAAAGGATCTCAGCCTGTCTTGGCAGAGCACTGACAAGGCAAAGAAATCATTCAAGCTGCTTGGAGCACAGCAGAGACAAGAGCTCCTGACTGCCAGCTGTACGAGACAAACTGTCCCCCCATTTCATCTCTCAGCCCCTTCTCACAGAGGGTTCTGCAGGTAAACAAAGTCAGCACCTCTGATCCGGCAGGGCAGACAGCTCAGATTGTTTATCACTTCCACCAACTAAAAGAGTCTTCCTACAGATGTTACTCGACAGCTTACTCCCCTTGCTCATTCACTGGCAGGAGTTACTCTCAGAGTGAAGTACATGAAAAGAGCCAAATGCAACTCAAAAGATACTCAGCTCCCCAAATTTCCCATTTTCTGACCTTCTGAAAGACATGATGAAATCCAGTTGCTGTGACTGCAGCAGGTAAAGACATCTACCTGAAGTTTCCCAATAACCCCCTCCCACAGCACCAGGAGATACCCAGGTTACCACAGCAAGCACAGCTTAAAACCTTGGGAGCTCCACATCCCAACCACCAGCAACCCCCCGAGGGAAAACAGTTGTTTTGTCTCTTCACAAGGCATCCTGAAGATGCACCTGGATTTTTAATGAGGTATTTCCTGATTTACTCCCTAGCCAAAGCTGCTCAGCTAAATCCTCTAAGATTCAGCTCTGCTCTTGCTAATGTCGCTTGACAGAGATTTTCTGAGGGTGCTCAAACACTGAAGACTTGAAAGGGGATTTCAGAACGGGGTCGCCTACGACCTGCGTCACCGGATAGAAAAAGGCCCCTTGCGAGGCTGCTCACATCAGGGTGAGTGAACTCTCCTTCACAAAACAGTCCCAGGTTGCCACGGGTGCTGCTGGCAGCGCTGCAAGGTGCACACGTAGGGAGAGGTTTGCATTGCAGCACTACGGGCAGGGGCTGGCTGGGAGAGGAGCTGGGGGACAGAGGGCTGGCTGGGAGAGGAGCTGGGGGACATCTGTAGCTTCCACCTGTTTAAAAGAACAGATGTCAAGGCAAAAGCATCAGGTTGAATCAGGAGCTGTTTTTAGAGCATGGGTTTGTGATACAGCCCCTCAAAGCTCATGCCCTCGACACATTTCAAGTTGACCAGGTCCCACTGAAAACAAGCAAATAAGAAGACATGATAGAAAAGCAGACCAGTGATACCTCTTTATCTGGGAGATCTACTTCCAAACACACCTAAGCTTTTGCTGCCGTAACAACTAGAAATTCAAGCTCTCCGGGCTGCACGCGCTGAGCTCGTTAGGTACCAAGCTGTCGGAGATTTCTTGGCCTCATTCAAAATTAACCACCCTGCCTCACACGGGGCAGAATGCCAGGGCTGGCTGGCATCACATCAGTGTCCCCTCTGCCCCTGTCTCAGCACCCTGCCACCCACGCTGCCCTCACCTCTTCCCGCACAGGCAACACAGGTTTCACACAACCCATCTAAACCCTACCAGCCAGTTCCTTCGGAGCAAACTCTTCTTAATCCATGCCAACTACTGCAAATCCTCTCTTCCCCGTGGATCCTATCCCCTCCCTGCACATGTCAACACCTCCCTGCTCCCCAGACTGAGGGGGCTGGTACCCAGGGGGGTACAAGGTCTCCAGTCACAGAACAGTGGGGTTTGGATGAGACCTCTGGAGATCACCTCATCTAACCCCACTGCCAAGGCAGGGTCACCTACAGAAAGTCATGCAGGATCATGCCCAGGCAGGTTTGGATGTCTCCAGAGATGGAGAGACCACCACCTCTCTGGGCAGCCTGTTCCAGGCTGTCACCCTCACAGTAAGTATGTTCCTCCTCATGTTTTGCTGGAACTTAGGATGTACAACTTTGTGTCCTTATCTCTTGTCCTGTCACTGGGCACCACTGGAAAAAGACTGGTCTCATCCTCCTGACACCCAGCCTTTCAGTGTTGATAAGCATTAAGTTCCCCCCACAGCCTTCTTTTCTCCAGACTAAAAAGGCACAACTCTCTCAGCCTCTCCTCACAAGGGAGATGTTCCCAGTCCCTTCATCATCTTCGCAGCCCTTTGCTGTACCCCCTCCAGCAGTTCCCTGTCCTTCCTGAACCAGGGAGCCCAGCACTGGACACAGTTCTCCCCTCCTCCCTCAGGGCTCTCTGAACATCCACCGCAGCAGCAGCAGCTCCAGACAGACCACGTAGCTGTGTAGGAAGGACCTTCTAGGGCAGCAGCGACTGCCACAAGGCATGGGGGGCTGTAGGTTAAGAATAAATTTAAACTATTACTCACCCCCATGTTCCTTTCCCACCAGCCTTGTGAAGGCCACTGCTGTTCTCTGCCACTAGAGCGTTTTGGTTGGGTGCTCCTGCTCTGCTCTAACAAAGGCACCCGAACAGATGGAACAAACCAAGCCACAGCAGAACAAGCTTAAAAGATGAAGTGTGCTGCCAAAAATCATAACTCAAAGTTTCACTGAGTAGCCTCCTCTCTCCCTGGGATCCTGGCTGTAGCACGGCAGCTTGTGACTCAGCTATCGGCCGAAAATAAATTACCTCAAATACAATGAATTTTTTTAAAACACTTCCAGAGCTCTTCGTAGGAAACACAAACAAGTGAGACTCACGTCGATGGCAGGAAGGGAAAACCTGGTGCCTACACTCGACTACAAAGATATTTCAGTTGCATTACACTGACAACCACGGAGAGCCTCCTTCAATACAGGTAACCACAAGCTGAGGGGAGGCTTCTTCTCACCCAGATCTGCTGCTTGCTCAAAAGCTGGGCCAGTAAAGCAGCTTCTCCTGCCCGGCCTGGAGATTTTCACTTGGAGGCTGAGCCAGGCATTTATTCTAACCCAGCGTGGCTTGATCCATTTCTTTCCTCATTTGGGAACAATCTCTGCTCCAGGCTCTGTACAGCTACACGTCCGAACTAAAGATGCTGAAGAACAAGCAAAATCCAAGAGAGCAGCTAGGCTCCCAAGTGCTGCTCATGCAGAACTGAGGCACTGGTTGTCCCCAAGCTCCCAAAGGCATCCCGGGTGCTGAGGATGCTTCAGGTTTCCAGCACTATTTTATTTTCCCAGAGGCTGCCATGCACGTTCACACCCAGTTCAGCCACAGGCCCCACTGGAAGCAGCACCATTTGCTGGGATTCAGAAGACCAGAGACCAGGTCCCTGTCGAGTTCTGCACTGGGAAGCGTTGTGCTCACCCTCTGCATCCTGCCCTTACGCTGCTGCACGGGATGCAGGAGCAGTCAGTCTTTCTGCAGTGACTTTGTGTTTGACAACTGGCTGTTACTGGGTGAAAGAAAACAAGGTACTGTGAAGTTGGACCACAACCAGCTGGGGCAGCTCTTTTCCCAGCTTTCCAGAGCCCCCAGCTCTGGGTTTTGGAGCAGCCCCTCTTCAGCACGAGAGCAGAGGAGAAAAGGCATTCGCTACCCAGAAAGCTACAGCTGAAGAAGATGGGGCAGCAAAGACAAGTGACCATCTCAGGAAGAGCCCAGTTTGGCCACACAGCCAGCTCGAGGTACAACTGGGAACAATTTCTCACCTCACAGGTCCGGTAACAAAGCCCTGAACCATGAACAAGTTCACTCCTGAGCCCTTCTCAGGGCTTTATTCAACATCTGGCTGATACAAGGAATCACTGGGGATGCCTTATGAAGAACATTATTCTATAAACATAGCAGAAAAAATAATTCAAGACAGCAGCATCAAGTGAACTTCAGTCTAGACTTTCTGAACTACACAGAAGAATCTCACAGGACCTGTTTGCTAAGACTTTAATAAAACCAGAAATGCAGTAGATACCTGAACCACGACCCCACAAAGCTGGATCAGCCAAACACACACTGCTGCAGAGCTGTGAGGGAGAGAGGGACACTGCAAAATCTCCTCCTGCACTTGGAGAGAAACAAGAGACCACAGCCAGGAACGTGGGCATATGTTCACTCTGAAAAGCATCTCCAGCAGAACAACCCGGCCTCTCTCTCAGGTTTCCCCTCCCAGCTCTGTGCCATGATGGTGGTGCGTGTTGTAGGGTGGGAAGAGGAGGGAAGTGTGAGGGAACACTGGCCAGCACCCACGGAACAGCTCCTGATGGGGAATGAGAGCTCCTCACGGCTGGCACGGGAAGTCTCATGGCTCAGACTCTACCTTTCCTGGCTCCCAGCTGGGTGGTGATGTCCCACCATAGGCTCAAGCCTATGGATCTTTTACCACAGTGGGGCTCCTCCAGTCTCAGATTTTAAAGGGCACGTGATTTTTACAAAGCACAGCAACACCTAAGTTAGAAGGCTTCGAGCGGTCGGGTGCCAATGGCTTTCCACAGGAAGAGGAGAAAGCAGGTCTGCTTCAGCAGGACCATCCCACAGACACCAGAGTGCAGCTTAAGGATGGACCTGACCAAGTCCTGAAGCTCTGGATGGGGCAATACTTCCTGGATTCCTCTTCACCATAATGGGTGGTGCATCAGTTTTGCCAGAACTTCAAGGCCAGCCACAAGGCAAAGGACGTTTGGAGACCGTTCTCTTGGCACGTCAAAGCAATCAAAAGCAGGAGCTCTAACAGAAAACATTAAGTAACAGGTAGCACTCGTCACTTCTGCCTGTAATATATTCCTTCGATGAGCAGCTGCCATGAAGACACATCCCTCCCTCCCTCCCACAGCCCTTGAAGCAAGTCATTTTTCACCCCATCTCACCCTTACAGATGAAGTTGTTTTTCACCTCACTGGAAAAACTCGCATTTAAATTTCATTTCTTCAGATACTGTAAAAACCCACCTTGTTCTTCTAGGCTAGGGTTTGCTTTTCAGGCCGGTCACTCCCAGCCTTCTTGTGCTTCTAGTCAGTTCAGAAAAAAAAAGATTTGAAATAAAACCAATCGTTTTAAAACTCGGGAGTTGGGAAGCCACAGAACTTCCCTCGGAAGGGTTATGAACTTTCCATCTCAATACTTTGGGGAAGCTCACGCGGTGCCATCCTATCACCACAGCACCGGAGCTTTTACGTATGCAGTGAAGTTCCTCCCAAATCACCAGGTTCTTCGCGGCTGACGGAGCCCTGCCAAGCAGCCCACTACCAGCACTCCATCCCCAGAGGCTCTTCAATTTAACACCAGCCTATCCTGGCTGCCTCTGCATCTGGGCAGCCCGATTTATTACACACCGAAGGGAAACAGCGACGGCGAGCGCTGTCGAACTGAAACGGAACTGTCTTGCCTGACAAAGCCCGTGGTCTTTGTGCCACATTTTAGAGACAGCCCTACTTTTATCAGGATTTGGAGGCTCTCTGCAAGGGAGCTGCAATGAAGATTGCAATTCCGCCCAGGAAAGGCACGAGGCTGGGCTGCGAAGAAGCCGCAGGAACAATAATAAGCAGCTTCAGGATGCTGGCTCCTCCAGCTCCTCATTTTCTTTAATAAGCATTTTCTGGCATTATCAGCCTAGAAGCCTCTTTCTCAAAAGAGCGTCCTAGATACTTAATCCACCAGTGACTTCTGCCTAACACCAAACCGAAAACAAACAGCCAGCCCTCTGAGACTGAGGTGGAGAAAGACTATGTCATCGTTTCTCTGCCATCCAGATTAATTTCAGCCCAAAGAGATGCCGGTTTGAGAGGAAGCATCCAGGAATTAAAAACCAACAGCATGTGTATCAAAAGCTACGAAAAGCAGCACAATAAGAACCCCCGAGAAAAGCTTAATTATCATGTAATACAAGTTAGCACTGAAGGAGGGAAACAAAAAAAAGTAAATGAAGCAAATCAACTGTCAGCCTTCCAGATCTCAGTTCCGATCACTGAACAAACAGCCCTTACCAACACAAAGCTGATTCCCTAACTTCTGCTCTTTAAACCCACAAATCATCACCACCCGTTAGGCCAGAGTGAAAAACTTTGCCTTATTTCTGGATTCCACCGAGGCGAGTGTTTGCCCTGCGACTGAAGAGCGTGTTTAATGCTGACAAGCCCGGTTTCAAGACGGTATGATTTTTCTGCTGTCTTTGTTCCAGCTTTGAAGTTCGGGGCTGGTTTCCATCTCCATAGCTCGTGTTTCTGCCAGCAGATTCTGTGCCACTTCGTACGCTGCCCCCGTCAACACGCAGCCAGGCAGATGGCGAGAGCAGCACCGAACACACACACAGAAAGGAAAGCTGTCACTTGGAAGATGGCACCCATTTAAAAGTGACATTTAGAGAGCAGATAAGTGGTTTCAGGTATTACATCTGCCCTCTCAGCGGCACGGAGGGCTTCTGAGCACATCACCCCTTCCTCTCGGCGTGGGGGACGCAGAGGCTGCGGAACCGGCTGCACGGGCAGAAACTGGGAAACCAAGAGATCTGAGAGAGAACCAGGCTTCACATCAGCATCTAAATGGGGCGAGTGACTGCGTGAAGTGCCATCAGACTCACATTCAGGGAAGGAGCACTCAGCTAGATGATTATTTTAGCCAGCTGCCTCCCCTTGAAAAATGCAGTAATGGACAATTTTGCCTTGAAAAATCCACAAAATTTGGTCCATCAGCTGCACAGAGAGATTACAGAAAGAAAACTACTGCAGCATCTCTGGCATCAGCTGCTGTACCCTGCCCAGACTAAGGGCTTTGGTAATATTTCCCTTGTGCCCAGGTCACAGAAAGCTCCAAACACAAGTGAGCATTAAGACCCGGGCAAATTTTCCCTGTCTTTTTAGAGGGGGTTAGCAAAGTATCATCACTTCTGCCCTGTGTCAGAGTCTTCTTTCTCCACCCATCAACTAGCACGGGAAACACCACCAGCATCACAAAACCAGCAGGAACATCAGTTCCCAGCTCGACGCTCAGAAGAGAGCCGGGCATCCCGCAGGCAGAGATCAGGCAATGGGAGACTCCAGCTCATCGCCTTCGGTTGCCTGTACAATGCAAACTTGTGTTTCTAGGACTTAGGCCAAGCCTGAAAGTTTTCCTTCAGTCCCACAGATCTTCAGGACCTCAAGGAAAACCCCTGGACACCAGAGACAAGCTATAGCTGAAGTTGGGCTGCCAGCTTTGGGGTGGCCAGAAGCTGACCCGCTTTGGAGAACGCGGTGACGACACCGAGCAGGCTGCCAGAGGACCCCAGCCGTGTCACCTCAGCTGCTGTCACTGCCAAGACCTCACTGAGCGTGGTGACAGTGAGTGGGACACGCTGCTGCCGGTGCTTCCATCGCCGCCGGGCACGTTGATAAGATGGGTGGATTGAAAGTAGAGCTGTGAGCCTCACCGTACTCCGCAGACGTGTCTGGAGCTCTGGGAAGGTATCACAGAATCTCTCAAAACTTGCCAATTACACAGATGTCTTTCTCGAGTGCTCCAAACCCTTTGGGAGCTGTATCGATGCACCCAACAAAGCTGCTCCCAGTGCTCCAGTTGCTCTAATTGGTGCCAAGTGGCCTCAACTGCCTGAGCTCGTAGAGCCCTGGGTGAAAAATGAAAATCCACGCGCAGCCCTTGGGAGCTGAACTCTGATCACCGGGGAGCTGGAAGGCCTAGCAGCAGAAAGGTGTTTGCACAGGTACCCACACCTCACCAACCCGATACTGTACAGCCCCAAAGGGAGAAAACACAAGCAAATATCCAATAGCTCAGGAGGATGCTGTTAACGTGCCCCTTTTCCACCCACAAACCAGGAATTCCACCATAAAAAAAAATAACTGGGAACACTCTGAAACCATTCATTCCGTGCACAGAAACAACACTATTCTGTTCTATTGTTAGAGGTTTGGGGGTTTTCTGGTTGGTAATAAACTAGTAGGAAAGCCTGCAAAGGTCACAAAATGCTCCAAAAGTAGAAAGCAAAGGTTGTCCCACCTCATCCTCATCCTCACCCTGAGGTGCATGTGGCCAGGACTCCCTCCCTGCAGGAAGGGCAGGGGGGGAGCAGATCAAGATGACCCACACTACTCTGCTTTAAACATAAGATAGCATCACTTTCATTCTACCTCCCTCCCCCCCCCCCTCCCCTTCCTGCCCCACAGAGGGTTGAGCAGGAGACCCTCTGCTCAGGTGCCACCCACGTGGGTAGAGGGCACCCAGCCCTAACCAGGAAGGCAGAAAGTAAGGTTGTGCATCACACTTGAACTCACAAGAGACAGAGTTTGCAAAGGCTGCTGTTTTTAATGGTGATCAGGTGCTTTTGTCCATGTCAGTCCTCAACTCCACCACGCTGTGCTTTAACTGGCCCCAGTGGCCACCTCAGCCACTAGAGACCTGGACCTTAACTCACTTGGGGGGGGCAGAATATAAAGCAGCAAGTGAGAATGGCAAACTCCAACAGGTATAACTGGCAATTCAGACAACATCTGGCCAGGCAGCAAATGAAATGGCAAAAAGTCTCTTGACTAATTCTGCTCTTGCAGAATGATAACGTGGTCACCAGCGTGGCCTGCTGTGCTCGAGACACCCAGTTTGAAGGGCAGCAACCCAACGTGTCCAGAGTTTGAACTACATTGAGGACAGACTCCCAACACCAGCCCTGCTAACGATTGTGTGAACTCCTCCACCCAGTCTCAAGAGCAGCAGATCTCTGCCTCCTATGGAAAAAAACATGAAACATCTGGGGAATTACTCGGAATTACTAAATACAGTGAAAGAGTAGGGGCCCGACTGGCTCCCAGCCCAGCACTCCCCTTCCTCTGCTGCTGAGCTGCCTTTCCTCCCGGAGCTCAGTGCTGGTTGCAGTTGAAGCACTTCCAGATCTTCTGGAGAAGAAATTAGGAGGTGTCTACCATGGTACAGGAACAGAGATTTTGAGTATGAAGAGTCTGTAGTTTGGCAGAGCTTCATCAGAGGAAGCATCGCCACATTTGAATGAAGAGTTATCAGCTACTCTGGCTAGAGGGACCCTCAAAAGCACAGAGAACTAATTTTGAAGGAGCCACCAAGCCCCACACAAGAACATCGCTCAGCAACAGCTACCACAGGCACCACTGGAAATTCAGACCAGAGCAGCAGTGGCAGCTGAAGCACAAGGCAGAAGCTGAAGGAAGCATCGCTCCCCTGCACGGCTGGGACAGACCCAGGGCTACAGAGAGTGAAAAGCAGCCCTTGAGCTGCTTGAGCGGTACCAGGCTCCCCTCCAGCCCCCGTCACCAACGGCCCTGTCCCCAGGGCGAGCTGCTGTTTTAACAACTGCAAACAAGGCAAAGCCGCCGGCCTCCTCTAATCCATTAATTCCTCCGGGTTCAGGAGATTGAGCCTTTCACACAGAACAAAGCCCTGAGCTTGTCGCGCGTTGCGTTCCCGTGCTCAGCTAATCTCCAGCCCTCCCGGCCACAGCAGCGTGTCTGCCCGGGCCAGGCTGGTGACAAACCCCTGGGCCAGGCTGGTGACAAACCCTGGGCCAGGCTGGTGACAAACCCTGGGCCAGGCTGGTGACAAACCCTGGGCCAGGCTGGTGACAAACCCCTGGGCCAGGCTGGTGACAAACCCCTGGGCC
>WUAM01000359.1:29597830-29608577 GCA_024336885.1 Actenoides hombroni
GAGGGGCCACCCTCGGCCTGGACGGCAGCAGCCGGCGAGCAGGACGCTCATCACCTTCTGGTTGCAGGGGTCCTGCAGGCTCTGGCCCATGACACCATTTTATGGCATGACCCACGTTGTGGGCGGCACTGACTCCCTGCCAGGGGCCTGGCCCTGGATCGTCAGCATCCAGTACTCCTGGGAAGTCCAATCTGACCTCACTGTCAGCACCTGAAACACTAAATCTGGTCATGGATGTGGCAAACCTGAGAGCAAGGAAGAAAAAATAACTGGGGTTATTTGTCTCCTGCCTTTTTTGGGAGGGGACAAGGACAGAGAGAGGCAGGGGTCAAGGAAGATGAGCGAGAAGTATAAGCGTGGAGAATGGAGAGATGAGGAGACCAAAGCTGTCACACATAAGCAAAATGCTGCTTGGTTTCTTTGTTATCTGAGCCCCTAGTCACCACAGTCCATCCTACCCCATGCTGTTGCTGTGGGAAGCATGTAGCCCATTTGCAACTACAATGGCAGGGCAAAGATACCCAGGTGAGACAACATGCCCTGGATCCATCATGGTCTAGAACGCCCAGATCCATGGGTTCAGCTCTGCTGTGGTGTATTAGCCCATGGGATTGCCTTGCCTTCGCATTGAGTTCATCTCCCTGGTCTAGCAATGGTACAAGCTGGGTGCTGCCTCCTGCCCAGCAGCCAGATGGGCCTCTTCTAGCAAATTTGGGCATAAAAAATAGAGAAAGGGAGAACACTGATGGAGCTGAGCCACCTTGACTTGCAATGCAGCATGAATAAAATATTGACTGGATTCCTACTTCACCCCAAGAGAGTAACACCACTCTCTCAAAGGACTTGATGCAGCCAAGGAGGCTGTTTGTGGCAGCCAAAGGTGGTTGCACATGGCTCTCAAGTGGCCTAATTACTGCCCTGGATCTCTTCAGCATGCTGAGGTGCTCCTCCAAATGTACTCTGTCCCTGCAATGCACTAGTAGCCCACCAGAAAGTCTCTGAAGCACATTGCTGGCACGGTCCTGCAGTAAGATGCTGGTGTGCCAGCTTGTGTGACAGGGCTCAGCTTCAAGTTGCAGCTTTGCCATCCTCCTGCCAACCCCAGCACCATCTCTGGTATGCAGGCACCTCCGTTCTTATCACCAGTGCATCTCCCAGCAACACCAGCCCCCCTCCTCCAGCCAGCTCCTCTGATAACTCTCAACCTTCCCGGTGACCTGCGCAGCATGAAGGCAAAACAAACCCCTCTTGGGATGCAGCACATGATGGAGATGTGCTGTTGGGCTGATGTAACCGATATAAAAGCGGAGAAGGTCACTGTTGTGGGTTTGATAAGGGACCACGAGAAAGCTTTTAAATCTCCCACCTTCGTTAAGACTGGCGCGTCTTTATCGACTGGCAGTACCCGAGGATGGGCTTCCTGATGTGGTCAATACGTGTTAATATTGATGCTAATTTGGGCCTGCTAGGAACTGGGCTCAGTAATGCTGTGCAAAGTGCTTTTGGCCGGAAGAAATCGTGACTAAAGTAGCGGCCCACTGTTGTTGGTACTCGTGGGAGGCTTTTCGAAGTAGAGCACTTACCCTTCTTCAGTGATTGAAAGAAGCAAGAATGTCTTAGGGGCCATTCATTGGGAGGACGTGGGTGAAAGGAACGTGTGTAGAGGTAGCCCAGAGACAGGGCCGCTGAGCTCTGGTGGAATAGTTCCGTGGAAGTGTGCTGGGCAGTATAGTCTGTCACGTTGGGCAGTGGAGTAGCGTTGTCTGTTGGGCAGAGGCTTAGATCTGAGACTGGCTGAGGTGGGAAGCGTGTTTTGGTGCATGTAGGACTTATACTGGGATCCTGTGATCCACTTTATGAGGAATCTGTGGAGCATAAACGAGGAAAGAAATGGGAAGGGTAGAGATTCGTTCACTTGATTCATCCTTGTTGTTGTTGTTGACATTTGATCACTTCTTGGGGTCTTTGTATTTCTGTTTTTTTTGCCTTTTCTGCCCTGAATGTGGATGTTGACTGCTCGCACCACTCAGCTCTTGCCTCTTTACCAGCCTGCTGCTCCCCAGTACTTGTTTCAACCCCTTTTCTTTCTAGATTTGTGTGACCAGTTCTCTGACTTGGGCATCTCTCTATAACTGGGGCATTGCATACGTTCCGTAGGCTTTCTCAAGCCCATATGGTTGCTGTGATTTCTTAGATCTCCCTTATGTCTGTGTTAGATGAGAATTACTAAAGTCTAGATTCTCTGCAGCATGATAGGTTACTCTGTGACTGTCCCAGTTTTTGTTTTGAAGCGGTGTAACTGTATTTGTGTAATGATGCAGATGAGCCTGTGGTTGCATGATTTGAAATGTTCAGTGGCTCTGAGTTGGAGAACTACAAGCTGTGCTCACTGTAGGCTCTTCCCTGGGCTTGACTGGGGTATGAACAGGAAAATCTGAAGCTGATGTGCTTGTTAAATATATTGTGTAGTGAGTTTATAGCCTTCGTTACTCAGCCCTGGTGTGGGTGGTTCTGCAGGACCAGATCTGTGTGGGTTTGCTGCCTTCCTATGTCAGTTTTCTTAGGCAGTGCCAGATTTGTGGGAATAATAGTAATCTGAGCAGAGTCGAAATGGAAATGGGAATATTGTGTGTGGCATCTTTCCTAACCGTGTCTGTTGAGCGTGGCCAGTGTCTAGTGTTCTCATTAACTCACCACGAAATGTGCTCTGTGCTGCTGATTAAACCACTCTATTTTCTGTTTGCCGCTTCTTGCACGCTCTGTCACTTTTTTCCTTTCTGGAAAAAACCCTCCTTGCCTTGGCCTGTCAGAGACGTGTCATTTGACTTTCAGAACCTGCTTCTTTAAGCTGTGATTTCAGCCTCTTTTCGTTACTGAAACTTTGGTCTCTGTCTTGTTTCTTGCTTATTTGTTCCAAGCCTCCTGTGAATTCGTGAGAGTAAAATTTTATTAGATGCTACACTGACTACACATCTTGTGGAGGAGCTGTGAAGGTGGGAGAGTTTTCCTTTTAGAGTTAGAAAACTCAAGCTTGCTGTATTTGCAGACTTCAAAAAGACATTTAGAGATGCTGTTCTTTTTGCCCTCCCAAGTACTTCAGAAATAAAGCCTGGAAGGCAGCTGCAGGAGATTCCCACCGATTTCAGCATTTAGGAAGAGTGATGTAGTTCAGCAGAAGAGAGGGGTTAAATGTTTTACCTTCTCTTGGAAAGTGAGCAGGGCCCTTCTCCTTTTTGCTCTGCAGTTCTGTGTTCTGGGCACCTGCAAGGTTCCAGCTGCTGGCTGAATGATGGGTTTGATTGTACAGCCTTGGTGTATGTAGGTGATGTATGCAAAAATAGATTTGCAGCTTTGTTTTGGGATTTGTGTTGGGTTGGGGTTTGTTTTTTTGAGGCGTAGGGCAGAAATAAGCTCTGCTGAGAAGGCAGAGATAATTCTTCATGTGTGTGGGGTTTTTTTGTTGGTGTTTTGTTTTAATATTAGTAGCAGTGGCATAATAAGTGTAATATTCCTCTCACCCACCACTTCCACGGCCTCTCTGGAGGAGTGCAGTCACTAAGTTGTGGTGTCTCATCAAGCTTTCAGAGTTGGGTTTCCAGCTACTTGTTTTGTGCTGGTGAACCAGTTGGATGCTTTCTCTTCCTCCTTCTCCTCTCCTCCTTCTCCTCTCCTCCTTCTCCTCTCCTCCTTCTCCTCTCCTCCTTCACTTGCCCTCCTGTCCCGTCAAGGCACCAGCTGCTAATCCAAGGATGGATCCATGTGTGGGGCAGTTGTTGTCAGAACCTGTCTGGGATCCACAGTTCTTATGTCCATTTCTTCTCACCTACCCCAAGTGTCCCGTGCATAGGAAAGGAGTTGTTTCCTCACAGCCCAGTTCTGTCTCCAGATGATTTTTCTATAGGTGGAAGAATTGCCAGAGGCAATTGCTGGACAGTCTGACACTGTCTAGCACAAGGAAGACAGCAGCTTCTTTCTTCTTTAATCTCTGTTCATTGTAAACCTGTTCTTTTTAAAACCAGTGCAGAAGGTGAGATATTCTCAGCTGCAGAAAGTTGTCCATCTGTCTCTCTCTGCTTAAGAACTCCGTTGTGTTACCTGCCCGGGGTAACTCCTTTGACCCAGCGACAGAACAACTGGGGAAGGTGTTGATGTGAAGCTCTGAGCAGAGCTTTGGAGCCTACTCTCTCTCAAGGCTGTTCACCTTGGAAGATGGGGAAATTGCAGATCTAGCTGCAGATGTTTAGCATCTAAGCTGCATAGTTTCCACTCGCCCTTGTTCCCACGTATCAAGCAGAGATGATGTTGGGAGGCCCTGATCCTCCCCTTGGTGTTCAGGCAGCAGTGGATGGTACCCATGGCCGGTCTGTGCCTGATTTCTGACAGCATCCTAACCATGATTCATTTTGTTCCTGTGAATTGAGCAGAGTTCATCAGACTGATGGTGAAATGAGGTTGTTCCTCTAAAGAATGCAGCTTGTTTTTTGCCCTCAAATACTTCTGTCTCCAAATGGCAATAGAAACATTGACAAAACCATTTACCTTGGTGTCGTTACATGGACATGAATACAAACTACCAAGGGAAGTATTTCAAAGCTTCTCAGACAAATGTGATTGTTAAAGGATATGAAAAATGGCTTGGTGAAGATATTAAAATGATGACCCTTGAGATTGGTTAAGCTAGGAATATGCTTAAAACTAAGTTAGGCCCAGTGTTACAAAGCAAACAAACAAAACCAAAATGAAAATCTGTTGTACCAGGAATCATTAACTTAGCATGTGGAAATAAAGTCTGTTGAAATGCAGGAGTATGTCTTAGTAACAGCCACTGCTGGTGCAGAGATCTTTTCATTGTCAGAACCGACGAGAATGGTGGAAGCTTTAATTGAGTGAAGCTGAGGAGCAAAAAGGCAGTGCCTTCATTCCAGGGGTGCAGTAAAAAGATGAGATCCGTTAATGCTGGAACATCTGAGGGATCTGTTTGGTCAGCAGAGTCACAAGCAGAACTTACACACTGGTGTGGAAGGACCATGCGTGTCCAAGTCAGGCTGCTCGTGTGGCCTCGTGCTTAGAGGTTTGGTGTAAAAGAATCTTCCCGTCCAAAGGCAAACTGTTTTTTTGAGTGACCTTCGTTAGCTTGTGTCAGTAACTGAGCTGGCTTCATTCTTGAGGGGGGGGAGGGGGAGGAGAGTACAGACGCTGAAGGAATCCAGTTGAATATTGAATGCAAATTTATCCTCTTTGCTGATTTAAAATATTGCAGCTGCGGGGGAGAGACATTGAGAGAGACACAGCTATGTGGGGAAGGATTCCGACCTTGCTGATTGCTGGGGAACAATAGGAGGAGGAATGGGGGTAATGGTGCAGTTTGGAGGAAGGACTCTGCACCACCTCCCTTTCTGCCTTTAAATTCTCCTATGTTTATCGTGCTTCAAAGTTCGGGAAGATTGCTGCTCTAACAAAACACGAGATTGCTGCTGGTGAAAAACAGCAGCTGCCAGTCTGCCTGAGGAAACAGCAAGCAAGAAGAGGCGAGGTCAGGATTCTTCCTTTGTGGTGATGAACTTGCTTTTCTCTCAAACACGGCAACGCTACTTTGCATCTGAATTCTTTTTATTCATAAGGAAGAGGTAAGGTTTGTCCCCTGCCTTGGCAAGCACAGGCTGAAATCAGCTGTCCAAAGACTTAAGCGAGTAGCTGAGATCAGAGTTGAGGTTTTGAAGTGTGTGACCTGTGCTGTGCGTGTACACACTGGGATAACCTTTAAATTCAACTTCATGGCTTTTTTCCCCCCCCTCTCTCATGCTATATAAATGTTATTCTTGAACTGAAGAGAGAAGCTGTGGAATCTCTGGTGCTCAAAGTACCAAGGAGCGAGTGCAGCGAGAGTCAGGTAGCAGTGGGTCTTGCAGTGGATGGGGGTTCATGGAGAGGTCTGTGCTTGTGGGGTGTGATGTGGAGAGCTGTTGAGGACACAAAAGGAGTTTGTGTAAAGAATAACAGATGTTTTGGAGGTTGTGGGGAAGGAATCTGTGGTATATGTAAATCAGAGGGGTCTGCATTAAGAAATAGAGATGTGTTCTGGCTGTGGAGCAGCAGGAAACATTCCTTTTTTCTGGGAGGTGTGTGGGCTTAGTGGAGGCTTTTCTGCTGGTGTAGCTTCTAAGGTGAAACCTATTCTGTTCCTGACAGTGATTCCTCAGAAGAAAACATGTTTGGTCATTTGTTTTTGTCCCATCCCCTCCTTCTGTGTCTTGATCAAACTTCTGGGTCTCAATCCTATCTCGATAACTGGCTGCAAAGCAAGGTTTTGTGTGGTAGGGCTGTGCTGGATCATTCTCAAGAACTGTTTTCCTGAAACAGTTAAAACCAGTGGAGGTTCTCTGCAGGCCCTTCTGGCCCATGTTCAGGCCTAGACATCTCAGCACCTCTGCATTCCCCTTTTGCAGCTCTGTGGATTGATTTGGCATTTCCCTTGGTGTAGCAGTGCCCTTTTTGTTCTATGTCAGGTGTGATCTCCAAAGAACGCTGCTCAGCAGCTTCAGAAGTGAGTGGTAGAGCAGTGTCCAAGACAGATAGGTAAATTTACTGTTGGCCTTTGAGTCAACTGTGACTTGTGGGGGTGAGGGGCATGTCAACAAATGTCATCCATATGCTGAAGAAACAGTAGGAGGTCCCTTCTTTGCATAGCCCTGAAGTTCTCCTTGAAGCACCCCATCGAGGTTCTTGAGTCAGCCAGCATAATTAAGAATAAACCCTTGAGACTGAAGTCCAAGTTGATCAACACCTCTCACTGGCAGAACTCTGCCAGCGTCACTTGTGAAGTTCCTTCACCAGCATCAGCCCCAACAAGAAGACTTCACCAGTTTAGTGAGTCTGAGAGACACCATCTCCTGACGCGCTTCCTGCGCAGCGTGTTCTGGGAGCTGCGAACCTGCCCTTCGTTGTCAAGAGAGGCTGAGCTGTGGGGTTGGTAACCTGTGTCAGCAGCCTCAGTGCTGAGCCTCACGTAGAGACCTGTGCTCTGCTCAGTGGGGACCATTCCCAGCGTTCCAGTGAAGGTGCCAAGAGCTCTGTGTCACCACATCTGGCTCTCTTTGGCCAGGTGTCAGGTACCGGTGTCACCTCGGTGCTTCTGGTACCAAAGAGCAGAAGTTCGTTGGAGGCAGCTCAGCTCTTCTTGCCTTGAGCACAGCTGGGGTGGGTGCTCAGCTGTGCATCTGCAGTGCATCGTGGCTTCTGCTGTCTGGAGAGCTGTCGTGTGTGAGTGGGAAAGGTCAGCTGCTGGGATGGTAAGGCCTGCTGCCTGGATTTTAATGAAGATGCTCGCTGCTGGCATGAAGAACTCCTTACTCTTGAAATCATTTCCCATCTTAATCTCTGCAGTAGCAACAATGCTCACCTTACCCTCTGTCGTTTGTTTAGGCGTCTGCGGTCAAGTTTGTGATCCCAGTAATGGTCTGGTGCCCTTGCAGACCTGTGGTGAAGCTTTACTAAGCCTCTTGCCTGACCTTGAAGACAGACAGGTACCTTTCTTGCTGATGTTCCTATTTCACCTTCTCTTGGATTCATGCAGGTCTTCCTTCTTGATAAACATCTCGCAGTGAAAGACTTGATAGAACCCTGGATGTGTCCTTTGGAAAAAGCTTTTGTTGGTTCATTGCCAGAACCACTTGTGTCATTTTTCTTTTAAACCTTCTGAGAACTTGGGCACTTCTGGGAGAACATGATTGCCATGGTCACTGCAATGTTTCTGGAAAGAAACTCAAACCAAAATGAGAACCTTGGAGAGCTTCTCCTGAGGATGCAGCCCTGGCTGCTGGTGAGCGAGCAGTCTTGGAAGCAGGGGGTGAAGTGCTGGGCTGGGTGAGTCTCGGGACCTCCAGAATCAGCAGAAGATTCAGTCACAGGATCTGCTGGTTGCTTTCTGCATCCTTGGCATCAGAACTGTGAGGGCATCTTACACAAGGAAGAAAAAGAAGTCTGCCCCTTAAAACAAGTTTGTGTAGGGTTTGGTTATTGAAATTAAAAATAAAAAAATAACCCCCCCTTCCTTTTAGGAACTGCAGTGAGGGGCAACTGGGTCTTACTTTGCATTGAAGGCCTTTTCTGGAAAGGCTGCACAGCACCAGTCTCATTGCAGGCAGCCTTCCCAAAGGGAGCTGTTGGGTCTTCTTTCCATCCTTGACCTGTCTGCTGAGAACAAGGGTGGTCGGAGTTCTGATTTATGCCAAGGTGACCTGACAAAGGTCAGTGAGTGAAATTGTAGATCCAAGTTAGTTTCTGGGCCTGATTCTCAAGTCTGGAATATTTAGATATGATTTGCTCATTCCCTCTTGGGTAAAGGAATAACAGAAGATTCCCTCAATATAGTTCAGTGAGAACAGAATAAAAAACTTTTTTTTTCTCCCCTTTTTTTTTTAAAATTTATTTTCTTATTTAACATTTTTCATTTCACCCATAGTGACCATCTTATGTCACTGTCTTTTCCTTTTGGAATTCTTTTCAGTGTGCAAAGGTTAACAGTTCTTCAGGGGCTGTCTTTATTCTCATGGCTGTGAGAACTATTCACCAGTGAGGGAACTGGTTTCCCACCACCTTCCAGGCTGGCCAGGAAGCGTTGGGCTCGCAGTAGATTGTGTCAGTGCTTGGTGGAAGATTAGGAAGAAAGAAGCATCTTCGTTACCAGCACTCTGCTCCTTTTCCTCTTCTCTGCTCTACCTTTATCACTTCATTCCTGGTATCCCATGCAAATGTTTGCCAGGCCTTTATGCAAAGGCCTTCCTCTTTTTTTTTTCTCCTTTCCTAGTGTCTGAAGAGAAGTAGATGGAAGGCTTCCTTCAGCAGCTCTAATTGCTTCTGAAACAACATTGCCCTAGGCGCTCCTGTTCAGCACTGGGAGAGGGAGATGGCAAGTATTGCAGACAGGGAGATTAGAGGCTGTGGTAAAATGATTTCAACTCAATAGCCACTTGCCAAACACCTGTCAATTTTGCTTAATGCCAGATACAAGGCTGGTAATTTGCCATCCTGGGGTGCTGGGGAGTTTTCTGTGCTTGGTAGCCAGCAGATATACCTTGGAGTATAAGGAAAATTGATTTGTTTGGTTTATGTTTAGATTTTTTTTGTTTGGAAGTCATTAAATTATCCATCAACTTCTTAAATTTGGCAGCAGGAGCATCTTGGCTGCAGGAAGGATTCGTGTCTCATCCTGGGCAAATTTGGTCAGAGTGAAGGAAATTTGAACTTTTGTCTTGGAAAGCTGGAAAAATCTTAATGTTTTTTTTCCTTTGCTTACTAAATACTCTAATTGTGCTGTAGAACTTCCATGCTCGTCAACATATTGGTGTGTTGTGCTTGTAGGGCTTGAATTTTCTACAGGACAAAGGTGAGGAAAGTTGCCTTCCATTAAAAGAGTTTTGAAAACTGAAGTCATCTGGTTCTATAGCTCAGATCTGTTGAACAGAGAAGGTTCAGCTGTTTGAGTGTCATTTAGCAGAACAGGAAACTGTCTGAGCGGTTCTGACATAGCTGGAGGGGAATATGTATTTAATGATGTAATTTCACAGTGCAACTGAGACAGCCTGGCAGTTTAAAATCATCTGATGGTAGGAGTCTCTTTCCCTGCTTCTTGTTCTTCGGTTTCTCCTCTTGCTCTCCTGTCTGCTGGCAGTAGCTCTGGTGCTTATCTTGCAAGGAAAGCAGATTGAAACTGCTGACACAACAAAAAGTGCTTCCCTCCTGGTGTAGTTTTCCGTTGCTTTCATGGCACAGGTTGTTTCTCCCGTGGGCAGGAGGGTTCTGGGGCTTGCTGATGTTGACACTTGAAACAGAGAAGTCAGGGGTAGAAGGCTAATTGGTGGGTGAAGGGGAGCAAGACCTCTTCTGTAAGCTGCTAGCTGTTAGTGCTAAAAAAAATAATTCAGTTTAAATCTACGTTGTGCTAAATCTCCAATTAACATAAGTCTAGTCATGGATTATTCTAAAATGATGTATTCTGTTACTGCCATTTAGACAAATCTGACCTTCACGAGAAGAAAGCACGAAATAAATACCAAACACGACTTAAAAATAGCTCCTGGAGAAGGAACTGAAGGTCTCTTCTGCTGGGAGCGTTCCCTTTCTAGGCTTGGGATTTCTAGTTGCTGTTCCTGACTTTTTTCCATCGTTCACTTTCTAGTTGTCAGTAGTGATGCTGTCCCTGGAAAGACTCGTCCTTTAGCAGCTGTTGATGCATGAACTAAAGCAGCGTGCCTCTGCTGCTCCCTGCCCTTGGCACGGTGGGCAGCTGTGTCCGTAGTGCCACCAGAAATCTGGGAGCTGATGCTGAGCTGAGGGTTGTAACTCCAAATCACCTTTTGGAGAAGTTTGTGTGCTTCTCGGTGAATGCTTCTGACCCATCTTAGTGCAAAAATAAATGGGCAGCCATGGCCAGTGAGGTGACCATGACACCTTGCAGCCCAGAGGGCCAAGAGAAACGTGGCCAGCAGGTCGAGGGAGGGGGATTCTCCCCCTCTACTCTGCAGACCTCACCTGGAGTCCTGTGTCCAGTTCTGTCCCAGGAAGGCTCTGGATGTGCTGGAACGTGCCCAGAGAAGGGCCAGCAGGATGGTCAGAGGGCTGGAGCACCTCTGCTATGGGGACAGACTGAGAGAGTTGGGGTTGTTCTGTCCGGAGAAGAGAAGGCTCCGGGGAGACCTTCTTGTGGCCTTCCAGTATCTGAAGGGGGCTACAAGAAAGCTGGGGAGGG
>WUAM01000359.1:29620906-29631847 GCA_024336885.1 Actenoides hombroni
GTACAACTCAAGGCTTCACCAAAAATTTCAGGCTCATAAAATTACGATGTATCCTTACTAAAAAGAAAAATCTGTGAGAACTGAGTGTAGGGGGCTTTTCCTGTGTTTTCAAACATACCCTGTCAGCTGTGTAGTTGACTAGTAATAAATAGAATCATTTGTAGGTTGTGATGATACAGTTTGATCCCAGCAGACTCGTAATGGAAAATCAAGCCCTTCTGTTAGTTCTGAAGATGGGTGATTAAATACTTCAGGTGCTTGTTGACATCAAAAAATGTTTTGACAAAAAAATCTTAAAAAGCAGCTTTCTTTTCTTTCTTTTTTTTTTTTTCCCCCTTGGTTGGTTTGTGGGTTTTTTGTTATTGTTTTTTGTGTTTGTTTTTGTTTGGTTGGTTGGTTTTTTATGAAAGGAAACCTTGTAATATGAAAACAAACTGCCAAAGGGGTGACAAATAGCAACTGCTTGTCTCCAAAGAGGAGACAAGTGGTGCATGTTGAACATGTCGGGTTCTGAAGTTAGCATTTAGAATATTCAAGTGAAAAAGTGGTTAAAAGTTAATGATGTGGATCAGATTTAACACTGGGCCGAAGGATGTGAGGAGGAGCTGGAAACAAGCAGCATCTCCTGAGACCAGGGAAGGAAAAAAACGGGCAGAAGAAAGCTCATGGAAACCTACAGAAATTAGTTTTCACTCGATTAAAAATAGATTATGAGAGTGGGTGCTTCCATAAATGTGTGACAGGATAACTAGTCCACTGAAAATTGACAGCCTGTGTTCCTGGCTCTGTAGCAGTTTTGGTAATTCCAGGCTTTGTTTTAAGGACTACACTAGAAATAAACTCAAAAATGGTTCCGTGGAGGGGAGAAAATGCTGTGAGGGAGAAGGAAGGTGGGGTTCTTTATGTTCTCTAAACCTTTCGTTATTATTTAGTGTTCCATCCCTTCTGAAATAAAGTATGTCTGTAGGCTGTCTTAATAAACCCAGACCTTGCTCTGTGGAACTGGAAGAACCTCAGGTTAATGTAGCATTTGGGATCCTTCTTCTGTCCTTTGGGATCATAGGATGGTGCATTTGTAAGGGACACTAGTCCAGCCTCCTGCTCAGAGCAGAGTCAGCAGGGAGGTCAAACCAGGTTGCTCAGGACATTATCCCATCTGGTCCTGTAAACTGCCACGTGCTCCAGTCCCTGAGCAGCTTGGTGGCCCTTGGCCGAGCTCACTCCAGCTCGTCGCTGCCTTTCCTGTACTGGGGGACATTGCAGATTTGGATGAGGTGTTCTGAGTGGTCCAGTGAACGTTGAGCAAAGGAGGAGGATCTCTTCCTTCTGTCTTCTGGCTGTACTGATGTTAGTACAATGCCAGGATGCCTTGAACCTTTCCTGTCAGCAGTGTGCTGCTGGCCCCTGCTCACCTTGCTCTGTACTGTGATTCCCAGCCCCTTTCCACAGGGCTGCTCTCCAGCCAGTAAGTGCCCAGTCCCTGTTGCCATATTTACTTTCTTCCCACGATCTTGCTGCAGTTCCTAAGGTGCCTCTCGGGCCATTCCTCCACCCCTCTGGCTGCCCTGCCTTCTGGTCTGTCAGCCTCCCAGCCTGGGGTCATCGCAAGCCTTGGTGGGAGAGCACTCCCATCACCTTCTCCAGGCCAGCCTAAACAGCAGGGCCCAGGGTAGATCCCTGCAAAAGCTCCACTTGTCTCAGGCAGACACTGGGAGGGAGAGGCGTTGAGGTTTTTGGGGTCTGTTTCTGGAGATGGATGTGGCATTTGCCTTCCTGCAGCTGTTGGGAACCTCTTCCAATTCCCATCACCGTTCCCAGACAATAGAGAGCAGTGCTGGCAAGGACATAAAGCCTGATGTCTCCACACCATTAGTTGGACCCTTCTTGTCCCGTGGACTTGTATGGGTCAAATTCTCATCAGTCCCTGACTTGATCTTCATCCACTGGTCCTTCTCCTTGCACTCTTTCCGAAGTGCAGAGGCCTGTTAAACTCGTTGGAAGAGTTAGGCCAAGAAGGCACCTGTACCACTCAGCACATCACACCCCCTATTCAGCAGCTGTCCCACGCTGTCACTTTTCAGCCTTGTACTGCTGAGACAGCACTGGAAGCTTTTTCTGTTCCCCTTGATAGTATTTTTTCACTTGTGCTCTGGCTTTCCTGAGAGCTCCCCGAGTGGACAGCGTTTCTGAATTCCTCCTTTTGCAGGCTGTCTCTTCTTCCACCTCCTGTCTGCTGTCTGTTTGCCTTGGAGCTCTGCCAGGAGTTCCCCCTGCTGACACAGCTCCTTGTTTCCCTGTGCACGGGGATGTTGGGCTACAAGGGATGCTGTGTGCATGGCATTGACTTGTCCCGGGGGGTTAGAACCTAACCTCTGGATCCCGTGCTCTGCTGCTCTTCTGCACTGGCACAGCCCTTTCCCTGGCAGCTCGGTGTGAGGGTGCTTCCAGTTTTCTCAGGGTCCATGTGATTGTGGCCCCAGCTGTCCAGTAGCCTAACTGGGCTAAAGAAAGCTCACATCTGAGCACTCCTCATCTGGCCTTACCCTCTGCAACTAGTGTCACCACTTCGAGTTCTGCTTTTCCAGTCTGTTTGGACCTCCTGATGCATTTGTGCATATGGAAGCTCCCTGGTTATCACTCTCAGCACATTCTGTAAAGCCAAACAAAAAACCCAAACCCATCTCTCTTTCCAAGATGCCACAGCCTCCCCTGAGTGTCATCTGAGGAGATGTGTTCTATCCTTCTGTGTTACTTACTTGGACTTCTTAAATTTAATCTCAAAACACTGCTTGCCCAGTTCAGAAAAAACCCACAACCCTGAAGTGCCTTCAGAGTGAGGTGTTCTGACATAACAGGAGCCAGGTTCAGATTTAAGTTCTCTTGAGGAGGACAGGATGGGGAGAATCTGTGTTAGGCACTTCCAGAGCAAACAGCTGGTCTGGAGTGAAGAGGCAGAGAAGTACCAGCTCTGGTCTCCCGGGAGACTCCCCAGGGGAAGTCAAGTTACTGGTCAGCAGCGGGAGGGGAGTGAGAAACGAGGGGGCAGCTGAAGCAGCGAGCCTTGGGGAGCTGGGAAAGGAAGCAAGGACATGGACAGAAACCCAAGTGATGCACAGAAAGAAAATGAGTGGCCTCGTTCATGAAAGGGCTTTTTATCACGGTAACAAAACTAGACTCTTTCTTCTTAAGGAGTGTAGTAGTTTGCTTAAAACTTGATTTCATGGGCTATTCATCCAGATAAGGACCTACTTGTTGCTTTTTTATTAATCTTTGTCTCTCGAGTACATTTGCATTTGTGTTCGTGCAAACTTTCTAAAAGTTGGGTGTTTTTTTTTATTCCTGTGCCCTGAAATAGTTTGAAAACTGTGAGGGTACTGCCTCCCTTTTGCATGGTAGGCTTCTAGCAGGCTCTGAGTATCGTGATGAAACAAGTAACTGATCCCCTTCCCTGGGATAACCACATGACCTAAATCATAATGCTGTGTAAATGCTGATTTCAGAAAATATATAAGCAGACTTGTAACTGGATGGCAGGAGGTGTCAGAGGCTGATGGTATTAATTACTTAGAGCACGATAAGTGAATATGTTTCCAGTTTTGCATGGGTTTTGTGTTTCTCCACTGCTTAAGGGCTGTAAAGTCAAGTTACACTGATCCAATTGAAAGGGTATAAGTACTGAGTGGAAAGGTCTGCATTCTAGGTTGGGTTTTTTAAATGAAAGGTAGGTAAGTGATATTTTCTTCTCCAGTGGCAGCTGGAAGTTAACAGGACTGTAATTTCTGGGTGTTAGTACAAACTTACTGTCACATGCCTACAGTGAATATAAGAAAATCTGGTAGCTGTTGTAATCCTCCCACTTTTCAGACTTGTCTTTTTGGGCTTTTTATCAGTGTTTGTTTCCCCATTGCAACCCTGCTCTCTCTTTTTCTCAGGACATTCAAACTCTTTGATAAGGAATAATCATGAAACAACATGTATAAAATTAGAAGTGGTAAAGAAGCAGAATTTGGTTCAGATGAAAACAGTCAAGAAGCTCAAGGACGGTGTTGGTGCAACAACACGGATGAAGGGGGAAAACCTGCATTTTGAAGAGGAGAGCACTGCAGGGGGTTTGCAGAACATCCTTTCAACCAGACTGCCTGCAGTCAAAATCTAGCTGCTTTTCACGAGAAGCCTGCTTGCCTTGTAGGGAAAGGGAATATGTGCCCTTTGTGATTATAGGGGCTGGACCCAGATCATGTGCTCCCTGTTTCGTCCGTGTGTCCATGAGTGCTCTTACTTACATCCAGGATAAAACCAAAGCTAAGTAGCTTAATCTTCCTTGCCACTGATCTCAGACATTGCATAAATATAAAACCTGTCCCCTGCCTTGCAAGAAAGCTGCTGGGTAAGTCCTGGTTGCACGGCTACTTGGCGAAATAAAACAGGGATGGAAACTCACTTGCACTGGTTGTAGGCTGAGCTCCTGATCTCCACGACTTGGAAACAGTTTAATACTTTTCTATGGTGTGAAATTCTGCTGCTCTTCCCCTCCCCATGTCCACCTGGGGAGCAACAGCCAGGACTGCCAGGGCTCAGGGCTTTAGACTCAGATGGGTTAATCTGGTTGAAATCTGTTTCCCTAGCCTTTATTAGGCCTATTTCCATAACGTTATTAGGCCTATTTCCATAACTTTATTAGGACTTGGTTCTTCTATTCAGTAATTTGCTGGAATCTTCACGTTGCTTTCAGGACAGATTGCAAGTGTCTGTAAATCGAGTGGTAGTGTGAGCCTTCAGAGCAGGTGCTGGCAGGGGTGTCAGACCCTTCCCATCCTCTTTGGAGGGGAATAAGTCATTGCCTCCTGTCTGTGACACTTGTTCCTTCTTAAACCTATCTTTGTTTTCTGGAGAAATGAGCCTGTTTTCTTAATCAGGAGAAAATCTCAGTAGAGAAGTGATTGGGGACTAACCAGATTTGATCAAAATGATTGACCAGCTCTTACTAGTTAAAGGAAATGAATGTTACAAAGAAATCAGCAAAAGCCATGCTGTAGGTACACTGTAAGATAAATCAGCACCATCCTGAGCGATGTTACCTGTAGGTTTTAAAGGTGTGTTTAAGGTGTTGCTTTTATTGCATTTCTTTGTTTCCTCTGTAGAGTTAAACCCCACTTGGCTCCGCGTGCTTTGCTGTTGCAGTTGTGCAGAAGTGTCTGCTGTCACAAGAGTTTGATCTCTGCTTTTGGAGATGTTTCAACAGTAGGTCTGTAAGAGAACCAGGGTATTGTTCCTGTCTGAGGGTTGGACACAAAGGGAATTTGGCTTCAAGAGCTTTCACAGACAGCCCAATGAACTGGGACTGTTTACACAAGGAGTGCATCAGGAAAGGAGCACTGCCATGGTTTGGGTTTAGATGAGTTCCTGGTCGATTCTGTTGCACAGCAGTGCAGAGGACATGCCAGGGAGCTGTGCTGTGGCAGTCCTGCAGTCAGTCTGTCCCCTGTGCTGTTAGTAATAACACTGGGGGGGATTTGGAGCTTCATTCTGTCCCTTGTGGCTTTCAGATTTGGTGGTCTCCATGCCTTCAGCAAACTGGGGGTTCTCTTACCAGTAAGTACAGTCCAGTTTGCAGTGCCTGTCTCTTGACTCTCTGCTTGGATAATCACACATTTGACTGGTTTATGTTCTTTTCTTTGGGGGGTGGTGGTGTATTTAGTGTTCTGAAATGTCTGGAAAATGCAGGAAAACTTCCTTGCCAGCTAAGACTATTGCAGACCCATGCTGCATGATTAAAAAAGGACTATATTTCTAAATAGTGTATTGTTAAAGTAAGATAGCACGTTCCCCTGTGCATGCTTACAGTTTCCTTCAGCAAATCCCCTATCTCTGGCCGAGACAAGAAGTTGTTTGGAAAAGGTGTTGAATGGGAGTTGCTTTGTTGCCCTGAGGTGGTTTTGAAAGTATTTTAGTTGGGTTTAGATCTACAGTATTAAGGGCCTCTAATTGTTGGGAAAGAAGAGCCCAAAAAGCTGTCAGTATGCAGTGTTCTAACTGATAGTAGCGTTTGTGGAGGTTGGAGATAGAAGCAGAACAAATGAATATCCAAATAAATACCCTTGGCTTTAAATATTTTAAAGATTTGTATTGTTATTGTCAATTATTTTTTTTTTTGGTAAGAGTTAAGAATAAACTTCCATGAATAGTGTGGGAATAGTTTGCACTAATGAAAATCTTTCCCTCTTTGAATTCTCCTGTGTTTGGGAGCCCCCCTGCTTGTGAACGTATGGAGGATTGAAAACTTTTTTTTCCCCCTCTTGTCTCTAGGAGTGAAGATTGGAACAGCTACACAGAAACGAGTAGCCTGATGATTCCTTACCTAGCAGTTCATCCATTGACAATTTCTCACTTTCTGCTCTTTGTCTACAAGAGTTTGTACTAAAAACCTTTGTTAAATTCATGCCTTTGTTCCACACCCAATAAGTTTGCCAAGACTTTTCAGAGTCAGTATTTGAGTCGTGAGTTTCGCTGGTGGATCCTCTGCAACTGCCTGATACCCCCTGGCCTGGAAGACACAGCAATGTCCACAGTGACAAATGAAAGAGCTTTCAGTTACTTACAGTTCTATGTCTGACAGCCTGAAGAAACTTCTTTGGCTTGTTGAAATTCTTGCTGTGTAGATTATGTTTCTGTTCCGTTCACTTTTCCCATTTTCATTTGCTTCCATTTTGCTGGTGATAACTTTATTTTCTTAGGAGTGATTAACAAAATATTCTTCCATGTAGGACACAGCTTAGGCTATGGCTTTGTGAACTACGTTACTGCAAAAGATGCTGAAAGAGCAATAAACACACTGAATGGCCTCAGACTTCAGTCAAAAACTATCAAGGTAGGATGTCTAGATTTTTTTTTTTCTGTCTTCTTTGGAAATGGCATTCTAATAAACTGTTCTGGTGCTCAGGCTTATGTGCAGCAAGAAAACTGTGTCCAGCAGGTCGAGGGAGGTTCTTCTCCCCCTCTACTCTGCCCTGGTGAGACCACACCTGGGATACTGTGTCCAGCTTTGGGCTCCCCAGTTCCAGAGAGACACGGATCTACTGGAGAGAGTCCAACAGAGGCTACAAGGATGATTAAGGGACTTGAGCATCTCCCCTGTGAAGAAAAGTTGAGAGAACTGAGGCTGTTTAGTCTTGAGAGGAGAAGGCTGAGAGGGGATCTTATCAATGTCTATCAATATCTGAGGGGTGGGTGTCAAGTGGAAGGGACCAGGCTCTTTTCTGTAGTGCCCAGCAAGAGGACAAGGAACAATGGGTGTAAAGTCAAGCATAGAAGGTTCCACCTCAACATGAGGAGAAACTTCTTCACTGTGAGGGTGACAGAGCCTGGCCCAGGCTGCCCAGAGAGGTTGTGGAGTCTCCTGCTCTGGAGACTTTCCAGCCCCACCTAGATCTGTTCCTGTGTGGGCTGCCCTGGGTGACCCTACTCTGGCAGGGGGGTTAGACTCAATCTCCAGAGGTCCCTTCCAACCCCCACCATTCTATGATTTTATGACTTCTGCCTCCAATAAAACCTCTTTCATGCCTGTAAGAATGAGGCACAGAATAGGACTCACAGTGAATATTACCAAGAGCTACATTGCTCTGTTGTTTTCTCCAGCATAGTATCTCATTTAGAGAGGAGCCACAAAAGGGCACCACTATTTTTACTGTGGAAAACACAAATTTGGAGATTTTTGCAGGTGTCTGGGCTATTTGTGCTGCAATCAGGTCTGGAGAACAGAAGCTTTCATTGAAAAACTGATGGCTGAGACAATATTACTACATAAATCAAGGACTTCCCACCCACAGCCTTGCAGCCAATTTCTGACCAACATATGGAGGGATTCACACCACCTCACTCAGCACCCAGCTCTGAGGGTCAACCACGACCAAAGTCACTCCTTGAAGAATAAGTGGTCTGCTCCCATGTCTGTTCCTCACACCCAACTGGTATTACTGGGTCAGCTCTGAGAGCCCTCCCCCTCTGTAACCCCCTTCTAGTTTGGCATTTTGGGGGGATCCCACCCTTGTTAAGCTTATCACATCTCCAGGTCCATCCTCTGCAATGGCACATGTCCCCCCCCATCACCAAGCACCCAACCAGACACACTCTTCTCCAGCTGTACAGCCAAGCAGAGCAACCTGCTGCCACTCTCCCCTGAGGGGATCATCCTTCCCTTCTGTTCATGCTTCAAAGAGTGAAGACCATGGAGGGTGGATGCAGAAAGACAGCAGCTCACCGAGAGTCTTAGGTCTTAATTGTAACTGTTGTTTAGATCCCTCAGGGTATAATGCCTCTGCTAACCCAACCTAATAGTGGTTTAGGCCAAGCTTTCATTATTTCTTTACTTTCCCACACCTATGCTCCTCAATGAATGACACGCTACACGGCATCTGACAGTGATGGCATCATTGTAGGGACATCAAAGGCTGTAGATACAGAAGCCATCCCACACAGACGCTGTATAACCTTGGCCATCCCCCAGGTCTTGGGCAGGAATTCACATTCACCTGCATTCTCATCCTTTTGCTCCTAAAAAAAAAAAAAACCCCAAACCCACTGCGTGTCATTACTTTCAGAATTTCCTCAATCTTTTTCCTTCACATGGACTAATTCAACACCCAACCTTCCCTTCACCCCCCATCTGCCTCATCTCAAGACCTACATCAACGTCATCTATGAGGAAAAGGCTGACTGGAGGTCTCAACCAGTGCTTTGGAAACCCAGCTCGTTGGCCTACATCTTCCTACCAGTCTCTTCTACTCTGATCATCTGTCATGACTTTGGAAGCAACAACTTGGCTGCCACTGGCTCATAATCTGGGACATGGGTGGAGGCTCCTGCCAGGTCAGCTCACCAGAGCTAAAGTCTGGATCTCTGGCTCCCCAGGAAGCCCTCCTGGCTTTGGGTATAGTCAGGATACTCAGCAAAAGAAGGCACCTGAATTCTGAATGTGGTGACTTTAAACTGAAGCACTAAGAGCACCCTGATGTCAATTCAGTAATCGTACCATCTGGGTCTTGAATTTGCCCAAACTCAGACAAAAATCCTGGAGGCAGACAGAGGACCTGAGATACCTGACAGTTCCTGTTTATAAAGGGCACTGACAAGTCACTAGACTTAAAAACTGACCTACTTTAGCAGCTTCAAGTTCATATCGAATTTTTTCCCTTCAGAATGCCAGTTATTCTTCATCTGCTTTTTCCTCCAGAAAGCATTTTTTGTACTTGGAAATAAATATAACTATAAAAAACACAGACATGTCAATCCAATTAGGGCAGTTTCCCTGTCGGGTTAAGTACCAATGATCAACTATTTGATGAAATACAGACCAGAGAAGTGCTATAAAGATATATACACACAGGGTTTCCACTGTCAGCCCTCATTTCACACACAATCATTTACATATTAAATAGCCACACACATTTGGGATGGGTTCCTATGCACAGCTTAAGAGAACAGACACTCCTGAGCACTTGCAGCAACCTCCAATCACAGGAGACTCAAATGCATAAACATTCAAGAGAAATGAAAGTGATACTGCTTCATGTCTTCAGTGCCAGGCAACCCACGGGTAAGTTGGGACCATTTCCTCAACACCACTGGTCATGACTCTGAGCAACCACCAGGATCACATCACTAGAATCACAGAGTCATTAAGGTTGGAAACGACCTTCAAGATCAGCAAGTCCAACTATTCCCCCCAGCACTGCCAGGGCACCGCTAACCCATGGCCCTCGGCACCACAGCTCCACAGCTTTGAAACTCCTCCAGGGATCATGGGGACTCCACCCCTGCCCTGGGCAGCCTGGGACAGCCCTGGACAACCCCTTCTATGACAAAACATTGAATATTAAGCCAACAAAGACAACCTGCATCCTTGTGCCCCCACAACAATGACCCCATGTACAGCAGCAATTATTCAAGGAGAGGTTGTTCCGTTTGATCGATTGCTTTGCAAGATGAAAACAGTTCAACCCATCTCTCCAGCTTTGGCCCAAAGCACAAAGCTTCAAGCGTGTCAGCACATTGGTTTTGTGGGCAGATCATTAAAAATTTAAAAAAAAAAATTAAAAAACCCTCAAAACACAAACTACAGAAGAAACACCTTCCTAACTCTTAATCCTTTAAGAGTACACTGACTGAAAGTCTTCAGCTTTTCTAGTAGCAATAGAAGGGTTTTGACTAAACCCTCGTGGCTCCAACAATCAGAAAAACATTTCAGTGTGTTACTACAAAGGAAGATACACCTTAATTGAAACTGAAAAGGAGATCAAGTGCATAGATACTTGGAGATGTGTTTCCTTTAGAGATAACGATGGCACCTTTCTATTAACAGAGCTCATCTAAGAGCTTTTATACCTCTGTCAAAGAAATTAAAACGCAGTTTGCCCTGCTGAGCGTGCCTGAGCCTGCATACCCGCATTTCATTTGCCTTCTTGGAAATTTAGTAGCCAGGATTGTAAAAGCAAGTGGGCTTCATGCAGGGAATCACTGAATCACTATGGTTGGAAAAGACCTTTAAGAGCATCAAGTCCAATCGTTATCTAACTCTACCAGGGCCACTGCTACACCATGAAGGAGGCTGAAGGATTCTTTCACATGCTGGGAGAGAAAAAAAAACCAGGCACTGTCCAGAGGTACCTCAACAAGCTTGAGAAGTGGGCTTGTGTGAATCTCATGAGGTTCAACAAGGCCAAGTGCAAGGTCCTGCACCTGGGTTAGGGCAACCCCCATCATCAACACAGGATGGGGGATGAAGGGATTCAGAGCAGCAGGACAAGAGGTGATGGGTTTAAACTAAGAGGGAGATTCAGGCTGGAGAGGAGGGAGAAATTGTTGATGCTGTGGGTGGTGAGAGCCTGTCCCAGGCTGCCCAGAGAGGTGGTGGCTGCCCCATCCCTGGCACCATTGCAGGGGAGG
>WUAM01000359.1:29643011-29657433 GCA_024336885.1 Actenoides hombroni
CTGCTCAATGGCTCTGCAGGAACACCTCCGAAGGAAACAGTGAAATTCTCTGGTTTGGAGTTTGGTTGGGGGGGGCCTTTTTTTTTTTATTTATTTTGGGTTTTGGGTTTTTTGGGGTTTTTTTTTTTTTTTTTTATAAACCCGTAACTTTTTTTGTGAGTCAAAGCAGGAAGAGAGGAAAATCTGTTTCGAAATCAGTGTATCCAAAGAGCAGAGGTACTGATTTGCCTCTGCTGTGCATTTAGATTTGTCGTCTTCCTGCATTCAACCCCCAGCTGCTCTTCTACAAGTGTTTCCAGTTCTTGATGTCCTGTTTATCTGGGTCTGTGGGCAGAACCTGAGGCTGTAGAGCAAACGGGTTCAGAGCTACACTGACTGCTGGAACCAACATCACGCACTTCTGAGCTTAGTGATTTTTCTGCTCTGCACGCACGTGAGCGGGAGCCCAAGACTGGTGATCTGTTGAGATAAAAACTTATCAGATATTAAAATAAATACATCCTACCAGATCATTGCTTAAATGGGAAGGAGCTACAGAGCTGAAGGTGTCCATCAGACAAAGTCAGCGTGTAGAGCACGCAAACACAGGAGCACTTTTATCTAAAAGCAGGATAAGCAGTAGATGTGTCACGTACCCATCAGATCACACGGATCAGCGCGTCTCGTTGACATTCTGATACTCTTAACTGCTTTTTCAGTTTTGCTGTAGTACAAGAATTCCCAAACTTGGATTTGCTTGAGGCTGGCCAAGAGGGGCAGCAGCAGTGAGTATGTGCAGCGAGAGCTCAGGGGGGTCTGCACTCTGCTCCAGCAACGCCCCTTGGCCGGCAGCCGGCTCAGCCCGGGCAGCAGAAGCCAGGGTGTGATGGAGGGGAAGGGGTCTGTACCACCCAGACTGCTCCTGCTCTGGGGACGGGAGGGTCTCTTAGTTCAGGTGCCCGAGGAAAGGAGCTCTCTGAGCACCGGAGAGCCTGGGACGAGGGAGCTGGTGGCTGAGTGGGTCCGTTGAACGAGTGCATCGACCAGAGTGCCTCCCCGCGTGCGTGTGTGTGCTGCTGCAGCTCTGCCCCCAGCCCACCCTCCTCTAGAAAGACAGCAGCAGCTCTGGGCTTTATGCAGAGCCAGATAAAGTCAGTGGGGAAGTGTTCGGCACTTAGTGCAGCGTTCACTGCCCAGACATCCCTTCCCTGTTTCCTCCAGGTCAGCAGAGAATCAGGAACTGCCACCGCCATGTTCTTGGCAGAGAGCAGCACGTGTACCGCTTTTAAGTGATTTGCATATCACCAGTGGTACACCACAGTTTGGGAACCCCTGGTATAGTATAATTATATTTCTACAATCACATGACCTCACGTTTTTAAAATAATAAATAAGCACGAGGGGGATCCAGTTGAGATTTTTTTAACCTTAACTTTCACATTTCCTGACCTTTGAGTGCTTGGCTGTGAAACTGCAATATCGCATTAAAATATTCTGAAGCTCTGAATTTCTAGGATGGAGACCAGAAATAGAATAAAGGGGAATTAGAGATGCTGGTTATGGGGGGAAAAAAATAATATAAAGCAAAGCACAAAAAGGAGAGGAGGTTTTGCTTTTTGTTAAGCATAAATACTGCTGGGGTACTAGGGAGGTACTGTTTACATCACCTCCCCACCCTTCCCGCTGGAGGCAGGTCATGTAAAAACTCCAGTGCAGTAAATTCAGATAAGTATGAAGCTGGTGTAAAATGAATAAGAAAACAATACATGTGTCCTGAAACTGCAAAACCGTGTACTTAACTGTGGCTTGCTATTTTGATGTTTGAAAGCTCCTGCAGTTAGAATATCTGCAGAACTGGTATTAAGGAATAAAAACCTGAGATTTAAATTATTCTGTAGATAGAAATGTGGGGCATCCCAGCTACTGAGAATTGACTGAGGAAGTGCTAATATTTCCTTAGCTGCCTAATAGCTATGAGTATGCATGACTGTGGCTTTTCTAGTAGCTTTGTTCATACTGGGAGTGTTTATCTGCACCTGCTGCCTTGGGGTGGGAAAGGGAGTAGGTTTTGTTCTGTTCCACAAAAAGAGATTGAAATGAGAACACACAATCTCTACTCCTGAAAACAAAAACACTCCCTCCCTCCCCTGCCCCAGCAAACCCCAGAGAAACCCTTTGGCTTTAAGAGTTCCCAAGGTGCCATGTTAGAGGAAAGAAAAGGAGGTTATGGGATGCAGTCACCCTAAGCAAAGTAAGTGGGTGGCTTGAAGCAGGTGGGGCCTGTGGGGAGGTGTTGCCCGTTACCCGCCCGCGAGCAGCTCTGCACTGGTGCCACCGAGCGCTCTTAACAGCCTGGCTGGGTGGCCGAGGTCAGCCCGGGTCCCCTGCGAAGGTGATCACGTAACCTTGCCTTGCAACTCTTCCGTTGCCTCCCTGTTTCTAAGGCTAGTTCCCTCTTGATAAAGTAATTGGAATACTTAACTTTTCTTTTTCCTGGCAGCTGTCAATTTGATTGTCAATTTGAATGGGGAGCCATTTCTTGCTGGCAGTTTTGATGTCCATATAGAAAATACTCATTCTCAGTCGCTTCCCATTCGAGTTAATTTGTTGAATTGAATTGAACTTTTACATGAAATATTGTGCTTTTTATTTGCTAGGTTCTCTCCTATGGGTGTAGATCACATGAGTGGGCTTTCTGGTGTAAATGTTCCAGGAAACGCATCTTCTGGCTGGTGTATCTTCATCTACAACCTTGGTCAAGATGCTGATGAGGGAATCCTCTGGCAGATGTTTGGCCCCTTTGGTGCGGTTACCAATGTGAAAGTTATTCGAGATTTCAACACCAACAAGTGCAAAGGTTTTGGTTTTGTGACCATGACAAACTATGAAGAAGCTGCAATGGCCATAGCAAGTCTTAATGGCTACCGCCTGGGGGACAAAATCTTACAGGTTTCCTTCAAAACCAACAAGTCCCACAAATAACTTGCTCGTGCTTTTTGTATGGAATAGATAATGGAGTGACAGAAGTTGAAACATTTTTGTTAGTGTAAAACTCATTTTGCGCCAATTTTCACAAGTGTTTGTCTTAGTCTAAATGAGAAGTGAAAAAGGTTTTATATTCTGGGATGCAACTGACATGTTCAAATGTTTGAAATCCCACAATGTTAGACCAATTTTAAGTTTTCTTTAAGTTATTTCATTTAAAACATGTTAAAAATCCCCTGAAATCTTGAAGTAGATTGCATTAACTAGACCCTCTGGATGGTGGTAAAATTGAAGCATGCTTTCACTTATGAGACTAACATTTGTTCCATTGAATGTTGTCTGCAAAAACTGGAATTTTCTGACAAATATTAGGCGGATTTCATTAATTTTCTTGTTTTGTTCTGTTGGGGTTTTTTTTATGTTGTTGTTTTTCCTACCCATTCCCCTGACCTCCTCTCCCCCCAGACTTGGTAGTGTTGAAGAAAAGTTGAGAAATACTAATGTTTTAGTTGACAGTAAATTGTTTGATCCATTAATATTCATTACTACGTATGTAGTTGAGGATTAGGCTGTTTTAAAGTCAAGGTCTTGTAAGTAGTAGCATGCCAGCATAACTTTTAACACCATTGATGAGGTAAGTTGCACACTGAGCAGTGGCCAAGCTGTCAAATTCAAAGGTTTTTCGAAACATTATTTTTTAAAGCCCACTTTCTAATAGGAACGGACCAAAGAGTTTCAAAGAAACTCCGGGAAGATTTCAGAGTCAAAATGAAACTCCAAAAAAAAAAAAAAAAAAAAGAGAGTGTGAATTTATGTTGCTATGTTATCAAACTGAATCTCTTCTGTCCAAATATTTAATGCATGGTGCACTACTTACTGGTACATTATAATGCTGCAAGATACTTACTCATTTTCAAAGATCATGATAGTTTGAATTCCTTTGGTAGTTGTATTTCGTAAAGAAAAAAACCAGTTATAAACATTTGAGCATTGTATTTCTCGCATCCCTTCTAATGAGTGCTAGATTTTTTTCTATTTTAATAGGATTTTGTTTTGACAACTAGCTTTACTTATTGAACACTCAGCAGAAAAGTACTTACTACTTGCAAGTTAGATATTAACAAAAAAACCCTTTGATTTGTAGATTTAAAGATTAATCCCCCGAGTTTTCTGCAGACTGCCTTGAAACTTTGAGTTGTTCTGTTTCTGTTAATTTTCTTTTGCTTTTTTGTGTTTTTTGTTTGTTTTTACTTTTGCATTTAAGAACATTAAATTTGATTTTGTTTTGCTCAAATTTTGTTTTGTTTTTTATTTTCTGTTATTTTTTTGCTAAGTATTGCACAAAGTGTCCAGCTTTCAAAGAGTGTTGTTTTAAAGAACCATAGTTCCTCTTTAAGGGTTTTAAGTTACTTCTTTGACAGACGAGTAGAAGAAAAAGGGTTGTGAAACATGAGAGCCACAAGAAATCTGTCACCTAGGAACTGTTTGCCACAGGCTGACGGAACCCTGCGGGTGTTCTTGGGTAGGAAACCTGACAAGGGTTACTCTGTCAGGTAAAGGCTGTGTGAGGAGACTGTGCACGACTAGAGACTTGGCCTGGGCAACTTGCAGGTCTAGTGTTGGCGTTCGGTCGCCAGAAGATAGAGCGAACACGAACGTGGGGGCAGTGGCAGTTTTCTTGCAGCGTCTCCTTTTTTGTCTGTGAACCTCTACCAGTCCCAAAGTTTATTTGCAAATCCCAGAGGCCGTTCCATGCTGCCTGCTTGGATCCCGAGCTGACCTTGCCTTGTGGTTGCAGTCGCTTCTCCTCTCCCTGCAACAGGATCCCCAGTTCTTGCAGAGCCTGAAGAAGTCTGCGCCAGCATCGTCGTGTGCTGCCGCTGAAGAGCAGCTGAACTGGCTGCCCCTCTCCAGGCAGTACCTTCAGCACTCTCTAGGATATGTTGTTTCTGATATTTCTGCATACTTTAAGCTGTGTAGATAGTCCTTGGCACAGTCAGCAGCCTCCCACTGTCTTTGAGCTTGTGTGCGGTGAATGTAAGTGGGATTTTTTGCTATTAATGCATCCAGCCTTGCTTTTCCCACCAGTCCTGTTCACTCTACCATCCTTTGAGAAGCATGATGGGCTGTAAAACAATGGTGGTGACAGAGCAACCAACCAACTCCCACCCCTCAAAGTGTGCTTTCCAACTCTATTCCAGATGTTTCCACCAGTTTATCAGAATTCATTTATCGCTTCAACGAATACGTCCTTTCCATCTACAAGGAAAGATGCAGAAGCATTTGGGAGATTTCTCCCAAGTTAAAACTTCATGGCATAGAGAAGTTCTCTTCCTGTCCCATCACCTCTTAACCTCACGCTGTCCTGTTCCACAGGAGTGGCTCTGCAATAATTTCCAATCTCCTGTCATTCTCTCTTGCTTTACTTCATGTAAGATTCATTTTGAAACTAAACAGAAGTTGGTTTTTATCACAACATTTGGACGGGGGTTCAGCCTTCCAAGGAAATCACAGCCTAAAGATGACTTTGCATCGGTCCTGGTTGCAGGCACTGGCCCTTGGCAGCAGCACACTGCTGTGAGCTCACCAGCTGGCAATGGAAAACAAACAAACAAAAAAAAGAAAACAACTTTTCTTGGAGGCTTTTTGGCATCGCTGTCGTCTGACTGCTGCTCTATTTTTTTCCATCTTGCATTCTTCGCTAAATAAGAAGGAAATGCAGGATGTTGTTTCACTAGTGGGATGAAAACATCTCTTTTAGAAAATATCTGATCCCAGCTTCCTTTAATAGTTGCTCTGAAAACAGTTACCAGGCAATTACCAGCAAAGCGTTGCTGCTGGAGGCAGGAAAAGAGGAAAAAAAACCCAACCCTGCTAATATATCAAGGGCTGTTACCAGAAGTGTGTGGTCTGCACAGTTCTAACAGTCAATAAATACTTGGCTGAAATAGCTGAAGTCAAGAGAAAACTGCGTATGTGTTTTTAATGCTTTTGGTCCTAAACAGTAACACATGCCTCGGACTAAGAAAGACCAAAAGGAAGCTTCTGGAAGTGGAGACAGAATTCTTACAACAGCTAATCTGCCAGCAGTTCTTCTGCCCAAAAGGTAGGAGCAACTTCTTTCTTTACCACTTCATCCAGCGTACTCTCCTTTTGAAGCTCTCCCTTGAATTTCCCTGTTTCAAAAGGGGTTTTGGCTTCTTAATCCTCAGGGAGTTTAGAAAAACCTCAGATGTGTTCTGCTTTTTCATCCTTTACTTTGATGAAATAAGGATGTTTCTTTCAGGTGACACTTCTCAGTCAGTGCTTACAAGGTCTTTGTCACACCCCAGGCCTGGCTCAGGTCAGAGGTCTCTTACATATCTCATGAGCTGCAGTAGGCTCAGTGAAGTAGAGAAGACTGGAAAGTCTGGGTTGCTGGATTACGACGCGGTTACAGATTTCCAAGACCTGGATTTGATGATCTGTGCCCGGTTTGTGCTACAGGGAACAGCTGGCCTGGGAATGCTTTGGGCTCCTTTAGAAGGTTTGAAGCCTCGCAGGACACCCCTGGGTACCTGCTTCTGAAGGATCAGGTGTGACTGCTGATGAAAACACCTTGTCACGGCCATGCTGCTATTGCAGGGTCGTGTGTGTAGATGTAGAAGAGAGTTGGGATGTCTTGGGGGATGAGGTGTGGGGGTTTGTGCCAGCATTTCTGCAGGGATGGATCTGGCTTTTGTGAACCTGCAATTTGAGCGGCACCGGTTCCCTTTTACACTTGCTCAGACAGACAAGAAAATGAGAAGTTTATCTGCCTGTGTTTAAAAGGCAACGGGGAGAAGGCTTTTCCATTGCTCCCCTTCGGGTCAGGGTAGCTGGCCTCGGAGCTGATGATCTGCCAACGGGGAGAGAGGTGGCGAGACCAGTGATGCTGTTGACAGGCTTCAGCTGGGCTCTCTTTTCAAACGGACTGGTTTGCTTTGTGTCCCAAAGTCCCCTCTACAAAGAGAGCTCTTGTTTGCTTCTGAGTGCTGCACACTTCAGCAGAAAGTGGCCTTTGCTTCTGCAGCTTTCTCCAGTGGTGAGACACCCTGGGGGTTCACCCCGAGGGTTCACTTGGCTGGCCCCGAGCCACAGTCTGCACATGGGTCACCTTTGAGCCTTGGCCTCCCTGGCCATGAAAAGGCTTCCTCTGTGAGGGCAGGATCCTGCACTGGGACTTGGTCAGCCTTTGGGACTTTCAGTGTTTAGCCATTTATTTTTTCCAGGAGATTTTACCAGCTGGTGAATGTCTGGTGTCATTTTAGTTATTGCTTTGTCACATTTTAGCTCTAGAATCACTTTGAGGGGTTTGGTTTGTATTCCTTTTGAAAGGGAAGCTCTGCTGCCCTTACTTGGTACCTGTCCTTTTCTCCATTCTTTTCAAATGCTTGTTTGATCTGACACTCCAAGGAGGGTCTTCTCAGGCCTAGGCATGGCTGCTTGTTATGGGGCTGCTTCCAAAACTGCACATGAGTAGTCTTTGTTCTTTGCAAGACTGGAGTTTCACTCTAAAATGAGACAATGCCTAATTAAGAACAAAACTGTCCTCATTGTGGTTGAAGACCACCTCCAAAGTTCTCTGAAGATGTTCTGGGCTTTAGTTGTGTTGTACAGAATAAAAACAAATTATAAAGGGGAGGGGGGGGTGGGGGTGGGGAGGGGCAAAACCAGAACAAAACAAAAACAAGCAAACCATAAAAACAAACGAGGTTTTCTTAGCATGTAAAAATAAATTGAGTTTTGTCAAAATTAAAATTCCTTGAAGACTTTATTCAGAATTGGTCTTTTCCAGTCTGTTGATTTACAGAGAAGTTTTTATTCCTGCTCAGTGACTTACATTTGCTTCCTGGATTTCCACTATGAATGGAATTCACCCCTGTGCGGAAAGCTAGCTACCAGCCTGAGCACAGTTTAAACCTCTGTTAACCATTTGCAGGTAGGGGAATTTCACAGTAAATACAGAAAATGAGGCTGATGTTGCCGTGTGCTCTGTGTAAACCGGCAGAGACCAACACAGCTCCTTCAGGTGAGGAGATGGCCACATCAGAACAGCTGTAAACACAAACAGAAGCCAAAGCAGCTTAGCGTCTTGCGTTCTCTTGTGAGTCCATTTTAGGTGGTGTCTGTATATTCAAGTGTTGAATTAATTTTGTTCCTCAAGCTACATCATCATAAATTTGGGTTACTTGAGATGCTGTGTGTGCTCCACTCTCCTGTCCAGAGGAAGGGAACTGAGCCAGTGCAGTTACTGTTGCCTTCTGTGCCAAACTTGTGCCAATCCTTTCACTTCTGCTCTAGGTCTGGGGCTGAGAAGGACTTGAGGATCCATCTCTTAGAGTGGAAGAAGTCAGGAAACGCAGCTGTCCAGAACAGCATCCCCATAGTGGGGGGGGGTGTGTCCACACACCTTTGTCCTTCCCCTTGGCTGGGTATGGTTTTATGTCCATCTCTGTCAGGAGAGCGTGAAAACCACTGAAACTTGAGATGCACAAGTCACCGAAGTCACATTTCTCACTGCAGTCAGCACTGCTCGCTCACTGTATGGTCACTAATGTTTGTCCAGGTGCCCAAAGGGTGGCAGTGTGGAGAGGACACCTATTTTTGTAGGGGCACTAAACATCCTAGTGATGTTGATTAGACAAAGCAATTAAATCTTTAAAAAAGAAAAAGAAAAAAATTGGCATAGCTACATTTATAGAAAAGAATGTTCAGCAGGTAAAACCAAAATGATGAAATAACTGCAAAGGGATCCATCATTCTGAATGCTAAGTTTTGGAAATGAATGGTCCCTAAGGTCCCTAAACATTTATTATCATTTCACGTTGCTTTAATGTTCTGGGTAAGGTCAATAAAGTAGAGATTCTTCAAATATTCCAGGAGAGATTTTTTTTTTTTTCAGTGTATTCTGAACTGTTAAGACTGAAGTTACCTTGGGTATAGTTCATAGTTACCTATGTGTGCTTTAAAAACCAACCAAACAGACCTTGGAGAATGTCCCCATGGTTCCTTTTTTAACAAAATAAACAGGTCTTATAATAAACCAAACTGTTTATTGAAAGGAGGTCCTCTGATACATCTACCTGCAGAAGTTTCAGGTTGGTGGAGGGTTTTGAACATGCAGCTTTTTGTGACCTACTGACGGTGAGCTCACGGTTCAATCACAAAAGTCAAATGCAGAGCAATTTGTCCTGGTGCTACCTCTGTCTGAAGGGTACCGTGTTTTTGGCTTCCCAACGAGGAGATTTGTCCTTTTTAACACTGGCAGTGAAGCACCTTACTGTAACATTTCTACTTGTAGGCTCCAAAGAATAGCTTTAGAAAGAAGGGACCAAATTCACATTTAGCGTAAGCAAACACGGCTCCCTTGGAGCTGCTGTAGTGGAGCTACACTTGGGTTTGGTTGCTTGGGTTTGGTTTTTTTCAGGAACTGAATTTGTCACCCGAGGTACTTTAATCTCTCTCTTTGGGAGCAGAAGAGTCTTTCTGTGCCATAAGCAAGTTCCTCTAACGTAGCTCTGCGCTTCCCAGTGTCGGATACTCAGCGCAACAGAACCGATAACTCCGAAGGTCTAAAGACCAGCGTTTGTTTTCTAGATTCATTAACCCTTACTGGTTTTCTGCTTAAGTCACAAACACGCAGAGCTCATTCGAAGGGTCACAGACACCCTCCCGTTGCGTGTAAGAGGCGGTACCTGCCCGTTGTGCGACTGCTCCGGGCCACGGCCGGCAGAAGGAAACTTGCAGTTCCTTTCTAAGTGTCCATTCTGAGAGTAATCAGGTACAGCATCATGTCCGTGATCGCTTTTTGGTTTGGTTTTGTTGGGTCGTTTTTCTTGGTTTGTGTTCTTTTTTGGTTTGTTGTTTTGGTTTGGTTTTTTGGTTTTTTTTGTAGTATTAGTCTTTCGTAAAATGAACGAAAACTTTCAAGCGTTGCTTTCTCCTCCTTGCATGATTTCCAAAGCGGTTGAAGCTTTTACGAGCTCTAAAGCAAAACACAACACCCAGTGAGTGGATTTGACTCAATCCTGTCATTGTTTTCTTCAGTCTTGCTGTGGTTATTTCTTCTATATCACACTTGGGAAAACGTTTCCAAAGGTTGAACTAGAAATATTTTTCTGTTGAGTGGAATTTTCAGTACTGAAATCCTTCTTTGTTGATGATGATGGAGTATATTAGAACTGCCACCTGAATCCTTGGAAAACTTGCTACTGTGTTCACATTTTAGAATCTTTATTCTCATACTATTGTTCCTTATTTTTAAACATTTTTGAGCGACTTTTCAGTGGTACAGCTGAACTTTTTCACTTGGTCATTGAGGGGAAAAAAAAAAAATGACTCGAGACATTTGAAACACAAGTTGGGATAAGCCTTTATTTGACCAGTAATTTTGGATAATCCTGTACTTCTAGTCTTTTTATTGATTTAATTTCCGTTCACTTATGTAATCTTTTGTTTATAAATTAATCTTTGTGGGACAGAAGGTTTTATCAATTGTTTTCCATACTGTACAGTATATGGTTAAACGTTTTGTATATTTAGTGTGTTTTTAAGTTATTGATTTGTTTTATATCAAATAATTTATTTTTCAGGTACCATTTTCATTTAAACTTTGTTTTTACATGGGTTTATTTTAAATAAAGTATGACACTGCTTTCCAAATGTCTAAAATGAAGTTGAATCCCATTGTGTTATTTTTAGACTACTTATGTAAATTAACTTATTTCAGAGACAACTTCAGAAATGTACTAAGTTCATACGTTGGTTGTGCTTCAGTTCAAGTGCTTGGAAATTTTCTGCAACGATTTTTGAGCTATTTGGAAAACTGGAATTTTCATATTGAAACAGTTCAAAGATTTGTTGAAGGAAGCAGCAGCTTTGTAGAATCCTGTGGATGGAATTACGAGCGTTGTTTTCTATATGATATCTTCAAAACTGAATGAAACAAGGCCTACGTATTTTACACGAGTGTTAATACTTAAATTACCTGTCAGTAGAGCAAAGGAGTTTTGTACCTGTGCCACGTGTTCATTACTGGGTTTGTTGAGTACTTGTTTGGAACATGCTCATGATGTTTTTAAGTGATCCATGATGAAAGGTGATGTGCTTCAAAATAGAACTAGGCTTTTACTTACTTGTTCATATTTTGTCTTTTTTTCTTCTGCAGGAATTGGATTATTATTGTGCAGTTTGGAATTTGACATTTTTTTTCAGAAGAATCTGAGCTGTGTTCATGAATAGGCTAATGGAGCTTACTCCACTAAAGATTTTCTTACTCGTAGCCTTGTTAGAAAGATGGAATTAAAAGGCCGCACGTGATTTTCTTTTTATTTTCCAGGAAAAAAAAAAAGTTGTTCTCTCCATCTTGGCGGTGTTCATCCTGATTAAACCAAAGCCCAGCTACACTATTATTCAGAAATGGGTGTTGAAACTCTGGAAGAGAGCTCTCGGGAACAAGAAATCCACCAGTCGTTAGGTCAGGCAGGGTGCTGTGGTTGCCCTGGCCCAGTTGTGGCTCTGGGGCAGGATGGGCACCCCGAGGTAACAGCCACGGGGGAGGTTGTCTGAGTGACCTTTCCAAGATGCTCACGAAACCGTGTCCTGTTGGCTCGCAACGGACTCTATTCAAGTGTCACTCCCTTTAGCCCCAGCACAAGGTTCTGATAAATTGAAGTCAGCTCCTCCTGAGTTTCAGCACGTGCCTTGCTGGCTTCTTTAGTCACAGGAATGATCCATCTCTTTCAGAGCTGGGATGATTATTATGCCTTTGAGGCACTGGCTCTGGTGTTTCTCTTAATGACTGACCAGTGAAAAGAGATGGCAGATAAGGGAAAAGCAGAGACTCCTGCCTGGTAACATGGACTGGATGGCGATGCTGTGTCAGCTCGGGCATCTTGGTGCAGTGGAAAACTTGAGTTTCCAGTTATTTTGTCTTGTTATGGGAATTGCTCAGTCCAGCACTGTTCACCGAGCTGTGAAAAGAGCAGAAAGGAGTATTTGCTGTTGCTGGTGGTATAACCACGGGTTACTGAATGAGCAGCACTCGTTGTAATCAGGAATCCTTAATCACCAGGGCAGAATTTTAGACGTTTCCTGTTTTTTCCTTTGGATGGAACTGGGGCAATTTCTACATTCTTGCTCTCGCCAGATGTTAATTCTGTGTCAGTCACTTTGCACAGGTTCATCCTGACCACCATTGGGTATTCCTTTTTTTTTTCTTCTATGAAAAATCATGAGGGAAGACACGTACCAACCACCCAAAAGCTTCCTAGCAAAATACAGCCCTGTGCAGTATGGGCCTGTCTCAGAAATGGCTGGTTTTGAAAAGCAAAACAAAAACTGTAGTGTAGCCCTGGTAACCCTCAGGTGCAGGGTCTGTTTTTGCAGAATAGACTCTCTGGCTTGAGACTCTTCCCTGACTTGCTCTGCTCTGGGGACTCTTGGGCTATCCTGCTGTTGAATTTCATCCCTTTCATTTCCAGAATGCCAGGGGTGGTGCAAAAGGGTGTTAAACTGTGCTCATTTCCATCTCACTGGGATGTCAGGAAACAAGGTGAAAAAAAATTTCATCCTTTCTTTATATTTTTCTCTATATCTCCTATCTTAAAAAAAACCAAAACATGGAAGAATATTAATATAAGGAATATCCTTCTGGGTCATTTTAATGGTGTGTTAAGCTCAGGATTTTGTCTCCAGCAGTAGCAGTGAGAGAAGCTATTTCAGGAAGCATATGAAGCCTGGCCACCATCCCCCCATCTCAGCATTCCCCTTGGGCTTCCCCAGCGGGCAGTACTTATTTTTTTTTTGCTCCTTGATTTTTTTTTTTCCTTTGAAACCACCTTTCTTAAACTGTCTTCTCCTTTCATCGCTTACTGATGGCAGAAGACTGGAAGTAAAAGTGAATGTTTTGGGGTAACTTTTTATGTGTGCGTGCGCTCCCCGTGCAGTTGAACGAAGGGCAGTAAATCGTGGGGGGGTCACTCTCTGCACTGTGACATCCCTTCTTTTTTTTGGAGTATTTATGTGCAGAAGCAGTGAATTTAGCAACTTGGGAATCTAATCTAGCGTGTCAGAACAGAACTTCCACCACCATCTCATTGGCATAGTTTTTCTTTGCAACAGAATTAATGAAAAAGGAAAAAGAAGTGTCACATTTAAAATACAGGTTTTGGTTGAGTCGTAAGCGTAGTGTATAGAATGCTTTCTGTGGTCAGCTTCCCCAAATGGATTGACTTCTCTCTGCAGAGCTGGAGCTGGAGTGCTTATTGAAGACCGTGTCCTCAACTTAAAGTAGAACTTAGGAGGAACTTCACCGAGTTGAATAAAAATGTGGTTTGGGGTTTCCTCTGTTCTTTGAGCAGGTATCAGTGGAGCTGGCAAACTTACTTTAACTGAAACTCTGCTTGACTATGTTGGAACAGATTCCGCCCCCAAGTCCAGCCCGTGCATGCTACAAAGAAAGATCTTAAAGGAGAGCAAAGCAGAAATTGCTTGGCTTAGGAGCAGTGTTGAGGCAGTGTAAACAGTGCTGAGCTGCTTCCTTCTCGTAGCCTTCAGTAGGAGCCAGCTCAGGTATCGCGGAGCGGCGGGTGCTCGTGCTCCCGGGATTTCAGGGCAGTGTTGGAGCCAACGGATGCCCGCGGTGAGTAACCTTTGTGCTTCTCTCGAGTCCTGGCACAGGTGGTTTTGGCACCGGTCTAACCAGAGGTGCAAAACTGGGGATGAATCACACCCTCCTTCACCTTTCTGTCCCAGATTCTTCCTTCTGCTTTGCATCTTTGAGGAGACGGCGTACACGTAGCTCTCGGGGGGGTGTACGCACACGTAGTACCTGTCGGTGTACATGTATTAAACTGCACACAGGCTGTATTTACAGATAGAATGCACACAGCTGTCTGTTAACTGTGTGTGCAGGCGTTGTGTATCTGCTGAAGATGCACACAAATGCTGTTGCACCTGCCGACACAGTAGAGAAGAAATTCACACGAGATACACATCCTTCAACATCCCAGCTCACGTAAAGCCGATAGTTAGAAGGTTTTGTTAGCACAGTAACGTGATGAGTAAGCTGTGGAAGTTTAAGAAAATTCATCTGGTGGGTGAAAATTTAACATCCAGTTTTTTTCTGAAGTTTCTGTTGAAGCAACTCTGGAAAAGGACCACGTCTATATGTTTTATCTCAGTATTTCTCAGCAGTGGTCCTGTAATGCACAGTATCCCTGCTCCTCAGGGAGCATCTCCCATTCATTTCTGTCTGAGACAAAATGCTGCCACTTCTTTGGGAGTCAAGGACTTCTGAAATGATTTCCATTTTGTTTTAAGCCACCTTTACTACATTTCCCACCCCCACCCCCCCCCCGTTTCTTTTTTTACCATGTGTTGTGGGCCTAAATGTTTTAATCCTTTCTCACTGCAGGAATGGAGGAAGGAAGACAAT
>WUAM01000359.1:29678047-29690958 GCA_024336885.1 Actenoides hombroni
AGCTGGGGGGAGGGGCGCGGGCGGTGGGGGGAGGTACCTCGGGCCCGACGGCGGCGGACGCGGCGGCGCCCCCCGCCCTCCGCGAGGCGTGGGGGCCATGGGTGCGGGAGCACCACACGCGCACAACCCCCCGCGCGCGCACGCACACATATACACACACGCGCGCAAACACACACACACACCCCCCTCTCGCCTCGCTCCCAAAATGGCGCCGCTCTGAGCCTCAATGCTCTGTGAGCAGAAGCCTCGCGATCGCCGACGCGCGCCCCTGCGAGAGACCGGGGCGGGGCTTCCCGGCCGCTGACGAGAGCGTGAGGTCGACACAACCCGCGGGAGCCCCTCTGTCATGACGTCACTGAACCATCCGGAACGTTCCGCCCGGTGCGGTGGGGAAATCCCTGGCGCGCCCCGCCCTCACACCGCCCCGCCCGGGGGAGTCCCTGGCAGCGCCGCGCCGCCGTAATTAACCGTGCACCGGCGCCACCCTACCGGCAGCGGCGCTTACAACGCCGAGGTGGCGAGAAACGCGTTCACGGTAGCTGAGGCGCGGGCTCAGGCTGTGGGTCGGTGGAACGAGCCCGGGCGGGCGGGCGTGCGCCGCGTACGTGGACGGGAACGGTTGGTGAGCGTGGCCCCGGGTGTCCCAAGCGCAGCCCGGTCGGTGTAAGGGAGAACTCCACTATCCCCGTGAAGAGGCGCGGGGGTGGGGGGGGGCAGCTGGAAGCGCGGGGCGCTGCCGCTGCGGGCAAAGTAGGGAGCCAGGCCGCGATGCACCATCGCAAGGCTGGCCACAGCGCGCACCGGAGGCGAGGACTCATCGCCCGGGGCGAGTAAAGAGCCGATAACCGCCATTTACACGGGCCAGAGAAAATCATCCTGTGCGCTGAACCGGCAGAGACAGCAGCGGCAATGGAGCGGCGTACGAGTGGAAATCCGTTTGACGCACACGCAGTCATTCAGTCCGTGCTGTTCTGAAAGAGACATGGTGGAGTTTTGTAGCTTAGGAATTAAATGTCTGAATTAACGTCTTGCAATTTTGAAATCTCATCTCCAACGCAAGTCATGTTATTTTGCAATTAATTAGGTGAAACATTAAATGAACAAAATTACGTTTAAATATCATTGGAAAGGGTACTGGCAAGTGTTTTTACATCCTGCATCTTATTCTGATGTTTCTTTCAATGTCTGTTTCCTCTATGAGGTTTGAATTATTATTTGGTAAAACTACTAGAAATTGCTAGAAATCAACAATTGCTAGAAAAATTACTTCAAATCAGCTGAGAAAATTAGAAAGTAGGAAACTACATGAGAGTTTCATCTTTAAAAAACTGGCAAAAGCTCTGAAACTGCACACTTACCTTCATCTCAACTCTGAGGAGTCGGCCCCAGTTCCGATTTCTAACAGTAATTGTGTTTTTCAAAGCTCCCATTGTATTCTTGTCTGTATCTCAATGTCCTTTCTCTACCTCATCTTTGAGATTGTTTTGTCCTTTTATTTGCCTTGACCGGTGCTGCAGAAGAGAGGCCTCCCAGGGAGGATGGGAGGGTTCACCTCATGACCCTCGGTTATCATCACAGTCTGTTTCCAAGCCTGAAACCATGAACAAAGAAGGCAGGGCAGGGCTCTGCCACCTGGACTGACTGTGAACCACCACACCAGCCGAGGAGCCAAGCCTGACACATCTACGTGTGGTCACTAGAACCACAGTACCAAAACTGCCCACACTCTCAAGTTTCACGATTACAATCTTTTTCAAAATAGTAACTTAACAACCTACGAATTTGTTGACTTAACCTGCATCAGGCACATACTGCCGTAGTAGCTAGAAGCTAATGGGTTTGTTCAATCAGAAAAAGCCACCAAAACCATCTCTGGACTAGCTCTGCTGCATGATTCAGGCACATGTAATAAATACCAAGAAAGTTCTGACCAAACTTTGATCATTTAGAAGTCACACAGCAACATGTGTTATCCTAAATTATGATGGGTAACAGTATTTAGGAAAGCAAAGCAACATGGGGGGAAAAAAAGTGCATAGAGTCAATAAAGTATATCCATGCCACCTTGAAAACACACACTTGATCTGAAATGACCTTTCAATTCATTTGAGTGAATTCTGGCTAAAGCTGCACAGCTATTCTGAGCATCTTCTGGCGTAGCAAGGCGTTGTATACCATGGGTATCAAAAGAGAAATGCAGTAAGTAGCAGGAGATTCTCAATTTATTCACACCAGACCCCCTAATAGGTTTCTGTTTCTGCTGCTTCATATGATCATACAGAGCATATATTGATCATATAATCCTTCTATTTCCTTCCAGTGACAATATCCACATGAGTTTTAGTATCCACAGGAAAAGCAGTGATAATCATTGTGGAAATTAAAGCAGTCATGGGGAATGGGTTTGATTCATATCTCCAATTGTTTCATAAAAGGAGGTATGATGCCATTTTCACTTCATGAAAACCAAGGCTTTGATGTGACAAACAGCTGAGGACACATCTTTACCTTACTGAGATCAGCAGCAAACTTCAATTGAGAATTCTCTTTTAACACATTAGTTCACATGTCACAAGCATCCAAGCAGTTCCAGCAAAGTCAACTTTTAACATGCAAGGATTAGTTTAAATGAACTAATTTGCAAGCCTGCTGGCATGTGAATTTGGTTTGTGAAGAGATTCCTGCCATGCATAGCCTAGCTGTACCAGCTAGTTTTCCTGGAACACACATAGTTTCTACCAGCAAAACAACACTTCTAGTCCAGGTTCTTTTGCCTATGTAGGGAATAATTAAACTACTGATAAAACCATATGTATTCCATTACTGATGAAGAAATCCTAATGTTATTGTTAATGTTAATAGTTATTGTCTGTCATGAACAAGAGGAAAGACAGAAGATTGCCAGAATGGCAAGTTTGTTAAGCAATATTTGTATCATTTTTTGGTTGTAAAACACATTATTTGATCTGAACCCAAACTTCATCTGAACCTTCAGAAGTATATAGAAGAGGGTGAGGGCATTAAAGTGGTCAATACTTAACAGCAACAGCTTCTGAAACTAGGTAGGCTGAGCAGAACATGTCTGGTTTGGAGAAATGCTGTAGACATTTATGCAGGAAATTAATATGGCAGGAGATGGGAAATATTTTTGCCACAGATGCTCACACAAGTTCTTAAAATTCCCAATTACTTTCAGTGAACTATGATGTAAATAAAGGGTAGCTCATGTGGAATTTAGACAACAGTGGAGATTTTAGAACAAGCTAAGAATTACTGGTTTTGAATGACTGAGGTACCTCTGGGTAATTTGATGAAGAGAGAAGAAAAGCACATTTTGCACTTTCATCCAAATTTAGTACTCTGAATACTGTATGTAATTTAAGATTCTGTTTGGTGTAGATCAGAGTATAACTGTGAGGTAAGTAAAGAGACAGAGCTCATTCCATACTCAGGGACTGTCTACATCAGTATATGCAAGCACTGAATAAACACAATGAAACAAAAATGTGTAGGAAATGCTGAGGTAGAAGAAATGAAAGCAGAAGCATTTTCATTCCCACCAAATACTAACCATCCATATTTAAATACAAGTCTTAGAACTCATTTTAATAACAAAAATGTACCATGAATTTAAAATTAAATTATTTACTGCATAAACTTGGATGATGGGATGAAGTATGAGGACAAAGTTAAAAGAGTATTTTGGCAGGCACTGGAAATGTGCTGACTTTCATTTGTTCTAGAAGTAGAATACAAGATGCTTATGAGAGTGTATTACACACTCAGACTGTTAATTAAGCAAATATTTAAGAAAAATATGGAAACATACTTAATTCTTTACTACTACACATTTTTGTGTGACGCCATGAAGATGTACAAAACACTTGACCTTGTACTAAAAACCCAGCGTGCCCAATATACAATCAATCTGACCTAAAGAATGGGGCAGAAGGCCAAAATAAAAATTTTCATAAACCAGATTTAAAATCTTATTACTATAGACTTGATCCAGAAAGCGTCTGATGTAGTCAGCCAAATATTTTTTTAAAAAAGAAGAAAAAGCTCCCTTAATATTAAAGACAAACTTCAATACTAGTATATGTTCTTTTCAACAGAGGAATATTTGTACAATCAGATCCCAAATACAGTCCAAATAAACATCTTTTATTGCAAAATTTGAAATATCTTTTAGCTGCACATTCACGGTTTGAAACATTTTAAGTAACAAAACTAAAAGAATGGAAGCATTATACAGAAGCACGGAACAACATTTAGTCATTATCATTTGCAATAACACAATGAATACTAGTAAGAAGTATCTGGCCTTGTCTATTTATATGTATTATCTCTTCCAGAAAAGGAAGGAAAGGACTTTTCCAACTGCTTCAGGATTTCACTGCGTCTACCTACACAAATTAGACAATGGGATTTGACTGTATTAAAGAATTTACTGTTATTATTTGCATTGTAGCATGTATAACATGCACTTACTCGATTTTTCAAGAGTTCCGAGAACATCCATGTCCAATGCACTTTAATACAATTAGCAAGTAGTAAACAGGTCTGAAAATTAAAATGTTAAGTTCTTGTAGACTCATTCTTTTCTGAAGAACTTTATTATTAAAATTACCACAGAATGACAGGAGCAGCACTCTGGGCAGACTTCAGTAAAGCTGTAGGTAACAGATAGCATGTAGGTAACATGCTATCTACACGATATTTATTCTGTCGAAGGAAAAATTCATACTCTTTCTCTAAAAGCAAGCAAATCCTATATGGACTCAACTTCTGCCCTGTTCCACTCAGAAAAGTGAAATAACAAGTGAATACCCACTGTTCTAAATTTCAAGAATAACTCAATAACTGTTAATCACAAAAAACAGTTTAGATAAAAAGGAACAAGTTGAACAAATTATGAACTAAACACACAATACCAAATGACTATTCTTAAGATGCTTGTATTTACCCTGTCCTTTCATCCATAGAATGAAATTCCAGTATTTTCCCTAAAATGGACCTAGAAACTTGTGAACTTAGAGAACATTAATTTTTAAATTACAAGGAGACCAGGTGACCAGCATGATGAAAGGATCTTGTTATGATGGAAATTTATTGAGCAATGATTGATCACTGTTTATGTAAGAATCTTTAATCAAGTATTTAATTAGTAATTGTTAACGTGGACGGTGAGCTCAAGGACAAAAACTAAACTTGGACAGTGAGCTTAAGGACAAATATATATTGCATTTAGTGAATCCAGCAGATGGTATCTGTTCTGGACCTTCTGCCCAGAACAAACAGGATGTGAACATTCTGTGATTCTGTGTGAACAGGACAATACGGACAACCATATTTTGTGTGCAGCTGTATCTTGTCCATAACTCAACCACACCCAGGTGTCTGGACAGTGCTCCATGTGTGTGCCTTGTGGATCATGGGACAGCATACGTCCACACTTGGCATATATTCAAGAGCTTATATAAATTAGTTATGTGAGTTGTTTGTTACTGTGTATATAAAAAGTGGGAGACCCCCTCAGGCTGACTCCTGAAGCCTCACCTATGGGTGGATGCACCGCAATAGGACCTTCCCAATTTCCACAGATCTCCAGGGAACGGCTGCTGAGGGCCCTCCCAGCTGAAGTGTGAACCTGGATTATGGTTTTAAAGTGGTAATTGGTAATGCATCCTTTTCTTAATCACTGCCTTGCTTTGCAGTAATGAACTGGTGCATTGCTAGTCTGCTTATCTTTCCTTTTTGGTTATTACTGTAATATATATAAAGCATATTCATTTATATAAACTGGAGTCTGTGTTTTTATTTGGAATCCCATAATTCAGCAAAACATTTGCATGTACTTAAGTATGAGCATATCTCATTTTAAATCAGGATCATTTCATAGACATGTTTTTTTTATTCCTTTAAAAATATCTGTATTGACACCAACTTGACATTTCCCTCATTTTAAATGATTAATTTAGAAATTCATCACATCCAAGTGAAGAAAACCTTTTTTGTAAGGATTTTCTGCAAGTTTTGCCCACCATCAAGGTACATGTTGCCATGTTTTTTAAGAGGATGTGTATTTACTACTGAGGCTCACCTTAGAATACTGCCCTGACATATTGTTTCTCTATACAGGCAGACCTGATGAAGGAATTGCATGTAGAAAAGATTGTCAATGTCTTCCTAGTTATATTAATGAAATAAAATGATCCCTTCCTAACTATCGCTCCCCCCCCCCCAAAAAAAAAAAAAAAAAGACACTTGCTTTGTGCAGGAGCAAAAAGTAACCTCCAGCTGTCACAGCAGGCTGACTGTGCCCCCAGACTTTCTGCACCTACTGAGCACCACCACAAGGTGTACTATAAACAGTATCCATCAATGCCTTGAAGGCACTGGTTTTCACAGGTAGTGTTTCCTGTAGTTTGAAAGGGGAATGATAATCTCTAACTTGAGTTTATGTGTGTGCAAGGGTAGAAGGCAAGGCAAGGCTGTAAAGCTGGGAGTGGTAAAGGAATATTTTTCTGGGAAAAGAACAGTGCCATATCCTATGGGTAACCATTGCAAGCTACCATCAGCCTTGGCTAGAGCATATGGATAGTAGGAGATTCCAAGTGTCTGTTTTAAACGGACCATTCAGAAATGGACCATTCAGAGTCAACAACCTCAGAAACTTCCCCAGAGCCACCTTGGGATATGGAAGTATAAATCCATCTGTTTTTTAAAGTAGAAACAATGGTGTTCACAGCAAGGTAATCAGTTTACTCTCCCTGTAGAGCTGTGTCTTGTTCTCTGTTATGTCTATAGCACAAAGAAAACAGACCAGTACCACAGGGCACAGGGAGTACTAGAGCAGCATTCACGAGGCATAACCAGTCCCACCACTCCTAAATGGGATGCAGTCTCTTTGAAATGTGGCGTTGCACAGCAGAAGGGCACCATCTCCGGCAGTGGCAAAGCCCAACTAGAATACATAAACTCACAAGGGAGGTCTCTGCAGAAGTGGGAATGAACCCAGTAGCTCTGAGGTGGGATCAAACAGCTAAATTTGCACTCTTGCTGAGTAAAGAAGCACTGAAAGGAGCTGCACATCTTTTTCTGCTGATTGGGTAGTAGGATTGGGAAGGGAACAAAAAGTTTTCCTGAAGAAGTAGAACTGGATCATCCCAAGCTGTTTATTATACTCTGGAATTTGGTACCATTTGATCCTTACACTTGACTTAAACATCCACTCTTTGATCATATGAATATTCTTCAGACAAAGCAATGGTATTAATTTTAGGGGGTTTTTTTTGTTTGTTTTAATCAGTCTAACAGACTGATGTGCAGATTAAATACAGATGCTTGCATGGTTTTCTGTGAGACTTTTAGAGTAGAAAGACTATTATATTTACTGCACTTTCTTCTTTTGAGGGAGTCGACACTCCCAGTTTATTTGAAATCCAATGGTATGAGGCTCTCTGTGAGCGTGCTTGATACTCAGAACAGGAGTGATTGCTAAATCACAGCAGACAGACAGAAGCTAGGCACTGACAGACACTACTTCAGTCTGTCCAGTGCACTCTGCCAAGCACATAGCTTTCCTGCCATGGCAGTTTTGTGTCCTTCCTGAGCCGAGACCCACGATCATGTCCATAAATACACAGCAATATGCCTGACAAGTGCCTGCGGGAAGCTGTCGTCACCGAGTCTCAGTTCCCAGTGAGTTCTCAGTAGTCTCAGAAAGCACAGCCACATTCTGGAAACGAAAGGCTGGTGCATGTTGCACTGCAAATGACAGGCCCTGCAAATGGTGCTTTCCCAGTTGAAGCACACAAATGGGAAGGTAATGTGCCTTGATGGGCAGGATGGGAAATCTTTAGCTCGTCTTCCAAACTGATTTGCTCTGTGACCCTGCACTTTTTGGTGCCTTGGTTCCTACCACCTTAACTCAAGTTACTCCACGTGTGGAATGTTTCTGACTCACGTGGTGCTCTTGCACTGCTCTCCAGACCCTTGGCCACCCCAGTGAGGGTGGCTCCAGGCAGGATCCTTGGTGATGAGAAGTTTCCTCATATTCTATGCCAAGCTCTGCTCCAGCACCAAGGAAGCCCCAAACCTCACTTTTCCATCACTAGTAAGAGCTGTGTGAGCTGCTTTAGGCTGGACAATGGGGAGTTGCAGCTCTGCTTATCCTGTGGCTGTTGCTACAGTCTGGTTCCCTCTGACTTCCTCCACTACATGGTGATCCTGCAGGGCTCATCAGACATTGCAAGTTATCTCCCACCCCTGACTGACCCACTCTGCTTTGCACTTCAGTGTAAATCCCCAGACAACAAAAAGATGATATGTCCAAGGAAGAAAGAGACAGAAATATTTTTGGGCTCTGAGCATCTACAGATGTACTGTGACATACAGGAGTTAAGTATCTTCATGGGAAGACCGACTTGGCTTTCCATCATTGCTTAGAGGTTCTCTCCGGCTTAGCATACCAAGCAGCCCCTGAGGAACCACTTTACCTTCACAATCTGTGTGCTAGAAGTGATCTCAACAGGGTACTTGCTGCCACACAGCAGACCTTACTCCAGACACTCTGCAGTGGCATTTAATATCCACACATTTCAATAGCTAGTTTGCTGGCTAGTTACTTATCTCAAACTAAGGACACATGCAATCAGATACAGAAGATAATGAATGTCATAAAGTAAGAAACAGCAATCCTGTTACAATGGTAGGGAATTTTGAGCAGTTCCTCTCCTGTCAATAGATGGACCCTAGGTACCATTTATGACTACAGGAGAGTCCTGCTCACCAGATCTCACTCTTACCTCTCACTCCCCCATTCCCAGATCCTCTGTGGCATGAGAAGCCAACAATCCCCCTATAATCTCTTCAATAAAAGTATTGTTCATTGTGAAGGTGGTAAAACTGGGCTTAGTATGTACATGGAACCATGAAGGGGTCACCATTTCACAGAAATTTAATCCCTACTGTATGACTGAGTGAAGGGAAAAAAACAGTCTGGGAGGCAGATGCTTTTAAGGAGCAGCATCTGCCTTATAAATCTATAAAAGACACCCAAATGTCCTTGGAAAATGTTCCCACTGCTCCTTAATCAGAACGTATTCTTTTTGAAGCCATCTGGGACAGGCATGTTGTCCATTTCAGCTCAGCCAAAGCAGAATTGTCATCGCTGTGGTTCAGTATGTTCCCTCTTCAGTGGCTTGTTTTGTATGCAGTGAAGAGGATGAATTAGAGTTGGTAAAAAATTTTAAACAGTTCTGTCTAAATTCTGTAGAAGGAGATTATGTGGCAGAATAAAAATAATTGTCAAAGTATCCTTGACTTTTAAGTTATTCTGCTTTGCTTATAGATTAACATATATTAACACCCTGTTCTACGCCTGCATGAATTTTATCTTTGTGTCAATGCATTGATTACACTTGAGGATTTTTTTATTTTACATGATGAGCAGAATTCTTTCACTCCAGAAGTTTATAGTATGCTGAGCAATTTTAATCAGAAGTAGGAGTAACGGTACTCCTTCATAAACACTCAATTCTGTTCATGGAAAAAGCGTGATACTCAGTCACCATGTCTTTGTGCTTTCTACTGTGTGGGACAGGCTGGGCTTTGGCCTGGCTCAACAGTGCTCTTAGTGATGCTTTAAAGGTCTTATTTATTTCCCTTTTCTTCTTCCAGACCTGGCTAACAGAGTAGCAAGTTTGGATCTCAGCCCCTCCATAGCAACACTAGAGTGGAAGCAGACCTGTGCTGGTTGAGGTTGGTCCTTGCACAGGTCCTTGTAGGAGAACCATTATCTCCTTTATGACTTTTGATCACTTTCAGAAACACTTGAAGAAGACTTAGTGCCTTGGGTCTGAAGTCATTAGAAAGAGGTATTAGAACTGTCCAAAACCAGGAAATTTCTACTTAGCCTTATGCCAGGAACTGTTTGCCTAGTAACACAGGGCTCTTTCAAAGGCTGAGGGGGGACTTTCCAGTTCACAAGCAGTTTCTTTTGTCATTCTAAAACCAATACATCTGAGTGACATGTCTGGGTACAGCCTGAATGAATACTCAGGTATGTCTCCCATGTGTTCCCCAGCCTGCCTGGGCGGTCAACAAGCAGTCCAAGGAAGGGAGAGTCCAGGGAAGGATGTTGTCTCATACAGAGTGAACAGAGACCCTCTGTTATAACCCCAAAGGTGGGAGAAAGCCAGCAAGTTAGAGATTTCAATCAATATTATATTTCTTGAGTAAAGTAAAATCTGAGAAAACCAAGCACAATGAGAAGTTCTCATCCAGTTACACCATCAACCAAAGCAGAAAAACAACCATGGAGAGATAATCACAGAATCATAGAAGACCAGGTTGGAAGGGACCTCAAGGATCATCTAGTCCAACCTTTTATATATATAGTTTAAATGAGTTTAAATGAAATAAAAATGCTGAAAGAGCACCTTCTAGTTCTGTCTCTTTACCACAGCTCTGCTCTTCTCTCCATAGCACCCATTGTGTTAGTGTCTCACCAGATGCAATCCTTCAAAAACAATTTGAAGGCTTCTTTCAGGATATCCCAGCATCCATCCCACACTTGGATGAGCAGCCACAACCACCATCTCCCTTCCACAACCGGGAATAAATTCCCACTTAGCAAACAGAAGTGAGCATAAGTGACATGGTCTCCCAGGACCACATACTTTCCTTTCAGAGAGACTTTATTCTCATGTATGATTGAATTATTACTGTTGTGGAAGAACATTTAGAGGCAAGAAACAGAGTGTGGCAGGTGTCAGACAGATGTACACAGCGATAAGTAGTCTATCCTGGAGTATTTATAATTGAAGCAGACAAATAACACACAAAGGGCAGAGAGAAATGTGAAGCAGGCAGTCTAATACATAAACACATGGAGCTGTAGGAGGCCTAGCCCAAAGACATGTTTCTTATCCTATGAGAGATCTCAAGAGTTGGTGTTTCCTCACCAAGGTAAATGAAAACATGAAGCTGAACATTTGTGAGCAAGCAAAGATGGGAAAAATAACCAACTCCATTTGGGACCAATAGTTTCCTTACAACATTTGGCAATATTTTATTTTAATCAACCTTTTTCCTTTCTGTAAATTTACCAGAATCTTAAACTCCAGATCTTTCACTTAAAAGATACTAATTCCAAAAAAATGTTCCTCTCAGAAATTTTGGTTTAGGATATTTGCCAGCAACTGTGTTATTCTGTGAACAGCTCCTGATAAACCGTGTTCTGGTAGCAAATGTTTTGTCAGAGGACTACTAAGAAGCTTTGTTGTTTTCAAGGCTTTTCTTCTCTGCAAACATTAACTAAATGATACTACTTCTCTCAGCTTTAATACTCATCCTGTGCAACCATCCCAGGAAAAAATTTGAGGCAGCAAAGTGTTCAGTATAGATACTGGAGTCTGGTCTAGTGTAAACCTTAAAAGAACAGAACTGACTTTTATCAGAAAGGGCAGACTGAAATCCAGTTCCTGTTCTAATCCCTGTGTTACCTGCCTTTTCTGTCTTTTCTCCAAAACTAAAGGGCAGTTGTCAATTCCATGGGATCCTACTCCACCAGTGGGAATGTCAGGTGCTCTCATCCCATGGTAACAGCGAAACGGTGACACTTTCATTTTGAAGAGCTTCTTGTTTTGGAGATAAAGAACAGCCACTCATTTGAGAATTGGCTATTTCTTCCACTGCAGGGAAGACCATCTTTTTCATTAATGATTCCAGATCAGCTATATGTGATCACAGATCTGTCTGAGCTATCTGTTCATTGTATTTTCACCAGAATTGTGAGGGAACTTCCATTCCCAAGCTTGCAAAGGCCAGATACGGTATCTTAAGATGCTGGTATCTTCCTTCTGCCCCAGGAGAGATATTTGGAACAAAAGATTTTCTAAGCTTTAACAGACCTACTGCCAAGAGAGGTCTCTGTATGAATGTGGCGATTTGAAAAATGACTTTTGTCTTTGATTTGGTGGGATTTTGTCTGCCACATTGGATTTCATCAGTACATAACATCCCTTCGTGATACAAGAGTTTTTTCTCAGGTCATCTATGTAACATCAGTCAGAATTCCTCACCTGCATTTACTTTTAGGGGAGTGTGTTTACTACTGTGGCATTACGCAGTCTGGTCTAAAGTTAGTTTATCTCAACTCCAAGAATTTGTCAAAGTGCCTACTATTGGGCATGTTGACTCTCTGCATACAGGTAGTCTTGATTTAGTGAGCTTCTTACGTTCTAGAATTTCATAGTTATGATGTCAGGACAGAAAAAGCTTTTTCTGTGCTTCCACCATAGCCAGGCATAGTCAATTAATTATCAGAATAAGAGTCTAAATTCCCTTCATTAGTTTCCTCACGCCCTAGATTTCCATCTTATTAAAATTATTTTTTTATGCAAATATCAGAGGGATCTTCAGCCAATGGTTTAGATGATGGCTAATAAAGAAAATACAAAAAGTGTACAAGCTCCTTAGTCATCTTCCCTTGGGCAATCTGGAATTCAGCCAGAGCTTCCAGTGAGACCTGGAAACCACTAAAATGTGTCTCTGAGGGGTGGCCTGCAAAGGGGTGGGTGACTGGTCTAAGTGGCAGCTGGAGCGGCGTTTCTCATCCTCCACTGAGTCCCACAGCCATATTCCACAGACAGCTGCTGCTTCCTGCTGCCTTCCACACTCCCTCCATGACAGTCTCCAGCTCTGGTGGGTCTCTGGGAGACAGCTTGGAAAAATGCCACTTCAATGAAAATAAACCTACATTGCGAAAATTGCCTGTATTGTAAACTCAAAATAAAAACCATTACTGTCAAAAAAAAAAAAAAAAAAAGGAGAGGAGAGGAGAGAAGAGAAGAGAAGAGAAGAGAAGAGAAGAGAAGAGAAGAGAAGAGAAGAGAAGAGAAGAG
>WUAM01000359.1:29776046-29816449 GCA_024336885.1 Actenoides hombroni
AGACAAAGTCGCCCCAGTAGCGCTTGCCCGTTGCTATATTCAGTTTGGGTTCCAAGGATACAATTTAAGACATAATCAACACCACCAATACCAATGGACCCTATAAAGAAAAAGTTGGTAAAATAAGGATTAGATATGTTCACAGTCTAAGTTCTGATCCTAAAGATCAGAACTGCATCACACAGAAATACACACAGTGTGCCCAAATCAACACCCTCCCAAAGTGCTGAGAGAAATACTGTTCTTTAACTCACTGATACTGGATACATCCCGTATTAAATTTAAAACACTTCACTATATTTGCTTATAATTATAATTCAATTGTATATGAAGAGCTATTATTACCAGATTTAAGTATTTCTCTCCCAACTGCCAGCTCGCCTGCTTGGCCTTTACACATCTCCAGTAGCGTTGAGACTGAAAGTTGACTTGTACGACTACAATAAATTAAAACCAAAAATTAACTCTTAGTAGATGCTTTCAAGGAAAATATTCTAATAATTTTATTTCAATACTGATATTTAATATTGATCAATACATTTCTATAATCTTCTATCTGCAAGCTACTAATAGTTGTGACAGTTTTCAAAAGGATACTTCCAGAAATGTAAACTCTATCACTAAGAAATAAGTAAAAACCAAATAGGACCTCATTGTCTTGCAAACACAGGACAAATTCAGGAATCCAGCAACACAAGAAACAGCTCTATTTCACTTATTCCTTTAACTTAGATGTTCTATTGCTAGAATACTGTTAGGGCATCTCTAGCTGCTGTTTGAGAAGAAATGTTGCTTAGGAACTAAAAAAAAAATACAAACTGGTGGTTTTCTGAATTTAGTTAACAGTATAGGTAAAGAAATGGTTGGTCTGGCAGAACAAACAGGGTAGCTTGGGACAGGAAGACAAGGCCTACTGAAGCCAGGAATGCCAAATGCATTCACTCAGAAGAGCCATCTCACAACATTACACTGTGAAAAAAAAAGTAGAAGTGTTAAGGTTTCATGGCACAGATATATAATACAGCTTTTCTGAAATAGGAAACATAACTCATTAATACTTGCTGAAGGGTACTTGCTGACTGCTTAAAGGTGGGCCAAGAAAATTAGACCAAAGCAGTATCAACTGAGATGGAGGGGATAGTTGATGACCCCACCTAACACCTTCCTTTGTTTTAAGGGGAGGGAAAAAGGCCTTATGAAATCAAATCATAATTTACGGTCTATAAGTGTTGGAAAAATACAATCAGGTGCCTTCAAAACTTACATCATTCAAGCCAGAATTTTGTTGATAGTAATTAAACAAAAACATGATATATTTGCATTTATAATACACGTATTTTATTTCACCAACAACTACAAATAGTCTCCTAGTTTCACATAAATAGCAATAAGACATTTCAGTAACAACCCAAAGTGAATTTGACGTTCATGAGACACCATACCTGTTGGCATCTGCACATTTAACTAATATTGTCTCTACAACTGGCTTGAGAAGTCGCTGTAGTTTAGTCCTCTCTGCCAAAGTATGACAGGGTGTATATACCAGCATGGCTCTTAAAGTTTTCTAAGAGCAAGGAAGAAAAGCAATACATATGAAATCGAATTAGCTACACAATTTTCAATTTTATTTTTCTTTAAAGTTGTAAATAGTTTTATATAAACACCATTCAAAATATCAGTGAAATGTTCAAAGGATAAATATCTTACTACATATTCACTGTTAGAATTTGCTATGCATTCTCTTTGAGATTAGAGAAGAGCCTATTCATACAAGTACTGTTACTACTTAGCACTGTAGCAAGCACTTCCTTGTATTTGGACAGTGAAGTGATGTCATTTCACTCTTGCTTAGAATTTTGTTCAATCAGCTTTTAGATGATGGTTAGAAGTTGAGTCATCAGTGGTGTTCAACAATTACTAGGATTTCTGACTTTATTTATCTCCTCACTTTCCCTCCCCTTCAAAAATGAAGTAACTTTGAAATTACCAGAATACAATGAGTAAAGAACTACTTACTAAAGCAGCAACATACACTTTGTAGACAGGGTCAGCACAGACCATGGACAGCACACTGCAGCAGGATTCCACCACCACATCTCCTGAGACACTGGTCTGAGATGACCCACTAGCTGCTCCCAGAGCTCCAGCACTTATGTTGTTTCCACTGCTGCTTCCAGAATTTCCAGTGCTTTCACCATTAGCCAGTAATAGAGCACCACTAACATCATGGGAAAGACGTCTAAGTGCCATCTCTCTTATATTCCAGTTTCGAGAAAACAAACAGCCAACTAACTCCATTCCAAATACCTGCCAAGGAAAAAACAATGTTACAGGAGTCAAACTAAAAAATACTGCAACATAAGTACCTAAGAAAGGCAATCAAAAAACCCAAAGAGATGTTTCTGGTGAAAAATCACCTTAGGAAGTCTGATAGCAAAAATGTATCAGAAGGCACAGTGTCCTAAAAATCAAATTATGTGATAGAAATGAAGCACTATAAATGAAAAGTCATCAGTTCTCCAGAAACTCTGTTAAGACAACTGGGAGGATGACTGTATGTATGGTTTCATTCACTTTGAATTGTAATTATTTAGAAAGGAAATTGAGATAATCAACCCTAAAACCAAGGTCCAGCTATACCAGACAAAAATTACAGCAGAAACAAGACTGGGAAAACTTCTATTGCCTGTAAGCATGTGACCCCTGCTCAGCTAAACCAACCTCTAGACTCCAGAGGTAACTTAGGTCATTCGGATCCTGCAACACCACTTGGGTATCAATAACTGCCTCATATGTACTTACCTGACACTTGCACAACCAAAACTAGAGTTAAGAATACTACACTTTATTATATGGACCTTTAACATAAGGCCTGAGATTAAGTCCAAAACTGAACCCCAGTTAAAACAAGACTGGAAGACCCTTCTTTTCTGATGCAAGTTAAATATAATTCTTTCCAATAACAATCAATCATAAAGCTGACAGGATTCAGAATAAATCTTTGACTTATTGATCTGACAAATGTAGCAAAACCATTCAAAATCAGTTTTGACGTTTGAAGCTTGTTTTACAAAGCAGAATTACCTGAATCCATGGCTCAGCTAAATCTTTATAGGCAGAAGGGATCTGCTGGACCCCATAATGAGTAAGGTTAAAGTTGCTATCTTGGGTTCTTCTCTGTGATCCAGCTGTAGATTGCTGCTGAGTTTGTTGCTGAACCACATGGAGAACAGAAGAATCCACGGGGCTTGACAATTCATGACTACAGATTGACCACAAATAACGTGGATTAATAAATGTAACATTTACTTAGGTAAATACTTCAGCATGTTTAGGAACATCAACTAAGAATCCAGAAACAGATGGTCCGTTATACACCGACTGAATCCTTACCTATAGAAATCATGAGATCTCCATTTAGATCTACAAAGAGGACAGATAAGTGGCTCTCTGTTTCTTCTGCATTCTTCTGCCCCTGGAGCACAGCAACAGGATAACACATGCTTCAGTTTTACAGTGTATAAAATAAGATGGCAGCATTACTATTTCTAAATCTTACTGATTTATTTAATTTAAGGATGTCTCTGAACAGAGCCATACACAGCAGCCTGATAAATATGGGCATTTAAACAGATTTTGCATGCTGAAATGCTTCAGTTCAGCACTACAATTAATATTAAGAGTTATTAACTGAAATGCAATTCCTTTTATACCTCAAATGGCAGATGAAATTTTATTTGTTAAAGCAAACTGTAAATATTTATATATTTTATTTAATGTAGTAAGCATACTCCATAATTCACTGTATAATCCTATCTGATAGTAGATGACTTCCATGCATTCTAATGACAAGTCACAGGGGGCTAAAAGTCTTTTCCTGAACTTACTCTAATTGGACAAACTTTTTACTCAGGGAAAGAGGATCAAACCTCTAGCCCTACAGTTACTTTTCAAAGCATCAAATTACAAACTTTATCTGTGAATAAATGATAAAATAAGGCATAGAAATACTGTATGAATTATACCAAACTCTCAAAGAGCAAGCAGCATCACTTAGAAGATCTCTGGGTTTTGTGTGTGTGTTTTGTTGTTGGTTTTTGTTTTGTTTTTGTTGTTTTGTTTTGTTTGATTGTTGTTTTGTTTTTGTTGGGGTTTTTTTGTTTCATTGGTTTGTTAGTTTTTTGTGTGTGTGTATATTTTTTGTTGTCGTTTGTTTTTGTTTTGGTCTTTTTGGTTGTTGTTTTCTTTTACTTGCAAAATAAACAAAACCCCAACAAAAATCACACTAAGCTTCAATGCTTCTGCATATGTGGAGTCACCAGAACGTAAGATAAAGATGACAACGTACATATTGACATGCAGTGGTGGTGTAACTTGTTCCTACAGCCATCTTCACACACAGTTAGGCTCTCTTCATCCAGCATGCCTAACAAACAAATGGGGCACATCTGTTCTTCTTCATCCTTCATACTATAAAAATAGATATTTGTGATTGCAAAAGTGGCATATCAGAATTCAGAACAGACTTTAACTGTGAAAACAGATTAACGTCCGGTTTGGAACAGTCACTTCTGAATAACTATAGGCTATTCATAAATCATTCTCCTAAACCTTGGTCTAAATATGTAAGCAACCAAATTTTTAGAAGCACTGAGTACAGACAGTACTTTGTTGAAATGAAAGGGAAAGTCACAAAACGCATGACATCTTTTCAAACTAGGTCAGATACCAATTAGAGGTTGAAAGGCCCAGCCTTGGGCACTTACTTTTTTTTGCTAATGCGTCTTTAAACAAACTAACCTTTGCTTTTTTTCCTTATTTGGTTTTGAATAACTAAAAAATTGTTATATTTTGAAAGCTATCTACATTTTCTCTTCCATCACTCTCCTTTCAGAGTATCAAGTCACAAGGTAGTCTTTAGCCCATTACAGGAAACTCTACCAACTATATGATGAACATATGTAAAACCCAAAAAATTAAAAGAAGCTAACAGCCACTCAAGAATTTTCTGTCACTAACAGAAACAGATGCAACAAACTCACACAAGCACTAGCATACTTAAATGTCACATGCAGATTTAAAAAAAAACAAACAAAAAAACCAAAACCCCAAACATATTTCCTATTTTACATGTTGCTTCCATATTCTTTACCCCATCATTATTTTTAAATGGATAAAACCAGAGATTTCACCAGAAACATTATTCTGAACTTAAATGACATGCCGTGAAATTCTCTAATATTGTTTAAATATGCAAAACTCTTACCATTCCTAGCAAACAGTTATAGTTGGTGCGTTTCTAAAAATTTGCAGGAACCCTGTATTTGTTCACCAACAATGTATTTTTAAAATAAAATAATTTGTGTATACATTTTTTGTATACTCATATATTCACTTCTGTTTCCTTGAAAATTGTTGACACTACCTTTTTTCCTTGAAAAATCTACAAAAATAAGCTTACAGTGAAATATTAATTTCCACAGCACATATAGAAATGTAAGTATTAAAACTTATTTTTTAAGAATTAGTGAAAAATAAAAATAATTGCAAGTCACAGCAATTACTGGAACTGAGTGAACTTTGACCTCAAAAGAATCTGATGTTCAGTGTTTTCCAACACTAACATCACGCAAGAACAGACATGTACAAAACAGCAACTTACGTCCTTGAAACATGTTAGAAATTAATCACCAGGTGTCCTGGCAAAAAAAGGAAAAATCTTTCATCCTGTTAAAAATAAGAACTAATAAAGTGAAGTTCACAACCCAGTGAAGTCAATTTTATGAAGAAAAAAACCAAAAAAAACCCCCAAATGACACAACACAAAACAAGCAACCAATCAACCAAAAAAACCTCATCAAAATCAAACAGAAAAACCACCACAAAACAAGTAAACAAATAAACAACCCCAAAAATTTCCTACATAAGGTATCAGCAGTAAAGAGATTTCGTCTTACCAGGTAAGTAGTTCAGAGTAAATTATGTATTTAACTGCTTTGTTTACATAAATTACAGTGACACAATTTGGCAACTTGGAAAAATAGATAAAAGATGATGGGAAATTAAGGCCACAATCCGTTCAGTTTTACTTTACAAAAAAGAAAGCCTCAGTTTAGGTTGTCTTTTGCGGTTTGACCTCTCTAGAAGATGTCTAGTTCACCCACTAACACAGGTACAAGTCACATGTTTAAAAAATTAAACAATGTATTTTCAAAATCAAGGAAAAGAACACGCAAAAGCACTCAAGTAGAAGAAATCAGGGGAAAAAAATAAAAATCAAATAATCAAACATCATTTAAAACTGATAAATAAGACATCATTTAATACTGTATAAACTATAAAATCCATAATAGCTCAATAGCTCCTTTAAAATAATTTAACCACATATTTTACATGAAGTATTTTAAAAAGTACTTATTGAGTGCGTTTACCCAAAATTTTTCCGTATATTGTCACAGGTGCAAGCATTTCTCTTAAGTTGGACAGGAGAAAAGAAAAATCCTGTTTCTTCATTGGTCAACATTTGTGCAAGTGCTATCTTTGAACAAATGTACACAAATATGTTTCCAAAGTTAATACATACATCAGACTCACATTTCAAAAGTTGTTTCTCAATGAAAAAAGAGTCAGAAAAATACTTTTCACAACTCTATTTAATTTTCAAATAGAAGTTATAAAGCAAATATACCCACTTGGTACCACGGTGACTAATGCACACGTAACTCAATTATTTGCAAATAAAACATGGCTTGAAATGAAAGCAGCTTTGAACAAAAGGAATGTAGTGATTCTAAATCTCCAAAATAAGAAGAAAACTACAGAATAAAGCTTTTAATTCCTTTAGAAAAATACTAACCTGTTTTCTGAACTAGATGTAGAAGTACTAGATGATGACAATGTATGAGAATTTGACATGCGTGAGACAAACTTCTGGATGGTGTTACGAGATGGAGCTTTGATCCTTGAGCTACGCCTACTGTGATATTTCTGGAACAAACTCTCAACCTAACATCAGAAAAAGATAGCAACAGTCGTATTTATGCTATGAGTAGCTTGCAATTAAAAGTAATAACTGAAGCTGAACTACTGTTAAAAAAAAAAGTTCTGTTCACCTTCACAATAATGGACTAGCAATAGCAGCAGCAGGAATTTCAGAAATCTTACTAATAAACAGATCACGCAAAACTTCACCAGAAAAACGCATTTGCTTCTGAAAAATAAATAGCTTTAAATATACATACAATTACTTCTGAAGACCCTTGTTCTGTTTCCCTTTCAGATAATCAGTAAGACAGGTAAAAAAATCTAGTAGAAAATCCATGATTTGAAAACTAAACTACAGTTCTCTGCTATTCTTTTAGTGATGTCTTTTATTTGCAGCTATTTTTTTCTACTTAGAGTTCTTAAGACTGAATTAAAGATATAATTAAACACATGTATTCCTGTTGCTTTGAAAAGCAAGAGCTTTCAGCATTTTTAAGGTAATGTCCTACAGACTTTAGCCTGGTATGTATTTTAGATCTGCCATTAGATCTATTAGAAATTGATTACCTCAAAGTTCTTCAGAGTCTTTCTCCAGAGCATTGGGTCTGAGGGTTCAAGCTGGAACACCCTCAGCATAACAAACAGTAGATGAATACAAAATGCCCCACGGCCACAGCTACAAGTCTGCAAAGAAAAATATATGCTAAGGCTCTACTGAATTGATAATTACATAAATAACTTTTCCACATTCAATTGCATCACAGAACATATACTAACCCCTCCCTTCCACCCCCCAAAATAAAAGTTATTTATGCAAAATATTTCATATATAGGCATAAATTTCTCACATGGCCTTACAGAAAATGTGAATTCCCAAAATATTTTCCAAGAACATATATGGAAAAGCAGATAATTATTACATCAGTTGTCAACTAACTTTTTTCCCCCATTTTTAAAATTTTAAAATCAACAGAAGCTATTGCTATGCCTGGTATTAGAAGGAATATATTTGTATAAACATTGTACACCCATAACAAAACAGCAATCAATCTTAAATGAGATGCTTCTATTTACTCAAAAACCTAGATGTTCCTCAATGCAGCATCACATTAGTGCTATGAAAGTCTATGAAAAGGACCTCAATATGAGTATTAATGAAATTATCATGCCATTCAAGGAATTATGTCATGTGCTTGTCATTTATATATATCCCACGAATAGAGGGAAAATTGTTTCAGAGAAAGTAGGAAAATGAAGTGGCCAAATTTTAGCCAAAACTACTTAATATATGAAATTCAGAGCCACTGCTAGGAATGAGAAATAGACAGGACAGTAGTAAGTACTTTCAAACTAAAGAGTTTGGTTAGTTTCCCTTTAAAAGAAACTTCAGACAAAACTAATACACTTGGCTACATATTTGATAAAATACAAACTGATCATTACATTACATGAGTGTAGACTACCATTTTTAAACATTACTTTATAGAACTGTTATCATGAGTTGGTGACTAACTTAATCCAATTTGGTTTTGAACTGTTTTCCAAGATTAGCTATAAATTAATAAAAGCTACAGACAACACAAAAACATTTCTCTACCTGAGGCCCAATAAACACTCTGTATTTATTATCAGGGCTGTCTCCACCAATTAAGAAAGAGTTGGGTCCTATCTGCTGCAGCAAGTATAGCCTGGCTCGCATAACTTTGTTGACACGACGATTTGTTTCCTCAGGGCTGTATGGAGAGAATCCATCTGGAGATGGGGCTCGTCGAGGTGGTGTTATTCGTCCACTCTGAAACTACATAAGTGGTTCCATCATGAGCATTTCCAGGGTAACAGTAGATTTAATTAGGTGTTGGTTTGGGGAGCTTTTTTCCTCTATATGACATAGAATGAGAGAGTCCTTAAAACCTCAAGCTACTAAAATCTGTTTAGACTACATGACTTTAAAAGGGTTACTTTTCTTCCACACCCAGAACTCGAGGGCAGAAGAAAAACTGAAATTTTGTAACTGAAATTTTGTCTGATATTACAACAGAAAAGGAATCTTAAATTGCTTCTTATTTTCAAGTTGTCATTGGTTGCCTTCATTGGTTACAATATTACTACTGAATTAGCAAATATAATTCAATCAGAAGATAGTAATAGATCTGTGACTCAGTACAGGAAATTATTATATAAGGTTTTAACACTAATGTATTTCATAATGAGAAGAAATTCTACAACTACGGTTTACAAAAGGGAATATATAGTCAATGAAGAACAACATTTTACAGAACTTCAAAGGAAAGGAAAAATTATGCAGCTTCCTCTCCTTTGCACAACTAAAGCGACTTTCTGCTCAGGATGGGTTTCTTTGTTGTGACCCCATGATCAAAAATTCATTGGGCCAAACATTTTCTTAAAACTGTCTTCATTTAAATTCTTTACATTACAAGATACATTAGTGGATCTGTCTAATTTCAAATCATCTTCTTTGATTTATATCCACTTTGGATTTGTATTACGATACAGGTTATAAATGACTCACTGAACATCACTTAAGTAAAAGATAGCCCGAACTTCTAAGATTTTTCATGTGAAAGGTTAATATAAACCAAAAAAACAATTAAGTAAAACTGAATCGAAGGCTAAATTAGGTAGCTTTGCTGGTTGTTGTGGGTTTGGTTTGGGTTTTTTGTGTGTCTGGGTGGTTTTTGCATTTGTGGTGTTGTTTGTTCGTTGGTTGGGGTTTCTTCGTTTGTTTTGGTTTTAACCTCTAAATTTCTCTTGTCAAAAGGAAAGGAGCTGTGCTATAGTGCTGTAACTTGTGACATTAGCCCCTAGTTCAGAGGAATGGTAGTACATATGTTAAATTATTTGGGCAACCTTGTTTAGAGCAATGGGAAAACAAAAGCAATTAGATTCTTATTCTAATTGCACTGTGAAGTTGTAGACAAGTCAACCAAAGCTTAACTGTGGATGAGCATTCTTATAACAAGAAAACTCATTAGATACTATTGCTCAAGACATTCTATTCCAGATCTTCTTAAATGAGTTTTTAAGTCTTCTAAGAATGCACATACCTAAATTTTCCCTAATCTGTAGACGAAGATCTGTTCTGGAAGAGAGGATCACAAATAACATACCAGTAACAGTTTTCTGCAGGAATCTTGATCCAGTCTACAATTCTATTCCTGATGCAGTATACTTGCCTGAAGAACTGACATGCAAAACTACAAAAAAACCCTCCCAACTTACTAGCACCTTTTCATGCAAATCAGGCTAAGTGGACATATATGTCTTCATGACTGTATTTAATGTATTTCCTAGAAATAAAAATTGAAAGCAGGACTGACTTAAAAAGAAGACACACGCCTATGTGTAGAGAATAAAATTCTAAATTCTACACAAGAAACCTACTATGAGATAAGCTCTGTATATCTCATCCAAGTGATACCCTGCCATAACCCCCCTTCATGTCAGCATCCTGCCCTACACAGGGCATTAATTGCCTCTATAATAAAAACATTGTAGAATATATCCAAACTAATAATTACATCACAGCTTGCAACTTACAGGCACTGGAGACACCCTTTTTCTTCTCACACCTGGTGATTCAGATTTAACTGTCCTAGAAGATGATGAAGAAGAGCTACTAGGAGAAGGACTACGTCTTCCTTTCTGTGTAGGTGAAGAAACAGTGCTTTGTCCTTCAGCTTGAGGTTCTAGAGAGGGTTTGTTCATTTCAGATCCATCTCCTTTCCCAAGGATAGGTTTCACCACCTAGCAGAAAGTAAACCACACATTAAATTACCAATTGATCATTTTACACTAAAGCAACACTGAGTTTTGACATTGAAGTATGGAATATTTAAAGACAACTTTCAGCTGCCTGCCTCTCAGACCCATATAATGCAGGAGATTCTCTCCTGGAAGGTCAGAATGCAAATTCATGTGCCTATTGATAGCTTACACTTACCAGCTGCTGGTGCTTAAATACGCTGGTGCATATTTAAATGTAAAATGGTAGTAACTGAGAATCTGGAGCATTGAAAGCTGTATTAAAAGCAACCAGAAACTTCAAGGTAAATCGGTTGGTCAGGGAAACAATTTCAAGCTATGCAGTAACAAAGATGCATTTAAATTTTTTTTCAAGAAAGTGTTGGTTTGTGTTATTTGACACTTTGCAGTAGTGCTTTTTTGGTACACTTAGAAGTATTTTCAATGTTCTCTCTCATGACAGAATGTTACCAACCGAACCCTCTATTTTTGTTTTAGAAAAGCTATCCCCAAACACTGTATCAGATCATCTTAGCTTTCAACTAGCACTCCCATCAAGTGGTACATGGAAGACACATCAACCAACACAACTACACTTATAGGTAACTAATGACTATTAATTAACCAGCACTATCCTAAAAAGAATTGTAACTATGCTTAAGTTCCAGTCTGATCTGCCTGCAGTTTCTTAAAACTGCTTTTGAGCCATTTATACAAAAGCATTACCCAAAAGGCTTAATAGCTCTGGCATCCAATGTTCAGCAGGGTTGAGACTTGGGTCCTCAGATTTTGTTTTTTCCTGATTCTAGTAAGATTGCAGTGTTTTGGTTGTTTGGGGTTTTTTTTCATCTAGCAAAAATTCCATACACTTTCATTATAATACATAATTCGAAAATGTTTTCTAAGGAAAAGTGAAGTCATTAAAACCCTAAGAACAAAGGGAGTACAGAAAACACTACAGTGCAGTTTTGCACTCAAACTTAAGTTTTTACCCAATGAACAGGTGCTAATTTTGCTGTTAACATTAGAGCGCAGTGTTGTCACAGCATTATTCTATACTGCACAAAGCACCAGCACAACTATATGCCTTTTTCTAAAAATAAAGCTTAATAAATGTGTACATTTCAGAAAGTCAGCCACAGTTTCTCGTTATGAAGCTCATAAAAAAAATCAGCAGGAAGACCATAATTAAGAGCATGCAAATTGTTAAGAAAGATGTTTGTAACAGAAATAAATTTACGGGATTTTTATTTGTAATAACTGTTACAGATACTGCCCTTCTATCAGTGCTGCTTACCACAGGGCCTCTCCTGCTTCTTCTTTCCAGCCATTCATGTTTCCAGGCTGGCATACACGTTGCCTTTAGTTTTTCCCTGATCATGCGTTCCTCTGGGCGGTCATCCATTTTCTGCAACCCCCTGAGGGTTTCTTTATTCTCCATGTCACGACTAGAGCAAAGGAAAAAAAATAAATACATATAGTCACAACCACAATTAATTTCAGTTAAAAGTATAACAACACAGCATTCTTAAACTTTGTGCCATCCTATTCTCCCCCTCCTTACACAATGCAGCTGCTAAAACATTACTTCCAACTGACTGCAGCAAGCCTTTACGAGTTACAACTAATATGATAGTCTGCTGTTTGCAGCACACCTGTTTTGAAGGCTATTTCTTTAAAATGTGTGTGCTGCTTGTACCATTGGGCACTCAGTAAAAAGGAAGGTCTTAGCAAATATTAAACAAACACAAAAGCTACCCTATATGTCATGTCATTCACCAAAGATTTCACAAGTGTTGTGATGCTTCCTGGCTTCCTTCGAAATTCAAAGTTTGCAATCTCTCTTTTAAAACAATTTACAAAATGAATATAAATTCATGGTGAAAATTTTCCATCTTAATAGGATGCATTAGAATGAAACAATGTATGTAGTGCCTCTTCTTATGCATGAATTCTTCACCAAAAAAAGTGAACTTGTAAATGAATACCAGTATAATTAAACTAGACACAGAAGTCATGAAAGCAAGTCTAGTGACCTTGAGGTTTTTTCTGGCTGATGACTCAAAAATTTTTCAAGTCCACTATAGCTATAGCAAAACTCACAGGAAGTTTGTATCTGTAAAATGAAAGTGTAATCTGTCTAGGCTTGTACTTTATTGATCTACAGCATAGTAGTTGCTTGTGATTTCTGGCAACAATAAAAAAGCAGAAAATATCAAAATACTGTCAGACACTGAAAAAAAAATACTAACAGTCTGGAAGATTTCCTGATTCTGTTGAGCTATATGCTAAAGCACCAAGAAAATCACATTCTTTGGTAACAGCACATGATGACCACCTATTCTCTTGAAGTAAGCAGTCTTTAAAAATAAGCTTGAAAAATAAGCAAGCCTGAGTAAGCCCATTCTCAGAATAAAATTGTATTTCAAAAATAAAATCACAACTTTAAGTGGAAGATAAGGCTATACAATAGTTTCAATAGCTGCTTTCAAACATGCAGTCTTCAGCTTCTAAAACATTTAGTTATGAAGTTAAAACTACATTTACATATCATATGATGACACATTCATCACAACAAGATGATATTAAAATTACAATTTCTATCTTCATCAACAACATGTTACTAAGATGCACTTATCACAAATTCCTACTTAGAAAAATGGTAAGTTTTTCCTGGTCAGAAGGAGCAGTCATGTAATTTTTTTTTTCTCTCATTGTAGAGTCAAAGAAAACAAAATATTCTGAGGCAGAAAATAACTCTTCCTGTTCAGTGCTGAAACCTAATAAGCAGATGGATACTGTAAACAGAACATGTTTTATTTCAAGCAACATCTAAACCTACTGTTAGTAACTGATTTTAGACACTCAGAACTGCATCTAGCAATTAAAGACTTAAAAATGTTTACAAACAGAAACACAATTCACCTCAGACTTATACTAACGCAAGTGACATAAAAATTATTTTTCTCCCAACATTGAATTCCATACTATTGCTTTCTAGAAACAGAACAAAAGAATCAGCAATAATTCGTGAAAAACAAAGATGTTATAGCAGCAGGTAGAATCCAAATAGAGAATAGGTCTGAAAGTTTATAGGGTGAAAGCTATTGTGCAAAAAGGGTCAACTTTACATTTTTTCCTCACTCAAAAGAATCAGTTCAAAGACAAAAATCTATGCATAAGAACAGTACAGCTCTGAAATAGTATAGGTGCAAGTTAAAAAGAGAGTTATGCTCATTTTTATAATAGTTATTACATGTCAGGAACCATCTCAGCTGCACAAATACTTTGTATACAAGACAGAAAACACTATCCCAGAGGTGAAAGAATGACACAGTATTACATTTGTTCATACTACCATGATTAACTTCCCAACTGATAAAAAAAAAAGTCTCATAGGGGCCTGTGGACTTGATTGTATGAACAACGTAATACCACAGTTGAGGCTTCACAATCTGTATTTGTTCTCTAAAACGCAGCAGCGGATATCTTCCTCTCATGTGACAACTAAACCAATCTACTCTTGCCTGCACAAAGAACTCTTGTGCTTACCTTCCACACAGGTGGGAAGGACCAAATGAGACAAAGTTTTTGCTCAATAAAGCAGTTATCCTTTTGCAGAATTTAAGTATTGTGTATTTTTACAGAACACAGTTTCTGAAGTGCTCAAGAAAACTTTCTATTTTAACTCAACCTTGCCTATAATATGTAATAAATATTAGTATATTGTTGGGAACCATGGAAGAAGTAGTCTTCCTGTAACTGCACAAAGCTGCTGCATACTGCAGAACATCCTCATTTTGTGGAACTGAACCTGCAGGTTTGGGGGTATTTTTGTTTTGTTTTGTTTTTTATTATTATTATCTTAATCTAAAGCCCCCCATCTGCTCATGCAAGCTGAAGTTTTCCTACATGACAATGGCTAGGTTGACAGTTGCCATATCATTGTACATCTCAGCACAAAATAAAAATAACAGCCGCAGCATGCATTCCAGCGAGGACTCAATCCTGTAGTTACAGAACATTCTGATCTTCAAGCTATACGTAAGTCAAGGTAACGATGTGCTTAAGTGATTGCCAGGTGGTGCTTTATTTGAACAGCAGTTTTAAAGCTAAGAAGGCCAAAAATCATATCTTGGAGAACATGCTAGTTTCGACCAGGAAGTTTGACATTTCTCAACAGACCACCCTTGTGCTTCACCAGGAAGCAAAGATTTTGCTTTTAAATGCTTCAGCTTTCATGAATCAAGCAAAACAATCACAGAATCATTTAGGTTGGAAAAGACGCTTGGGATCATTGTGTCCAACCAATATAAGACTTTTTTTTCTAGGTAAGTTTTAACTAAACTTTGCTTCCCCCCACTCCACTCCCTCCAAAAAGGCAGAATTAAGGACCTTTTAAATCATTTTTATTAGTGGTTTTAAATCAACAGCTCCTGTATTATTGTCAATTAATTCCAAAGAAAGGGATCCAAATTGTAATTCTAACGTACTGAGCAAGTTCAACAGTGTGACTACTGGTTTTTAATGCATAAGCTCAGTGGTCTACACATTAGTAATTGGATTTTTCACTTTGGATTGTTTGCTTCATGAACTATAAAACTAAATACAGTAAGATTAATGTAGTGCATGGAAACAGTTTACTGCGATATCTTGTGCAATAGAGAAGGCAAAACATTGTTCTTTGTTTCTGTGTCTTAATTTTGAAGACCTGCAAACAGTAATCGGAATAGTTAGATCATTAACAACTTGTTCTCTAGGGATCAATGATCCAGTATTTTAAAACAAGGTATGCAATACACATGTTATTTAGCAGACTATGGTGAAATAAGTAAGATTTTCTTCTTAATAGCTTGGTGTATTTAATACTAATTTTCTGCAAGTGTTTCTCTTAAAGGGCATATAATGGTGCACAAAAGCTAAACCATGGCTCCAATTCATTTTCCTGTGCTTCTCAATGTTAGAAAGAGTTCAGTGTTTTGGCCTCTCTGCTATCTTATTTGGGCAAACAGCATTACCCAATAGTCACACTGGACCAGATTTTATTAGCAGCAGGAAAACAGGAAAAAGGCAAGTTCTGAAACAGGAAAGAGTCAGTTCACCAAGACAAGGGAAGCTCTCTCTGCTGTATCCACAAATACCCAATCGTAGGGAGGAAAAAGTTAAGTAATTTTGTTTAGTTTTTGTTGGGTTGTTTCGGGGTGGGGAGAAAGACAGGGTTGTGGTTTGAGGTGGTTTTTTGTTGTTCAGGGTGTGGTTGTTGCTTATTTTGTTGTTGATGTTGTTGTTGTGTGTGGGTTTTTTGTCTGTTTGGTTTGTTTGGTTTTTTTACATTTGTCACCAAAGGTAAACTTGCATACCAGCAGTAGTCAAACCATAGGTCATCAGAGAAAACATTAACTAACAGAAGCGGTCACAAAGCAGCTCTATCAGAACAATGAATGCATTTCACAACAACAGGTTGTGAGAAGAGCCCAGAGCATGGTGGAGAAGCACAAATATGAACAAATATGGGGAAACAAATAATAATTATATTCCCCTCAGTGCAAATGCCATATATGGTGACTATCAATACCGGGAGCAAGCTTAGATGGGACCTGCAGAGCTCATTTGGGGGACTTTAAGGAAGAATATGGGCACCCAGCTATGTGAAATCCAAGCCTGAACAGGTCCCAAGAATGCTGGATTAGTCAGCTGGCCTGGAGGCATGCTAGGAGCAGCATTCAATCTGGGGAGCAGGGACAGAGGAGTTAGCCATTCCCTGAATTGAGAAAGTCTGCTACTAGCTGTTTAGATAACTTCTTGTCACTAACAGTTCCAGCAGTGCTCACAGTTTCTCTTTTGCCATTAAATATTTTTAATGATATCAAGATCAGTAAAAAAAAAAAAAAAAATCAAATCAAGATAGGCAAGGCACATGGTCTGCCACCCTGCCCTTCTCCCACTCCTCCTCCTGATCCACTACTGCTGGCATGTGTCATCTAACCATTTGTGTCCATCCTAACAAAGCAGATCAGGTGTGGCACATTCTATTAAACTGAAAAACTTAACAGGAAACTTTTTCAACGTGGTACTTTCAACAAATGGCAGCAACTGTCATTTAAAGACAGCACTGAACACACTACTTCACAGGTACTAATGAGTCTGGCTTCCTAGAACTGCTACAGGGACTTTAGCCAAATGTTATGTAAGTGTGAAATCAAGATCTGTTCTTCTGTTAGAGTACCTAAGAAACACAAAAAGGGAGAACGGTAATTGTATTTCTTTTTTTTCCAGCTTCCTCAGCTTCTCAAATAGCTCTTAATCATCTTCCCTTCAGGGTAACTTTGGTTCTGAAGCTCACAAGGAGTACGCATTGAGAGGTAGTCCACATCCAGTGTTTGCCTTTCACTCAGTTAAAAAAAACCTGCCACTTTCTTAGTCACTTAAGAGGAAGCACTAACAAGCATTCTGCATTAGAAACACCCTTCTATTTATCTCAAATAAGCATGTATCTTCTATGTAGATTTTGAAACATAAACCATAAATATATGTTATAAAATGACAGAAAAAAAATAAAAATAAATGTTGCCCAGATGTAACTAAACAGAGAAATGTAACACCCAGCAGGTTGCTGTGGAACTTCTGCTGTCCTGGGAATCCCAGGCTGCTGTGCAAGAGCCCGTTGGAAAACATCAAGCAATAACCACTGCACCTTTACATCAAAACAGCTTTAGAAACTAAAACAGATCCTATTTCTTACAGCACTTTTCTGTAAAAGGGAAACAAACATACAGAAAGTCAGAACATGACAGACAAAAACCCCATTCTGTTATTCAGCTCTAAAATAAGAACTACTGAATTTAATCCTCTACTAGTTTGCTAATATCCATCATTTAGTCCCAGTTTGATAGACCACTTATATTCTCTGCCCATAAACCCATTTTACCAAGCATCTCTCAAAAAGTGGCATGTCAAAAGGTGCATTTGTTGAAGAGAATATTTCACTGCTAACAGGACAATATTCACATCCACAGACTGAGCCATCACATTCAGTGGAACCTCAGAGGTCCTGGCCAAGGATGATTGTCCCCTCAGTGATGATGGCTCAAATTGCCAAAGATGGACGTCCAAAGTTGCAGAGGTAAATCACCTGTCTGGATTTTCTAGCGCCTATGAAGTCAAATTCATCTACTTGAATTGCTTGCTCTGAAGCCACCTGGCCATACTTTAAGATTTTGGCAGTATTTGGTAACCACTGTAAGTGAATCCTGCAACAGAATAAGCCAAGAAATACCAGCATCTGTTTGCAAGAGATCCTTGCTAAAAAGCTAATGAAACAGGGTTCTCTCTTTTGCATGTTTCCTAAGAAGGTTATCAGACAACCAAAATAAGCACTGCAAAAGATCCTACGGCTCTCTAATCCTGCCTGCTGTTATTTAGTCTCCCAGCACCAACTCAGATACATCAAGGTATACACAAAACAAAATTTTCCAGATGTAAAAACCGCGTTACATGATCTTTCAGACTTTCATTTTCATACCAAAAGGTTTGCAGAGGGAATCTGGTATTTTATCTCTATAAAACGAAAAGTTTATGCCATTACTGAGTGGAATTTCTAGGGAGTAGATAATTTATATTGATACATGGGACACAAACCCTAACAGACACAGCTAATTATTTTTGTAATTTTATGTTTGGACTAATAGCTCTGACTTGTGATAACACAGCTTACATAAATATTCCTAAATTTATTACTTTGTAACATTATGCGAGAGAACAGATTCCAGTATGCCCACTTCATGTTACAACTGAGGAGAATACATAAGTCAAGCATCCATCCCAGTGCAACATACTACTCCAAGAACAGCAGTAATGTCATTAAAGACTGGATTGTGAGTGCTCACTGACAGTCAACTATGTGATTAATACATCTGCACCAGGGTATAGGATTTCAAGTGTAGGTCTTAGAGGGACTTTTTTTTGTTTGTTTTTATCCCAGGTTAGTCCACCAGAGTTCTCCTTTACCTCTTTCTGAAGTATAAGACCAGTTTTTACTTGGTCATATAACACCTAAGTCAACTCTCTTTATAACAGATTCAAATTTTTCACTCACAGTACGCAGTTTAATCTCTTAGGCACCAAAGTGAACTTTGGATTCAGGTTCTTTAAGCCTGTCATGCCTCAGAAGAGGAGTCTGAGGCAAAATACAATTGGCTAAGATGTACAAAGCATCAGGTCAGAACAGACATGATCCCTGATGATGTCCAAGTCTGAAGTCATAAACATAAAGATGTAATTAAACATATGATAAAATCCAAAACAGAAGTTCTAAAATGAAGTTCTCATTCCAGATTATCTTTATATGTCCATATATTTGGTGTATGAGAACATCCATACTGTTCTAAGTATCTCTCGTATTTTAAAAATTAAATTGCTTATTGCGTATTGGATGACTATCAGAGCAAGTATCTCCACATACAATGCACAAAATGAGGAGTTCAATACAAAATTTAACTCCCCCATACCCAGAGAACATAATCAGATATTTTTTTATATTAAAAAAAAAAAAAAAAGCCCCCCAAAGAAACAATCAGTTTAAGATAACAAGGATAAGCAGATAAAACCATGCAGACTACACTCTCCACCTCTAATTAGAATGGTGGAAATAAAATAGCATACAAACAAGTAACTTGGACAGGATGAGCTATGTAGAATTTCAAAAGCTACAACCTATTAAATCATTTCTGGAAGAGTTTTAAACAAGAAGGGAAATTTGGACCATTCTAACGCTGTTCCAAACAGCAGAATTATCAGCAGATACTAAATGTTCCAAGATTGCTGTAGGAAAGAGAATTGTACATTTCTCTCACCAAAAGATGATCATAAAAATAAATGACATAAGAAAGCAAATAAAAAAGTTAAAGGCTTGCAAACATGTTATTCTAGCAAAGAAACATATTCTAAAATTTTTAAGTCTTAGTGACTGATTAGGCAGTAAAAGGTAAGTAAGTAAATGCAGAACCAAACTTACTCTCTTCAAAACAAGTCTTTAAATTTAAATAATTTAAAGCTAAAGTAAAAAAAAAAAGATATAAAACCCAGTCTCTTGCCTTACAGAAGGAGACTAGAGACTCAGACATTTAAGAGGTTTGCTCTTGTTCTTTTCTGAAGAATAATTTGACTGCCATGTTTCTGAGATGAAAATCATTATTTCTCACCAGGTTTATATTTAGTTCTTAAGGTACAGTGCTGACAATTACAACGAATTCTTAATTGTCCTTTACTAGTTGAGCTGAAGTAGCAAATACTAGGAGTCATGAGGCAGGACCTCAGTATACTAATCTTACCTATTTGTTGCTTTTGGGTTGTTTTTTTTTTCTGGTTGCTAATCTTTTTTAAGCTTATGCTCTACTTTGATAACTATATGGACAAGAGCTATGAAAAGAGAGGTAAAAAACTGAGTTACAGTGGGAATTAATATGATTATATAGGAATAATCAGATGCACTAAATAAGCATTAAACCCTTCTAAAGGGCTGTCTTGCTCACTGACACTCAAGAGACCCATTCAGATGTCCTTGTCCTGTGGAGACTCATGCAATTTTGCTCTATAAGCCAAAGAGGCCTAAACATTTCCACATATACTTCTAGCTCTGGCATAAAAATCTCTCCTGGAGTTCAGAAATAAAGTGAAATATTTGTTCTAAACCTATTTTGAGTAACTGCTAGCTGAAGAAATACAACCCTATAGCAAAATATTAGAACCCTTTACCCACTTGTGGTAGATCCATAGTGGACAGTATATTTTCTATCAGCAGAAAGTCAGTGGTGAACTGTCCCTCATCATGGAGACCCAGACTTAAGCTCTTCAGTTCCCTAACTCTCTCGCAAGTAACAGCCTGGCATGTTTACAGAGTGCTGTCGTGTGTGGAGACCTTTTGGTGATATCTGTCAACTAACCTAGCCACAGGCCAAGAACACAGTAACTACACCCACTCTAACAATAGCAGCTACTATTATGAATGCTTATTTTTGTAAGATAACAACAACCTAGCATGACAAAAAAAATGACAGAAAAAGGTATTCAAAACTTCTGCAAGCATACAGCTAAAAAGGGTTATAGTTTCAGTAACTCCTATTTCAGCTTCTTTAAAATCCACAGTATAATGAGAAAAATGCAGGAATCTTATCTGATGAGGAGGGGAGTCTTTAGTGAGGTAACATAAGATAAAAATAATCAAGGTAGGTAGCATGCAATAATAAAAAATAATACATAATAAACACACAGGTCTGAGATAATGAAGCAAAGAATCCAATTACAGGATAGCAGTGTATGAACTACTTCTTAACAAAAATATATCATTTTTTCCCCATCACCCTTAGTGTATTCCTAACCGATTTTATTTTAAAACATTGCTGCAATAGTATCTCACTTATTACTATGTACACTTACATTTTTAATTTATAGCAATGCATACATACTTCAGAAGAAATGTAGTTCTTGATACTAATTACAAATTGCATCCTATCAGAATAAAAATGCAGTGAGCTCACATTCTTTTGATATGGGCCTAGATAAAGGGTATCCTCAGTTCATGCTTAAAAAAAGGTGACATAAAAATTGCAGACCCATTCATATAGCAGTGTGAAAGTACGATATTAGAGAAGCATTGCTTTACAAGAGCTCCAGCTTGTCACCAGTGATTTGAGGCAGGACATAATTATGAAGAAAAGGAGGGTAATTGTAGTGGGTGACCCTCTTCTGAAGGGAACAGAGGGGCCTATTTGTCAACTGGACCCATCCCACAGGGAAGTCTGCTGCCTCCCAGGTGCTCAGGTTAGAGATGTAAAAAGGAAACTGTGGTCTGGTGCAGCCCTCTGATTATTACCCTTTGCTATTCATCCAGGCTGGCTATGACGAGATTGCAGAGAGAAGTCCAAAGGCTATTAAAAAGGACTTCAGGGCACTGGGGCAACTGTTTGAAGGCTCAGGTGTGCGAGTGGTGTTTTCATCAATCCCTCAAGTGGCAGGGAAGAATACTGAAAGAGGGTGGAAAACACACCTGATTAACACATGGCTCAGGGGCTGGTGCCACCATCAAAATCTGTGTTCTTTGATCATAGAGAAGTTTATATGGCACTGAGTCTGCTGGTGACAGATGAAGTACATCTGTCCCAAAGTGGGAAAAGGATCCTCACATAGAAGCTGGTGGGGCTCACTGAAAGGACTTTAAACTAGGCTCAGAGGGGGAAGGGGATAAAACCAGGCTCACCAGAGATGAGCCTAAGGATGGTCTTCTGTCTGCAGTCCCACTCAAGGTGGGAAATGGCAATAGATGCAACAACAAAAACATTGGGCTCACTAATAGGTTGCTAGCCATAGAAGTGGCTGGGAATGGTCAGATACCAAAAGCGAAAAGTAATTGCTTGACTCCTCTCTGAAATGCTTACACAGCAATGCATGGAGCATGGGGAACAAGTAGGAGGAGTTGCAGATCTGGGTTAGGTTGCATGGCTATGACATAATCAGAATCACTGAAACATGGTGGGACAGCTCCCATGACTGGAATGTTGTCATGGATGGCTATATACTATTTAAGACAGACAGAGCAACAAGGCAAGGAGGTGGTGTTGCTCTTTATGTATGAGAGAAACTGTAATGTACTGAGTTCTATCCAGGGAGGGAGATATGGCAGGTTGAAAGCTTGTGGGTAAAATAAGGGACATGCAATTGGGGGTGAAACTGTTGTGGGTGGCTACTATAGACCACTAACACAAGAAGATGTTGATGAGGCCTTCTACAGTCAACTGGAAGTAGCCTCTAGATCACACTCCTTAGTACCCCCGATATTTGTGGGAAAGCCCACACACCTAAGCGTATTCAGTCCAAAAGGTTCTTGCAGTGCATCGATGATAATTTTCTATTGCAGGTAGTGGAGAAACCAATGAGGAGAGGTGCATTGCTGGACCTTATATTAATTAATAATTAAGGTCTGGTTGGGAACAGCCTTGGCAACGGTGACCATGACATTGTGGAGTTTAGTATTTTACAAGGAAGTATTTTACAAGGAAGAAGCATACAGTTGAAAATGGTTATCATTTCAGTAACTCCTATTTCAGCTTGGATACCTGGATATCAGGAAGAAGTTCTTTACACTGAAGGTGGCAGAACAGTGGAATAGGCTACCCAGGGAAGTGGTTGAGGCCCCATCCCTGGAGATATTCAAGGTGAGGTTGGACAAGGCTCTGAGCAGCCTGGTCTACTTGAGGGTATCCCTGCTCACTGCAGGGGGGCTGGACTAGATGACCTTTGGAGGTCCCTTCCAGCCCGAGCCATTCTATGATTCTATGATTCTAAATACCTACTTGACTGGCACACTGGTTCCATACTCTGCATAGCAAGAGCCAGTTTTTGCTTTCCTGACCTTACAGCTGTGCAGAGCAACCCAAATCTTCCAGCAGATATTTTTTCCCCCCCTACAGATGCTATTCTGCTGCTACATGAAGGAGATGGGAGGCATGAATGGACAGAGAGACAGGTGGGGAGAGGGGGATGATGAGCTGATTCTGCTGAGCTAATATCGTATCTGGACTCAACAATGAACGAGACACAATCCTCAGAATGACTCAGCCTGGGGAAACATGCTGCTTCCCAGCCTCACCTTGTCCCCATCACTCAGCCACTGTCCCATGAGAGACCAGCCCATGGCTGCCACCCAAATGCATTTCGCAGCCAGAACAGCTAAAGCCAGGCAGTTTCTGAGATGCAGACAGGCTGTGTGTGCCGAAAGGCAGCCAGGCAAAACAGGGGTTGATGCTCTGCAGGACGAGCTATGTATGGCTGACATATTGCTTGGTCTCTCACAGACCTCCTGAAAGCAGCTGTCAGAGCCCGTCTTGTTCCAGCTCCCTGCCTCTCTAGACATGCTGATAATTCTGCTTTGCTCTGCGTGTTCCTGGTTTGTTCCTCTATGAGAGTGAGAGGGTTTGAGCACTGGGAGCTTCACTGCTGCTGAAGAGCATCAAGAGCACCCAGTGCAGCAGAAAAATGGAAGGCACGAGACCTCAAGCAGCCCCCTGGACTACACCTCATGCCCCAGAGCTCCTGCCAGGGGGACAGAATGCTGCTCACATCTTGGATGAAGTTCAGGGAGCTGGGGAAGGTAGCAATATGTTCTTCTGCTCTTGCTCCTGTGAGCAGGAGCTGTCTCAAGTGCCTTCTTTGGGTGAGCTCCACATGAGCATCTCTAGCCTCTTCCTTCCTAAAGCGGCTCTCTGAGCCTCGCAGGGGTCAGTGGCTCCCCCAGCCCCAAGGAGCTGAGGCCATCCCCACCCTCTCCCCAGCCAGGGCACCATGAGCACCATATGCTGCAGAAGCCATGTCTCACTCGAGTGGGTGCAAAACCCCTCACTGGGGCTGGGTGGGCATGAGCTCTGGAGCAGGGCATGGCAATGCTTGGCTCCTGCCAGAGCCCTGAATCTTTTAAGGGAGGTGGTTGGCATAACCTCCTCAGACTAGGAGATGTTAGACACCCCTCACCCCCAAGCCAGCTCCACCTTTCTGGAGGATACAGGCCAGTGCTGATTAACACGGCGATGAGCATCTTTCTGAGGACATGCAAATAAAACCACAGCCCTTCTCACTCCTTAAACACTGGGGGAAAAGAGTTACCCACGCTGGCTGTTTACAATAAACACCTTAGTGCAGAAGCCAAAGAGTGACAGCTCTGAATATGGCATGTCAACTCCAGCTGTCCCAGAAGGACCTGTCAAACTGTCACACAGCATTAACTGCAACACATTACTGCATAGCTCCCTGCAACCAGCTCCAGCACAGGGCTGCAGCACTCCTCCTGTGCTGCAGCACCCAGAGCCCCAGTGTGTGGGAGCGCTACACATTACCTCCCTGGGTAGCCACTCAGCCAAGGGATGCTGGCTACCACTTTTGTTACCTGGCCTCTTGCACCTCTTCTCCTACAGCAGGATGCCCACGATCTGCTGCCAATGGGATCAGGCTGAAACACCAACTAGCTGCCACTCGAGCACCTAGAGCTGGGGCTGGGATTGTGGACACGGCAGGGGAAATGATGGTTGCCCCGGGCATCCCTGAGTCCCCCAGGATGAAGCCCCACTCCCCATCCCCATCCCTTCCCTTGCCACATGCTATCTGCCCCTGGCTGTGCCTCCGAGCTGCTGCAGTGTGAAGTAAACAGATCTGCCCACAGCACCACTACTTTGCTTTCGCCAAACCCACTTTGCAGCAGGTTGAGCGTGCTGCTGGACTGCGGCCAAGCCTGCGAGGAGAGGAGGCACAGCCCGGCACGGCAGTGGCAGCTCCCTAAACCCGTTCACACTGGTCACATCAGCACCCAGAGAGCATCGCAGAGCCAGGATCTATGTTGCTCCTCCGCTGCAAGTGAAACCACTGCCTGTGTTCTCCACAGCTGTTGCCTTGGCACTTTTGGTGAATGACAATTTGTAGTCTCTGGCGAGAACACATAAAATGACAAGAAGTGGAAGAGAGAGATGAAGCTTGGTCTTGGGAGCTCACTGCCCCTTTCTCTGCCTGCTAGGATTGATGCTTTGAGGCAGTGACTGGCTCCAGGCAGCTGTGAGGCCAGGGTCGAGCATCACTTCTCCCATTTCCTACTTCACTGTCCATATTAAAATCCTTTTGCTAGTCTACAAAAAAGGTAATCAAAATGATAACAACAACCAAACACCCTCAGCAGATGAGCCAGTTGATCCTTAATACCTCCTGGCTACCAGCAGCTTGCTGTCATGGGGAGGCAAGAACTACCATCTCTGTCCTGGGGCTATGATGGACATCCATCTGGGAAAGCTGGGGGGCTCCCAGGAGTAGGAAGAGACAGGCTGGGGGTTCATCTCTAGCCCCAGGGTTCAGTGATGACTGCAGCAGTGGCCAAGCCCTCATAGAAGGGGAATGTTTCTCTTAATAGCCCTACACAGTGAAGCACAAAGGATGGAAGGCCACCAGGACAGATGGAAGGAAGGGCACTAACCCAAAGTGCACCCTGGGAGAAGGTCAGTCACAGTCCCCCAAACTCTTCCAGCTCAGAAAAGCTACCCACTGGGCAGAGGTACCCTGGGAAGGAGGTGTGTGCAAGATCTCAAGAGAGAGGAGCTGGGCTCAAGGCCCACCAGGCAACAGACCTGATAAATCCATACAAACCATCCCATCCCGCTGACTGTTAACTAGGCATGAGAATGGGCTCTCTGCAAGCATGGGAAGGGGTTGCAATGATGTTGGAGGGGGGCAGGCAGCCTGCCTGGCTCCAGGGGAAGGTGGCTTGCACAAACCACTCTTCTTGCTGAACACACTGGAATGCTCTGGCATCCTCAGCACTCAGCTAGCCAGCTCCTCGGAGCCACAGGGCGAGAGAGGAGCTTCTGGTCAGGCCTGACTGCTGGCAGGAAGCTGCTTCGGTGCTGGGGAAGAAGGAGAGCTGACAAGCTTCCTGTGCTTGTGTTCGACCATAAAACCAACTATCCTCCTTGCAATTAAAAAGGAGGAGAGACAAACCCCTCTGACCCAGAGCATCTGCAAATCCTAGAGCCAGAGCCCAGAGCAGAGGAAGGAGGGGCAGCTCTCCTGGAGGCACGGCTCCCCGTCAGCTGATTCACGCGCTGGGGATGGGTTATGCAGCGGCACTTTCGGTAACAACAGGTGGTACCACAAATTTGCAGGACAGAAATGAGATGTTCCCAAGTCCTTGATCACCTTCTTACAGCCCCACCAGTCCTGCTGCTGCAGACGTAGTGGTCGAGGTATATTGCAGGCTACAGGCAATAAGAGTCTCAGGGTCTAGGGGCAGTTTCCAAATAACGCCTAGGGCCACTGAGGCAGACGTGCAGCACTATTGACTGAGAGATGCTTCTCAGTCTCCTCGGAGCTGTGGCTGGGGCATCGCTTACACTCAGTGCAGGGCTGGGAGATGGGAGACTTATCTGAGGCAGCTCCTTCAGGGACAGGCAGGTGCAGAGCTCCGCAACCAAATCACAGAGGCAGCCGGAGACCCACAGACGTTATACCTGGCCTTTGCTCTTCATGCTGAGCAGAGCGATTCCTGGGGAGGTAGCCTGTGCTGAAGCTCGGGTAACAAACTGCCACCGTCCCAGCAAAGAAGCCTGCAGGATCTGTGGTTAGCAGACAGGAATTCAAGCCATTTCCACAAGGCCCCTCTGAACAAGCACCAGGTGAAGGAGCAAAAGAGGAGATGCTGTCATCTCAAACCAGCCTGGGAGATGGACCTTCCTCATGTGCTACTGTCACTCTGGCTGGATGCCAGCATGATTCCTCCTGACCACACATCCCAGCCTGACTTCATTGGCCCTGTAAAACCCACACACAGCAGTTTGGTTGCACCGGGATCCCTGCCGACACCTCACTTGCAAGAATATTGCTGAAGGCAGGTAAACACAGGCAAGTTATTAGTATCAGCATTAGCGGAGACTAACTTGGACCTTGTCCTGCATGAACAGGTAGCAAGGGAAGGCATTGCCATAAAGAGATCTCCTCTGAAGAGCTGAGACAAAGCAAACACCGTCATCCTCCTCTTACAGAACCAAGGGATGATAGCTAAGACCAGACCATCCAGCTTCTCTCCCACAGCCACAAGGTCTTTCTCCCTCCCCAGAGGAACTCACAACTGTGGGACAGCCCATTCTCTGAGGAACACTCCCTTTCCTTGTCCAGCTCAGGCCTGGGCCCCCTTTGGGACTACAGGATTCTGACAGGGGAAAATCAGCATTTTATTGCTGGTAAGCATCAGTGAGGCACACACTGTGCTGCATTGGCTGCGATTGTACAGATCCCCAGATTGACAAACTCAGCTAATAGGGTGGGGATCCTGGCTCCCAAGGTCCCCACCCCAGGCAGGACCAGGTATCTAATGCCTCTCAGAAATGCTTCTCTAATCACCAGGGTTACAGAAGGAGCAGACTCAAGGCTCTTCTGCTCGAGTTCTCTGTAGCAAGTGAAAAAAGGAGTCTCATGAGAGTTGCTCAGAGGTGATGCAGCAGCAGCCAGAAGGAGAATTACCAGATGCTCCATGCACAGAATACAATTCCCATTAAAGAGAGGAAAAAAAAAATAAGCAAAGCACAAAAAAACCAACCAAGCACTGAACCACTTCAGAGTGTCCTCTGACTAACCTGAAGAAAGGATCCTCTGTCAGCGAGAGCTCACATACTGGGAGATGCTCCCAGCGCTGCCTCTCCCTGCACCATGTCCCACCGCCTTACCCCACTTGTGAGATGATATGGAGCTGCCTCTCAGGGCGGCTGCAGAGAGAAAATTCCATGGGGTGTGTGGGATCTCTGAGCCAATGCGTTGGGTGCAAAGTGCTTTGTAGTCTTACCTCAGTGTGGGAGGTATCACCTGCTTCCCCCCGGCAGGAATCAAAGTGGGGACTGCAGGGTGTGGGACAAACACTGCTAGAGTGTCCCAGCACCCCAGGCCTACCCGACCACGGCTTTGGTTGCCTGGTGATGGGGGGAACCCTCCCCCAGAGTCGGGTGCTGGGGCCAGGTGAGAGCTGCCAGAAGGAGCATGCCATGGACCCCCCCCAGCCAATGCCCAGGCAGCCAGTCCCTCTGGCTGGAGCACTCCCCCACACAGCCTGGGGGAGGGACCGGGAAAAGAGCCACTAGGGCTTGTTAACCAGGCATCTGACTAGTGGGGATGGGAATTAAAGGCTTCCTAGAGAGACTGGCACTGGGATCCAGATTTAGCAGCGCCATTCCTTGGGGACTGCAAAGACAAAGTAAACTCCTGGGGGATTAAATATGAAGAACATATCAAACAGATAAACTGAGACTTATACAAGCAAAGAGACGACTGGGGCTGAAGCGGGAGAGGCCTCCAATATCTGGTTGATGGCAGTGCAGAAGCAAGGCCTGGAGGATAGAGCAGGCAATAAAGAGGAGCTGAGTTTGCAAGGCAGAGCCACCCTGGGAGCAATGCTGGTGCAGGGGAGCAGGGACAGATGCAGTGCCCTGCTCCTGCCTGGAGAAGGATGAGGAGACTGCATGGCTCAGCACACACTGGGATAAGTGCTGTGAGAAACCTCAGCCACTGCTTAGCAGTCAGGTCAGGCAGCACCAATGCCATCCAGGCACCTGGAAGAGGACGTGCTGGTTTTTCTCTTGCAGTCAGACAGCACAGAGATGGTTTAACCTCTGCACCATGGACCAGGATGGTTTCTGTATTGATGCCTGTCCCAGACCCACAGGCATCGCAGGCCCTGTGGACAGCACACATGGGCTTTGCAAGAGCAAGACAGAGAAATAATTCAAGACCAGAACAAGCTCTGCTTCCCATGCTTAATGGGCAGCAAACCCGAGAGACAGCTTGCAAGCCTGCGGAGAGCTGCCTGCCTCTTCTTCTCTGGGGCTGTGGATGGCTGAGACCTTGGAGCTGGGCATTTCCTTTCCTCGCTGCCACATCCCAGATGGCAAGCAGCCTCCTTCTCGTGGCCTTTCAAGCCTTTGCCAACACTGGGCAAGACCAAGCTTTGCTGCTTTCCACTCCAACACAGGCTGCTTGGTTTACCACCTCAGGCATGGGTGTCCTGCCCCCCAGCTGGCTGCTCCCAGCTCTCCGTGGCTGGGGGTGGAGTGTGCATGCCCTGTGCAGGCCCTGGGGACAAGGACCCAGGCTCTCCATTCAGCTGTTGCAGTTCTCCTCTGTCTCCTGGAAACGCTGCCACGTGGAAGCTGCTGCCTGGGGAGTGAGTCACACTGCTGGGTGGGCGAGGGCAGCAGGCAGGCTTGCCAAGCACCAGCCACCGCTCACCCCCTGAGACCCTCCACTCTGCTGGGTGCTGTGCCATGGTGGCACGGGGCAGAAAGCCAGGATGTCCCCATGGAGTAGCATTTCTCACAGCTGGGTGACAGCCCCATCTCTCCCGCCCCACTCCCCACCTCCAGTAGCTGCTAAAGTGCTGCAAAATGTTTCCCAGTGGCTGCTTTTCCATGCTATGGCATCAGGGAGAGAGGGAGCAGCCCTGGGAAGGCAGCTCCTGCAGAGACAGAGACTCCATGTGCCACTACACGGAGGCATGTGTCCTGAGAAAATCCACCCTGCCCAGCTCAGAGGCTTTGGGGCTGAGGTGAGCACAGGCATAGGGCAAGAAAGGGACTTGCAGAAGGTGGTCACTGATGGTGCAGAAGCCCATGTGCAAAAGACTCACCCTGAGCCTCTTCACCCTGAGGGAAGCATCCCCAAGCCACAGGACAGCAGCTCAGCCACTTCCCTTGGGGATTACCTCCTCACTTGTCCTCAAAGATAGCACAAGCTCCCCAAAAACTAATGGAATGATAAGCACCTCTTCTGAAAGAGAGCAATTACCACAAAATACAGGTTATGTAAATACCTTTGTTATCAAAATATGTTCCCTGAATGCTGAGTAGGAAAGAAAAAAGCTGCAGAGAACAAAAATTCATTTAGCCAAGAGCTGCATCACGTCTCTTCAAAGTGCGAAGAGACAGAGGTATCTCCTTGGGGAGAGGGGCTTCAGGAGGCCATCACAGCCCACTGACTGTCATGCCGGGGGCAGAGCAGTGCTTGGCATTTCCCTTTTCCCCCAAAGCACTTCAGAGCCATTACTATTGCTCCCTTTGGAAGAATAAGGAAAGTGAGGCACAGAAGGAGAAGGCACTTGGCCACTGAGACCAAGTGTGCTGAGACACAGAAGAGGTTAAGGTGCTGTTGCCAGGATGCCCTAAGCCAGGTATGGAGGAGGGCACCCTGCTGCTTCCCATTCCTCTGAGAGTGCTTCCGGTATTTGCTGCTGTGGAGTGACAGGTCAGATGTGCTGGAGTCAGCTTCATGTGGAGCAGAGGTGTTGAGAGAGGCAACAAGAGCACAGGGTTGGGTAAAAAAAAAATTATGTGAGCTACTCAGGGTGGGCTGGGATGGCTGCAGACACCACAGCAGACAGGAGGCTGGTGAGTAGAGGGCTAAGGGGGAACCTGTGTGTCTCACTTCAACAGGCTGGGACTTCCCTGAATCGGCACATGCTCCCTGTCATGTAGGCAATGGTGTTCCCAAGGCCTGACATTACTGGCTCCAGAAGAGCAGAGCTCAGCATGCCACCCACCACTGCACTGCCCTGGTCATTCTCCTCTGTTCTGGGTTTCTTCCAGCCTCATCCACTGCCACGATGGGTCCGTTTTGCAATCCCAATCCCTTGAGTGGGCTGCATAGCTGGTGCTAAAGCCACAAGGGTGAACAAAGCTACTTCAGAGCTGAGAGCAGAGCAGTCCACAAGCATGGTGCCACCCTTGGTGACAGCAAAGGACCCTGACAACTGTTTCGGCTTTGCAAGCAATGCAGATTTGGAAGGATCAAGTAGTGATTTGGAAGGACAGAGGGTGATGCATGTGAGAGCAGGACCATCAGGCAGCACAGCAGTGGTGTCACTCTTTCACACCTGGCCACCACATTTCCCCTGGTGCAAGGTAGGGCTAGCAGGGACAGCAGATACAATACTGCCGTGCTATAACCACTCGGCCTCCCTGAGTGGGAACAACCACTTCTCACATTGTCACTGGAGCCACCAGACCCTCACGCAGATCTGAGCTCCTGGCACAACAGTCTCTGCCCTGTGCATGCTCACCTGCCTGGCAGTAGTCACTTGCCAAGTCCCACTGACATTACATGGGTAGGAAGGACGACTCATGACGCAGTAAATGCCAGCAGAACCAGCCACGCGATGATATTTCCTATCCCCGTGCAGCAGAGAAGCTATAAGTCAGCTGGAATGTTCTTTGCATCATCTCCATGCATCAATGCCAGGCAGATTTGGGTAGCAGTGCAGGCACCTCTGTGACAGTCGGCAGCCCAGCACCCCTTCCCACAGACAGTGGCAGAAGCAAGTCCCCAGTGTGAGTGCCTCCCTGGGCAGCACTGGTGACCCCCTCCCACTGCCAGCATTGTCTGGCCAGAGATAGCGAAGCACCTACACTGGTGCTCCAGGGCAGATGGGGATCCAGATTTGGCAGGCGATCTGGGAACCCCCAAAATATGAGTTCCCACCTGCCCTGGACCACCAAAGGAGATCCTGGCCTGCAGCAGCCAGCCAGTCCCCCTCTCAGCTGCTCCCGATGGCCTGGCTGTCCCAGCACATGGTACCCATTGCCACAGGGCAGCCTTTCTCACTCCCAGTCCTAGGGAAAGACCCTGTCCTCCCTCCTCTTGCCGCAGCCCCTCCTTGGGCACCTTTCCAGCACAGACTGTTTGAGAACAGTGTGGTGCAGCTATTGCACACACAGGTGGTGCCCCATGTAGGCCAGTGGCATCTCTTGCCCAGGAGGCATGTGGCTCCTCCAGCTGCTGCCCTGGTGCAGCTGGTTGGGACAGACCCCAACCCAAACCAGCACAGGGAAAAGCTTCAAAGTCAGTTAGGCCTTTTTTTTTTTTCCATTTCCGGGGTGAAATGCCTGCCTGAGGACCAAGACTTTGTGTGTTTAGGCCATGACAGCAGCTGCCTCTTCAAATCCGTCTCTGGATTTGACTGCCCTAATAATATTTCCAGAATCCAGAAGTTTCTCTGCACATCCAGAAAAAGATGGTCCTCACCCCCAGCTGCTCCAAAGCCCATGCCCAGCTGCCCAAGCCCTTCCCAGCCCTGCCTTGCCCAAAGGCAGGTCTCCTCCACCACAGAAAGCCACGGCTGGCCTCTCGGAGCTCCTGCAAAGCCTGCTGTGTTTGCTCACAATAACGTATGTGTTGGATTTGCTTTTGATCAGGAAAAAAACCCAACTTCTCCTCATCTTCCCCCTGTCTTGAGCTCACACTGCCTCAGGAGAGACAGAAAGTTAAATTTGTGGACAATGTGAGAAAAGCCAGATTCCTCCTGCTACATCTATCCACAGCAAGCAGTGCGGGCGCTTTACAGATACCCTATGACACCAGTAATCCTACCTGCTGCTGATACAGCTCCTGACTTCTCTCAGTTAGCTCGAAACCCTCCTACTCTTTTCCAAAATCAAGCACCCTGTGTTCTGCTAGGGGAGCAAGGGGCTTGCTGGAGGTGCCAGTCCACTCTGTAGGAGTAACCTCAGTTTCTACACACTTCAGGTAGAATGAGCCTGGCCTCGACAGCTACATGCTGGGGACCAAGTGACTGGGTGGCAGCGCCTGTTCTTTCCTCCTCACCAGCCAGCACCTCACTCCTGACTGCTTCAGCATCCCGCAGGCTGCTCCACCACCTTCGTTCCCCCCAGCAACCCCACTATGCCACCCCCACCACCCCAGACCTGCTGCTGTGGCATCCCTGCATCCAAACCAAGGGAAGGGTTTGAGGAGTTGCTGAGCTTTTTTCTTAACATGGCACGCTGAAACGCCACGGCTTCACAGCAGAGATGGCCTGTGGAGGAATGGAGGGAGCAACCTCCAAACTGCTCCTTGCGAAAGGACAGATTGCTTCAAGTGCCTGCGGGCAGTGCCTTCTTGCTGCTCTCACCCCCTGAATGTAGTGCTGTCTGGTAAGCCTCAGTACTGTGGACCAGTCCATGGTTTTCACGTGGGTAAGCCTCCCATTGCAGGCCAAAGACAATGGAAGCAAGCAATAACAGAGATGAAGAGAGGGGAATGGACACTCAAACATGGCTGCAGACAGTGACAGAAGCGGGTGCAGGATACAAGGGTGCATTTAAACAGTGGGAATACAGAGAGGCAGAGCAAGGAATTACGACCTGAAAGAAGCAGTTAAGCCTCCAGAGAGGAAACACACAGCAGGGCATGGACCGAGGCTGGATATCCACACAGGGATATGAACCCACCTGATCCAAGTGAGAGAGGCATTCTCTCACTTGTTCACAGATGAGCACAGCACTTGCTGTAGGCTATGCCACATCCAGGCAACAACAGGGACCAGATCTGCTCAAAAAAGGCCCCAAATCTGGATGTAGGTCAGAAACACAAGTTCCTTGGGGAAGGAACCACATCTTTTGCATCCTCTGCATCTGTCCGAGTGCCCACATGAAGAGCTGGCAGGACAGCAGTGCTCTGTATCCAGCCTGCCCACAGCACTTGCAGGAGCAGGCTGGAAACCAGTGTTGCCTGCAGTCTTGCTGGGCCTCTATAGGCATTTCAGCTGAGACATGACTTCAGATTTGTTAAAGCATTTATGATATGAATGATGGCAGAAGGATATTGGCTACACCACATCGACTGCCCTTCATGCATCCTTTTTAGTATTGCTCCTTTTAATAACTCCAGTTAATATTACATGCCTCTATCAAGAGTCCTTTTAGACCAGCAGCCTCTGAGTTGCTTGAAAACTGCTGCAGCAACTGAAAGCCACTGTCAGGAGGGCTCAATGCCAGCCCGCTTCCCAGGGCTGCCAGCACTGGAAAACTGGTGGATCAACCATGGCCCCTTTCCTGGCATGTGCTGAGAGTCAGAAGAAGCAGAGATGAGATAGGAGCAGCTCTGACCTACTGGGGTTGAGAGAACCAGGGGACTGCAGAGCTTGTTGGACTCAAGAGATCCCATGGCTATGTTTCAAAACATTCCTAGCCAGAGAGTAAGGGTGAGTTTCCAGTCCAGCATTCACAAAAAACGTGCTTGGCCTCACAAGATTTATTTGGCCAAGTCTGGACATTGAATTCCAGTGAGAGAGAGGGTTTTGCTTTATGGGCAAGTCTCGGTACAGCCTTAATGGTGAAGTCAATTTACCAACACCACCATAATACTCTATAAATTATTAGGTATCTCTTCCAATTTATCTTACCATAAAATGCTGCGTCAGTTTTGGAGACAGTAATTTTTTTTTTTTTACACTGTTGCAATAACCAAAAGGATATTTTATTGCTTGAATGGCAGTGTAAATACATTCATCCATTTGCCAGGATTCTGTGGTACACTTTCCTCTCTAATGGCTCTACAAACATACATACATCCAAGATTTATACACAGATTTTCCATACTTTGCTTTTTAATTTACATAATATGTGAAAATTTCTATATAAAAAGAAGTAGAGCACCAAGCAATTCCTGCCAACACAGCGAATTCAGCACTCGCACTACTCCAGTTTCCCCGTGGTGCCCCTGCTCTGGGGATCCCATAACGGCCTTTGGGATCCCACCTTTTAGCTTGGAACTGCCAGAGAGAAGGAGGGCTGAGAGGGAGGTGGGCAAGGACCCCAGGGTCAGCTCAGCATGAGAATCCCCAAGAGAAGAAATGTGAGCAGAGCAGGTTCTGTCAACACTGTTGATCTCCACCACCATCTCATCTGGCACCTTCCTCAATTGCCCTGGTGAAGCACTGTCTTTTTTTTCTTAAATAAATGTACTGGAATTATAACTCTGATTGATATGAATATGTAACAATGCTGCTTTATTATTAGCAGCTGCATTATCAGTTCTCTCCTTGCTATTGGGATGAGATATGTGACAATATGTGGTTTGAAAACTGAAGAGAAATGCAACCTGCAAACGCTGTGGCAGTGAGATAATTTCACACCTTTTCCCAGTGAGGAGGCCAGGCCGACAGAAACACAATGATCATGGATGGATCACCATCACTCCTTCTGCCCAGTCACGAGAGTAGGCACTGGGACAGCTCCACAGAGTGGATGGTCCTGAGAACACCACACAGCCACCTGCAAAAGGATTTGCAGCCAAGGTCCCTAGCACAGGCAGGAGACACCCCTTCAAGCCAGAGGGGGCCACAGCCAGCTTTAACCTCTGCAGATGGAGGTCATTTGGTACAGAACATCATACAAGTCTCCCTGGCATGGGTCATAAACTCCCTTTGTGGTTTGCTTTCCTTACTCCCTCCATCACCACCCTGGAGGCTTAAATGAAAACAAGATTACAGAGGAGATTAGTTTAGACAGATTTTTGATGAGCTATTTTAGATGTAAATTATGCCAGCTTCATCAACGCCCAACTGTTCTTTCCTGAGATCCCTGCATCGATTGGCTTGCTAAGACCAGGCAACCAGGTGCTTGCTGTGGGCAAGCATTGTCTAGAAAAACTTATTATGAGGTCCAAACAGTAGCAAGATGCTATAGTGCTACATATATATATATACACATCCATATACACAGACACATGCATATATATGCACATACACATAGGCACCCAAGAACTTCCCATGCTCATTGATTAGCTAAATAGTGACAAACACACAAGTCTTCCAAAGCCCCTGTCCGCTGGCCTTCAGTCCTATAGATCACTCATTTCAGCTACCTGTGCCAACGCAGCTGACACTTTCCTCAGCCTTAGCTAATCCCAGGAAAGAGTAGAGCATCAGGCAGCATGGTCCAAAGCAAGGCTGGACCCAAGGTATGGGCCATGGGATAACACTCTGTCCCGATGCACCATGAGTTAGCACGAGTTAGCACACTTGGTGAGGTGAGCAACACTTGCTGCTGTGGCAGCTGAAGGGCTCCCAGCCCTGGGCAAGGCTGGGGCGTGGGGCTCTGCAGCACCAGTGCAAAATGGCCACAGCCTGAACTTTGCTACAGCAAACCTGGCAAGAGGCTTTGCGATTCCTCTCACGAGCATCACTGCACTTTTTGTTCCACGACCCTGGAGAACAGAGCAGCCAGGCTCCCAGTGCACAGTGCTGCTTCATGGAGAGTTTAGTGGCACTGTCCCAAACTGAAAGGACAACAGCTTGGTTCACATCAGCTCCAGCCCCCAGCCCCTCTCCTGCAGTGCTACCAACACCTGCTACCCCCACATTAGGCGGCTGCCTGCACTACAAAGGTGCATGCAGTGCAGGCAGCTAGGCAACAAGGACCTTGAGCAGAGTACCATGACTCCAGCTGCTGCAAGCACTTTGCCACTTCCAAGGGACAAGAGCCAACCTGAGCCCCAAGGAGATGAAGCTGGCCAAGTCCCCAGAGCACACAGGAGCCCTTCTCCACTTGCTCCCTGCTACCTGGAGGGAGACAGCTCTAGAGCGGCAGCACACTTTGCCTTTCCCTAAGCAGACATGGCAGCTAACTGTCTCCCCTGACACATTCCCACAGTTCCACCTGCTTGGAGCTGAGCCAGGTCCCATGTGCTTCCTGAATGCATTGTCTCACAGCTCGCACCACCAGCCCAGGGAATGGCACAAAGAAAAACCCTCCCTGGCAAGATGGGTGCAGCCTGTCTCATCCATCCCCCTCTCCAGCCAGCCCCTCCAAGGCAATGCTACAGCAGAATTCATTTTGCACATCTGTCTCAAGTATCCCACATGAAGAATCCCTGGATACATCATCCTGCCTGCAATCAGAAGAGGCAGTGCAAGCTGGCAGAGGTGTTTACATCACAATGTCATATATTAGGAAGAAAAGTGCAGTAGCTCAAGTGTGGCCAAGACAGTACAATAATGTGGGACAGACATTAAAGGGTTCATACCCAAAGACTCTGGGGTGCCTCACCTTGCTCTTCAAAGGGGAGCTGCATCTCCCTCATATGAACAGACACGCATGTTCCCACCTGTGATAATCCATCTCTGCATGTTATGCTGTCCCTTTCACCACCGGGACCTGGCACGGTGCTTGTCTGCACGGGTATGTATCTATTAATACAAAACCAGGCTTCCTAGGTAATCAATAATGCTATTTAAGAGATAAATCTCACTATTGACTGGCTGCTGAGGCCAGCTCCTGGTTAATTTAAAAGAGAGTGAGAACACTCCGACGTGTTCCCAACATCACCGGACATACCTGAGTGCCCAGACTGTGCACAGAGGAATGGTTTGGGCTGGGGATTGATTGGGCCTTCAGTCTCCAGGTTACAAAGGGACGGGGCTGTGCAAGAACTTGTCTTCTAAGGGGGATGCAACTCCACTGCCAAACACCTCTGTGACCTCAGACCAGAGCCTCAAGTCTCTTTAAACCCACCAGGGACCACAAGGTACAGTTAGGCAGAGACACACGGAGTTTTACACAGCTGAGGATGCGTGCACCCTTGGGGAAGAAAAGGCCCATTTGTGAACATGTGTGAACACTTGCTGTGTCATGCACAAATTAAAACTGGACATTGTGTTCCCTGAGACCCTGAGCTGTGGCTGTGACAGATTTGAGGCTCCTCTACCATCCTTCACCCAGCCTTGGTCTTTTGATATCTCTTCAAGTCGGCTGAAGGGGCCCACAAAGGTAGCTCCTGGCCACATATCTCTGTTCTGGATGCAGGATGCTGGGGTGCATATGGGGCCTCCCCCAACTCATCTCTGGCCCTTCGTTTTTGGAAAAGGACAACTCCCACCAGAATAGGTCAGATCAGAGGATGAGCAGAGCTCACCCAGCCTCACTGGGGAAGGTGTGTGAAGAAATCATTCCTCTCCTCCCTGTGGAGAGAGACATCCTTTGCAATCATTCAAGGGAGAACAGAAGAAAGGAAAGCTCTGCTGAACCGAAAGGACAGTACTGACATGCCAATAGACTATTACTGCACTGCCCAGAGGTAATGTTCAGCCAGATTGGAGATTTCCAGCCTTCCAAGCAGCAAGGACCTGAACAGACTCCCAGAAGGAGCCAAAGAAGAAGAAAGACTCTGGTTTAGGTAGGCTGGATCAATTGGAAAAAAGATGTGTCCTTCAGCAATCCAGGGACATCTTCCAGCCCACGGTGCCTGAGGCCACCACATCTCTGAACTATACAGCTTTAGGATGGATAGTGCTACATTTCCTTATGTGTTCCCAAGTTTCTTCCTGGCTGATGTGGATCCATGTCTCTATCCCCTAATATCTAAGACAGAGCAACTCAACAGCACCGGTGCTGCAGATGGATGCTGGATGGGAAGGAGCACATCCAAACAAGCCCTGCTCTGCCAGGGAGCAAAAAGCCCCATAACTGATATCAGTTCATCTCCCTCTTCCCATCGCAGGCTCTGAGACATCACCCAGCAGAGCCACAGCTGAGCCCTGGGAGGGGAAGGGGGCACTGAAAAGTATCTTAGCCTCTGGAGATTTGGATTGCCTTCCGTCCCATGGCAGGAGAGATGGGAGCAGTCCTGCTGCCCCAGGCTGCAGCGATGGTGGGGGGCTTATTTGGTGGAAAAAAACCCCAGGTGAGCGAAGCCTTGTTCCAGCCAGACAGGAGGCTCCTCAAGGAAGCAGCTGACTTGATCATTATATAAACACTTTTTTTCACTAGAGAACTGTGGTGCCTGCAGGCTGGAATGACAGTGAACTCCTGAGTACAAATCAGGAGAGGTGCTTGCTGCTGATTCCAGTGGGAGGGGAGAAGGACCCTAAGGTGCTAAGACAGATCCAAGGACTGACGCTTTGTCCTTCACTGCCAAGGAGCAGCCACCAAGCAAGCCATAAAACCATCTTCCTGGTAGCACAGGGTTGCGACTGGAGGCAAAATCCCAGCTCTGCAGACCCGGAAGCAAGTCCCAGAGCTCCGCTTCCCGCTTGTCCCCAGTGAGCCCCCATGAGCTCAAGCAGTGAAGCAAAACATGATGGCAGCTGATGCAAACATCACCTATCTCCTGACTGCTTTCCACTCGGGGACTTCCATGCTATACTGAGCTTTATGCTTTTAGGCTTCATTTTAAAGCTCAAACTAGCTTACTTCAAGGCAGAAATGAACTCCAGATCTTTCTGCAAGCACACCGTTGTTCACTGCAAGTGACATCAGGATGCCATCCTGCCACAGGAAGCTTGAAGCCAACAGGTCCATGTCCACCTTAACGCATTAAATGGTACCTCTTCACTTCCGTGGCCTTATCTCCAGCAGCCTGCTCCTTGGCTTTTAAAGACAAGAGCCAAACCTGAGCCCATTTCAGTTGCATCCCCAGTGTGCTCCCCACTACCTGCCACGGTACAGAGAGGATGTGGTTTTGCATATGCTCCACAGGCCTTTCTTCAACAACCGATCCCAATTCCCCTGCCCTGGGAAAGTCGGATGGGAAGCCCAGTCAGCTGCTGGCAGCGAGTAGCATTAGCCCCTGGGACAGAATCAGGGACTTCACATGGGGACAAGCCACAACAGCTGGGGCTGCTGCAGGGCCAGCCCTTGGTGCCAGAAGTGTTGAAGCCCTGGGAAGAAGCAGGCACACACTGACTGTGGGGTTCCAGCAGCTTGGTGCTACCGATGCTGGAGCACCCAGACAGCAGCACTCTGTTCCCCCTTCACAGGTAGGTCCCTCAGCGATTTGCCACAACAATGCTGAAGCTGGAGCTTCAAAGTGGTGCTGCAGCACAACAGTGGCTGTTTCTGTGCCAACTGAGAGGGCATTCGGTACATTGAACCGCCAAACCAGGAGAGCAGCAAAGGAGATGGACCCACGCTGGGGTGCCCCGGGGCACTGCTTTCCCTGTGGGCTCCTGCAGCAGCAGCAGCACTGCACAGCCCAAGGAGCTCAGCTGCTCTTTGGCCGATGCCCTCACCAAGTGCCAGGCACCACTTGGTGCTTGAAGCACCTGGAGCCCACTCCTCACCCCACCACAGCCCTGCACTGTCACACCCCAGCTTCAGCCAGCAGCAGCAGCCATTTACAGACAACAAATGACGGCTCAATTCGGCATGGCAATAGCCATGCTGTAAGGAAGCAGACAGCATGTGAGCAAATGGAAGGGCAACTTCAGCATGCTGGGGGGTTGAGCAGCAGGTCCTCTGCAAGCAGAGAGTAGGAGGCTGAAGGCTCATCCACACACCAGTGCTCTAAGGCACAGTGGAACAACACTGTCTGTGCAC
>WUAM01000359.1:29858941-29873856 GCA_024336885.1 Actenoides hombroni
AGGATGACAGCGACAACACCGTCTATCCTTCAGGCCAAGTTGTGTCCGTTCCCTTACCCACCATCCCCCACCCCGCAGCTTTGGTCTGCTGCCAGAATGAATTATCTCTACTTTAAAATACACTAGGAAGTCCACGTCTGGAACAGGTTGTTCCTTAGTTCTTTTTACTTGTCGTCCGTGGCTGCATGATTTACTGAAAGTTGCAAGTATGGTTTATATTGCAGTACAGAATTATGTGTGGTTGAACTCCAGGTAAAAGGGCTGGATCTTGTTTGCTATTACATTCATTTGTGTAGCGTGATCCAAAATTAAAACAGGAGGAAATGAAAGCTAGTGAGAAGAGGTTGTGACTGATGTACTTGCCTCAGAGCATTTTTTTCTGTACTGATCGACCTACAAATACATTCCCTGTCCCCTGTACTTATTCCTTCAGGCATTTTCCTTTGGTCTTGTCTGTACCACAGAAGTTGCAATAATTTAACTGAATCATTTTCTAAAGCAATTTATTAAATCAGAGCAATCCTATTGTATGAAGACATAGAGCACCCAAGTAATTCCCAGAGATAAGACCTTTTGTTTAGTATCAACAAAGTCTCTCATTTAGGCTTTTTCATCAATAGATCTCAAAGCAGTTTATGAAGTAGGTCACTGCCATTTACTTCATTTTGCAGATGGGGAACAGATGAAATGATCTGCCTACTGTAGGCAAGTAGAAAGCTGGGAATAAAATCCTGTATCTGCCTAATTCAGTGTTTCAGCCACAAAGCCACATGGGGTTTCCAAGTTTTCCTGACATGAATGTGCTTTGAGGATCACATTTCTGCTAACCTTGCAGGGATGTACAAGTAATTTCATGGTAATCATAAGCAGCTTGAAAAATACAAAATAATAGATCCTATTTGGTGTACTTTTTTATACAATGTTAACTCCTAACAGAGCTTCTGTTTCTCAGAACTTGCATTTTGCTATGCAAAAATTGCTGGAAGCATCTGTAAAATGTCTAGAGCCTCTTTTCCTCCATCATGGTCAGGCCATGGAAAATTAGAACTAGTAAGATACTTACCTCTTTGTCACAGGGAAAAAGCCAAAGCAAGAAAAGTACAAGCATCCATGTTACATGCTATGTAGGGCATAACTAATCTGAAGCTACCATTTTCACATATATACTGTACATTACTGCTAACTAGAGCCAAGCAGAAAGAGTTAAGGGAACCAGTTTTTAGCTAGAAGTGTAATCACGTCTCAGACATTTTAGCATATAGTTAATTGGCTAAATTTTGCTTGGTTAAAGAAGCCCTTTAAGGATTCTGATAAGGCCTAAATGTTCCATTCTGCTATTTTCTAATTGTTCTCTCTCTCTCTCTCTCTTTTTTTTTTTTTGTCCATTTGAAGTTATTTATTTAATGTTATAGCATATAAAATGATCATATAACAGTTAGAAATGAACTGAAATACATTATCAGAAGAAAATGTTTGTGTTGATTTCAGCTGATTTTTTTTCGTCAGATTTTTCACTTGGAGTGTTAACTTTGAATTCAAAAGAAAGACAGATTTTGAAATGTAGAACTCTTTCCACTCTTGGATTCCTATGCTTGAGTCTGTTACTAGTGACATTTGCAAGATTCTGGAGAGCTCCTACAAACAAGTAAAATCTTGGCTTTCTTTAAGTCATAGGTTATTTTTAGCCTGACAACAGTGGTAACCTTTGGGTAGAAATTTTTTTAAACAAATGAGGTGCTTATGTTCAAGGCCTTTCTTTGGGGATACCTAAAATATATCAGGTTTCAAACATCTCTGTATATTGCTGTATAATTGTGAACAACCTTTGTATACTGCTGAGTTTTCCCAGAGCAATTGATCATTAACAGTTGCTTGAACAACAGTACAGAAGAATAAGGATGGACATTTATCAAAGCTATCAAAATTATTTTGCTTAGGTTGAAAGTTAATGATATTTTTGCAGTGTCTCCCGCTAAGTTTATTCAAAGAATAGTGTCTTACTAGAAGACATATATGTAAAACAAGACAAAATCAGAAGCGGACTATATCAACATAAGTTCGTTGGAGTTCTTGTTCAGCGTAGATTCACTGTGGTTATTTTACAACTCTAGAAAAATCAGTTCAGGTATGGCAAAGTAGCAAAACGGTAAAAAGACATTATTCAAAGTCCTGTTGGTTTGGTTTTTCTTTCCCAGTTTTTTTTCTTGTGCTGAAAAATAAAATTATGTACATGGCAACAGATACATACTAGGCACATTTCAAGATGTTATGCCAACAGTCCTGCTGATTTTTGTTGCTACAAAAATCATGTCATCCTTTTATATAACTTCTACAGTATCATCAAATGAAGAACAGCTGACAACCTGTCAGCTTGTGCATATGACGTGGTTTGATACATAAAAAAAGGATATGCAATAAATTAAGTGAAGTTTCAAGTTTAATAATCATATTTTTGTTGGAAATTCTGAAAGATACTTTAAAGTACATTCAGAAGGAAAGAGGATGTGCAGGCTTTGTGGCAATGTATATTTAAAGAAGAATGCAGTACAGGAAATTAAGAAACACATGTGGACGAACATGATGTAAATAAAAATTCGCAGGAATAGGCCATGGATTTCCAACTGCTCACATTTAACATTTCCCAAAGTGTTAGTGTATGGATAAAGCTCTTTCCTTGTTTCATTTTAAATTAAATAAACTTTCATTACCTATAAGTCTCTTTTACTTTATGTTTGTTTGGTTTCTTTTTATCCACAAGGATTTTTTCCACCACCTAAAACCCAGAAAGTTTTGGGAGCATAAACCTCCAAATGCTAGTACTGGAGAATACATGTATTCTCCTTATATAGCCTTCTGAATCACAAGCTATGTCACACTCAAATCCTGCACTCTGATCTGGGTTATCGCTACATCCAAACTAGATTCCCATTACACATGACTAATCTTTTGGGAGCAGATCTGTTCAAGATGTTTCAAAACTCAGAGCCCAGCAGACTGGTCTCAACATCCCAAAAGTTTCTGTCTCCACAGTTGTGTCTATTCTGTTTCTTATGTGGCTTGTCTCAACAAAAGTTGTGCAACGACTGCATAAAAACCCCCAAAACTCTGCCAAGAGCACTGACTCCTGATCAGACACAGCATGACTGAGGCTGGTGACTCAAGACACTGCTCTCTGTGCATGGAGAGAAGGTCACAGATTAGTTGCTGAAATACTGCAGATTACAAAGTGGCATTTGCCTTCAAATTTTGCTGTAAACTGTGCTGGTTCAGCAGCTTGTTGGTGTACATCTCAGCCATCCCTGCAACTGGGGAACGCCAAATGAAATTATTGGTAATAACCTTGTCATCTATCCAGAGTTATGCTTTCCCCCATACTCAATTATAAGCCTTTTTAAAATCTCTCTTTATTTGCTATTTTTTGAGTCAGATCATAAGCATAGTCAGTTTAAAGAGCAACCACAGCAACAACTACAGAGTATTGCATCCAGTTCTGGTCTCCCCAGTTCAAGAGGGACAGAGATCTACTTGTGAGAGTCCCACAGAGGGCTACAAGGATGATGAAGGGACCAGAACACCTGTCTTATGAGGAAAGGCTGAGAGACCTGGGGCTTTTTAGTCTGGGGAGGAGAAGACTGAGAGGGGATCTAAATAATGTCTATAAATATATAAGGGCTGGGCATCAAGAAGGCAGGGACAACCTCTTTTCACTCGTGCCCTGTGACAGGACAAGGGGCAATGGATTCAAGCTCAAGCACAGGAAGTTCCACCTCAACATGAGGAAGAACTTCTTTGCTGTAAGGGTTACAGAGCACTGGAACAGACTCCCCAGAGAGGCTGTGGAGTCTCCTTCTCTGGAGAATTTCAAGACCTGTCTGGATGCACTTCCAAGTGATCTGCCCTAGTTTTGGTCCTACTCTGCCAGTGGGGTTGGACTTGATGATCTTTGGATGTACCTTCCAACCCCTAACATTCTGTGTTTCTCTGAACAGAGGAGATGGCAGTTTTAAGCCTGGGAGAAAGAAACAAGGGGCTGTGGCTGATAACCTTGAAAACCACATTCTGTCTTGACAGAGTCCTGATGCACAGCCACACCCCTGCTCTAATATGACAATTTGGTCCACTTTTTACAAATATACATATGCAGGCATTATTATCTACAGGGAGATATGCCCTGCTGTTCCTAGCCTGATAATGTCACTTTCTGTCAGATGGGCCCTACAAGCATTCTGCTCCTCTGTGGTAGTTCTTCCCAACTCAAACCTCATTGGTGCCCATGACATGCATGTGAAGGACAGCATCTGTGGGAGATGCTGGAATGAGCAAGTCCCAGCAGAGTTCATCAAAGGAGTTGGTGGGATGAGGCTTGAGGGACCTGGTTGTTTTCTGGAGCTCTGCACAGACTTGCCCACCCCATCCTAATGTCTTTCCAGGGAGGGGCTGTCCCCTACATGTTGATACTATGCACTAAGGAAATTTTCATGGGCAGGGTTTGAAAGCAACTGAGAGCAGGCTGTGCTGGCATGGAGCATGTAAAGTAGTCAGGTCCCTTCCCTCTGAAGAGAAATGAGCCAACAGAGGCTGACAATGGAGCTGGACATAGTCCAGCCTGCCCTGCAACAGAGCAGTGGAACACTGAGACATCACCCTCATTTCTGTCCAAACCTCTTCTAAACCTCATTCTACCAAGCCACAATAACCAGTAAATAGAGATAAGAAACAAAGAGACTATTTGCATTTTATGAGACAGTCACATAAAAACCTTATGTGCAGAGCTTTAATATTCCAGTGGCAGAGCCTTCAAGATTGGAAGCATCATTTCTCTTCTAAAATCTGAACTATGTAAATAAAGGCCATAACTACATGCATTTAAATGTAGATCAAAGTCTTAATAACTTGAAGACATGATGCACAAAATAAGTGATTTTTCAGGGATTAGAACATCAAAGACATTGAAGCAGGCAATAGTGATGACTGTCACCACAGCATCGTTCATATTTGTGACTTCTAATGTTTCCCTCTGTAAATGAAAAGAATGAGAAAATGATCCAATTTAATGTCCACAGACAAGCAAATCACCATACCTGTGTGCTTTGAGTGACAGGAAATCCTCTACCCATGGCAGTGGCAGCATCTTAAGGGCCATCACAACTCACTGTAAAGGATTGACAGTTCCGTGTTATAAATGTATTGATAACTACGAATGTACACCATTTAGTCTATGACATCAGCATCAGCAGCAAAGCAAAACAAGCTTTCTTTTGCTCTGGAAAGCCATGAGACAAAGGCAGACCCTTAGCAGACCTCCCAGCAGCACTTTCCTTTCTTTGGGATATCTTCTTAGTTATATGGTCCAAGTCACCTAAGCCCATGCTCATCGTCTGAACTATCCCATGTGCCTCCTGCAAGGTGGCAAAATACAAGTGATCTTGTGTACTTGCTGAGAAAACACTTGAGAATTTGAAGTTGCATTAAGATTTATCAGTGATGCCTCATAGGGAGTTCCTACAATTACAGTCAGAGATAAGTATTAATCTCATATCTAACTCCATGGCAATGATATTAAAATGTATTTTAGCAGCAACTCCCCTCCTCCCTTATTTTCCATCAATATTTAAAAGGAAATGTAAATGGTTAACAATGCTTGTTGCCAAGGCAGACTAGTTTGTCTGTTTCCTTAGCATTGTGAAACTGATGTTGTGAAACAGCAACTGAAAGAAGCCTAGCCCAAGACACAAAAGAGGCAGTATGTGCTGCTAACTTGAGAAAGAAAACTGTCCTGACACTTTAAAAATAGGTAACACACTGACATCTTTTAACTTCTGTAATTATTGCTAACTTCGTATCAATTTCTAATATTAATACTATACAAAACTGCCAGCAGTGAAACTTGGCAGGGAATTAGTAGCTGAGAAAGACAGTGAAGATGAATCATGATCATATGGATACAGCACTGCACATATCTAGCACTGAAAATTTTATAATTTGTAAATGCAGAATAGTCATGCAAAATGTCAGTATTCTTTCAATTACAAGGCATTTACATATTTTAACAACCTGTAACATAAGAACAGTTCTACCAAATCCATTTTGGAGATCAAAGTTCAAAGATCTGAAAGGGATTATGCGTTATAGAGTCTCTTAGAGCAATCATCTTGTAAGTAATGTGCAAAGGAAATGTCCTGTGTTTAGACAAGCTGAACTGATTTCAACAAGGATTAAATTGGTTTAAACATATGCACCTTCTGGGTCCACACTACTTAAAATTAGTCCAGTTTTAATGCCTACTAAGATCTATATGATCTCTACAAACAGTTCTTAACTGGGTGCTGTGTCTCTCCCAGAAGTGGAGAATGAAGGTAAAACGTGCTTTTAAAAACATGTGAGAATGAAGCTGTGTCTACATATGGTGTTTTCTTTACTGTATATAAGAAATGATTAAGGAGGTTGATAATGTATCCCATACTCACTAAAGACTACCTAGTTAGAAAAATCAAGCTCAAAACATGTCTTCAGTATCATATTTCTGTAAAAGAACACGGAATATTATTGATATTATAATGTTCTTTTGATTTCACTTATTTCTATCATTCAAAGCTCTGTAATTTTGATAACCTAGTCAGAAAGTTCATGGAAATATGCCATCTAACACTTGTAATAAGAAGAGGGAACAAAAACTCAAAACCATTCCATGCATACATGGATTTGAATTACTATTTGTTTTCTTCTTTTGTAGCTTCATGTAGAGTAGTCAATTAAGTGAACTGTTAGACAAATTCAGTGATGGCTGACAATGTCTGAAAATGAATAGTAAAAAGTATTGGTCATTTTGCAGATTACTAGATTGGTTTAGAATAATGAGATCAGTTAGAATAATTCCTAGTCCTCTCTGGGGTAGATCATGGTAGTAATTCAAAAAGACTATTGTCTGACCTTTCAAGGCCAGGTTGGATGGGGTTTTCAGTGACTTGATCTAGTGGGAGGTGTCCCTGCCCATGGCAGGATGCTTGGAACTAGATGATCTTTAAGGTCCCTTCCAATCTACACCATTCTATGATTTCTAAATGCCAGTCTTCTTCCATTTCCTAAGGGCTATGTATCCTCATCTCTACTGCTATGTAGCTGACAGACTGTGGCTAAGGAACGATCATGACAAGAGATCATCTTTCCAAATAAGAGGTCAAGAGACTTTCAGAGCAGGAAAGGATTGCAGAAGTAGCATTTCATTCAGAAATTGGTACTATTCTCATGTAACCTGTGATGTACTGTTTAGATAAGGGAGCTTCATAGTTGCTCCAGTCACAACAATATAGTATTTTTATTAAACCATTAAATAGCTTTATCAAAAAGAGATTTGGAGCCTAATTTAAACAGTTTATTTTCTGCTGAGCCATGTTTGGCTTTTTGGCATAGTAGGGAAAATTTCAGGCTTTAATGCATCTCTACTCAACTTGTTTCTCATTTTACCAATGACTCCAGGAGAAAATTGAGGGAATAATTATCTTCATGTCTAGAAAAAGAATACAACAAAAGATAGGCTTTCCCCCCCCACCCCCGAAAACATTTGAAAATGTTTTCTTTTTGAGGCCATTTGATGCACAAGAAAACCTTATGTTCAGGGAAAGGAATTTATAATTTATATAAGATCATACTGTTCTTACATCACGTTGATGCTACACAGCATGTGCTGCCCTGTCTGAACTCTATTGTTAGACCATACTGGCTTCAGCCCTGCTCCTCCATAATATACCAGATACTGCTAGGGGCAGACAGACAGATAGAGAATATCTGTCTTCATTACAAAGTTTGGAATAAAATTTACATTGAAATGAATGTGAATACCCATTCCTATGGCACTTACATTAAAGGCAAAGGAGGGTTAATTTTCCTTTAAAAACATTAAGTAACGCATGGATATAGACATGGGAGAAGGCAGCAGTGTTTAATCTAAAAATAAGTCTTTTTAATATTAATGTGATTTTTCAAGGTGAAACATACTTTTCTGGACTCAAAAGAAGAATCCAAAGTTCAGAATCTTCTATTTGGCCAAGATCTATTTTGCAAAATACTAAAGACAGCTTACAAAAAGTTTTATGTTGTTAGAAGACTTACATTGTTAGAATGAACTGAATGACCTGGCACTCATGGTAATATCTGTGCTGGAATACCTTCTGATGTCCCATTGTCTGAGGAACACTGGGCAGGTTACTCAACCTGTCATAAAGTTGTCATATCATAATTACTTAAGAAGTACTTACTACATAAACATATGTAGAGTTTAACATGACTCTGAAATGTCTTTACAACTATCTATGAATCAGTTATGGGACTTAGTTCACCAGCTACTAAAAGATTAGAGAGTACATTATGTCTGGATTTCTTTAACGTTATTTAAAGTGTCTCCAGTTAGACAGAATTTCAGTGCAACAGACTATTTTATCTTTCAGGAAACTCATCACTCTCATCAGGTTGAAGTAATGGCATAATGCACGCTTACTAGGATGTTGTACAGTGAACACGGGGAAGATGGGATAGCCCTACAAATCAGAGTCTTACATTGAGCTGTAGGATTGCATGGCTATGCTGTGTTCTGCAGTTCATCTTATTCTGTCCTTGGACAAGAAGTTACCTTGGGGCCTTCAATGTCCTAAGACACGCAGGAACAAATTAATACTTAGGGGAGAAAGAAAAGGAGAAGAAAACAGAGCATAGGTAAAGGTGACTTTGAATCAATAAAATGCCAAGACAGAAAGCAAAAACACATGATTGGAGACAGAAAGCAAGCAGACCAAAGGTCTGAGCCTTATCTTTTATAAGTGAACACATATTTCTGCATGGTTTGACCTGCGGTCTATGAGCACAAATACATGTTTACAAAAGTAAGGGTGTTGTTTGCCTACACTTTGGGGAACAAATTTGAACACTAGTAAAATAGAAAAGTGACGAAGAAGATAAAAAAATATATCTCATTCACACCTATTGTATATTTACTAATTTCCTTTGATTGATCAGAGGATGCAATTAAAAGTGCTAAATATTTTCTCTTCCAGAATTTAGTAGAAAGCTTGATCATCATACATTACTTCTAGTCTGTGGTAAGGATTCACAGAAAGCCTTTTAAAAATATAAGTGCTGTCAGAAACTTTTGTTATGCAAGCACCAGCAGTAAAAGCCATAAGCACTAAAAAATGTGCCATGCACAATCACTACAATTAATTACAAATGTTTTATTATATGAGAAAACAACATAATGTACTGAGGATGTCAAAACATAAGAAGTTTATATGTTCAGACTTTTCACTTAATACCTTCTTTGACAAGAATAATCTATTTAGCTCTTATGCAGGGAAATCTTGTAGTCTCTCAGGCAGGAATTTTCTCTCATCTAAGTGACTGACTATGGAAACATTAGCCTTATGCTTGGGTTTCCTCAGACCAGTCAGTCCTCTGCATCTTTACATTAATTTAGAGACCACTGATGTTATGAAAACTGCAGTTGTAATTATATATTAATAGGAATTATAACCTGCAGTCTTTTTACAAAATTTGCAAACTAACCCACCCCACAAAATGGAGACAGCCTTGTATTACTCTTCTTTGAGATTATTTGTGTGTTATAAAATATGAAACGGAGCTCACAATCATTCCAGGCTGTTAATACCTAAATCAAGTGCCCCAAAAGCAGACAGGATAAAATAATGCTGCATGACTAGTAATAGAAATGACATGTTGCTAAAATGTCACCATGTGTTACTATTTTGTACACTTCAAAAAAAAACATTCCAGCTTTTACAGAATGAAAAATAGAGACATTGGTTTGGCATTCAAAACATCATTTTCAATTCCCCACCCATTAAAAAAAAATCATAAGTTTAAAATTAGTTAAGAAAAACATTATGTTTGCCTTTTAGTTAACAGGTCTTTGTCAGACAAGAGTTAGAAAATGTTCTGACAACTGGAAATTGTCAATGAGAGGAACCCAAGAGCCTGACATTGATTTCCATCTCTTGAATTTACGATTTGAGAAAAATTGCCTTTGTAACTGTCTGATTTCAGACCATTTGCTCCTGGAGTGCTCATTCCCTGCTATGTTCTGAGGAATGAGGTATGGCATTGCAAAACTGAAAACCAGTAATTTCCTGAAACAACCTTGAAATGTCTCTTATTTTAGCTAATATTAGAGATTAAGCTGGATCTTTTAGGGGGCCGCCCTTGGGACAGACAAGGTACTCTGACCTCAAGGCAATGATTGGGTCACTGGCAAACAGGAACCAGGGCCACACCACCTTGAAAAATAAATGAAATTAGGATCTTCTCTGGCATCAGTACAGCTGAACAGATGAATTACTAGGAATTGAACATGTCCTGATAATTATATTGAGTCATTCTTCTAATATGGTAAAAATAATAGCCTGTAGTCACTTTATAAGTAATTTGTGGGATGCTCAGTTTTATACATAAACAGGATAATTTCAAAGCACACAAAATAGGACTGAAAGACTTTGTACCCTATGGAAATATAGGTGAAAGCCTGCTGTTGAGTGTCTTGTGCTCAGTGGGAGACGTTCAACTGTATTTTTCTTCCATTATCAGCTGTAACAACATTCTTGAATGTCAAAATGGTTACTCTGCTGGTGGCTTCCATCACATACAGGCACTGAACTAATGGCAGCTTTACAGCTAGATCGGACCCAGGGAATAATGTTAAAAGGCAATGCTTGAAAGCCTATGCAGTATCTGTCCTCCCTCCGCATGCAAGTGTTGGGCCATTTGAGCCTTTCTTTAGTGTCAAATGTGCTGCTGCAGCCTTTCCTGAAGGAAATTGAGAAACATGACTGCCTGACCACAGTTTGGTCCATATCTGAAAAAGCCATATGATTTAGGATTTTCAAATATGTGTTGTCATTCATGCATCTGAATCCATATGTAGTGATCAAAAAAGTAGATTGATTTTTAGAAACTAATTAATTTCATCTTTGTATTGCTCACAGTCAGTAGTCCTTAAGATGCACATCTTTTGGGAGAAGAGCCAGTTTTTAAAAATATCTCTGTTACAAAAGTCCCTAGATTATTTTTCAAATCTTTTGCTCATTATTAAAGGGCTAGATGGGATTATGCATAACATGAAAACCCGTAACCCTTTGGTTAAATATAAGCATATACTACCACTTTGATTCAAATATCTTAAAATGTTAATACAGGCTACTCTGCTCAGTTCCAGTCTCCACTGCGGCATGTACAACTAGACTGTCATTTGTATTTCTCTGTCCTACAGACAGAAAGTGCATGGTTACATTATTTATAGCTTCCCTGTCTGATCAAGTACCTTTGAAACAGAAGGACAGAATTAGTTAATTCACTCTTAATAAAAAATCTGCTCTGTGTATTTACATGAATAAAAGCTATCCATTAAAATGAAGATTATTTTCATTAACTTAAAAAATTAGCTTAAAAAATTAGAAAGCAAAGTAAGTGGTGAGTTTATACTTGTTACCCACCAAGGAACTAGAAATCCTAGAGAAATTTATGGGAAATTACTGTCATTATTCGCTTTATTGCGGTGTTTGAGGGCTCCAGCTGAGATGTGATTTCCACTGTGCTATCAGAAACAGCGAGGCAACCCCAGCCTCGTAGTATTTTCAATCTCAAATTGCAAACGTACAAAGACTGGGGTGGTCTGTGCTCCCCATGTTAAAAACTTGGCTCCCTGCATCATGGGGTGGCAGAGCTGAGTTTGCCAATGTGTCTTTCACTGTCCAGATGATTAGCAGGACTCTATTGTCTGGATGCCCACCAATGTTTCATGTCTGCAGCCCAGGCTTTCTAGGAGTCTACCCAAGTGACTGCTTCAGTTCACTGCTTTCTCTCTTTAGAAAAAGAACAGCTGACTCACATAACACATTAAGCAGCTCAACAAATATATAAATCAAACAACTTCTTTCACATTTTTACAAATTTGGGTTCAGTGCTCTGAGATCAGGATCTCCACTGACCAAAGACTTGCGGGATCCTTTCTCTCTCATTGACTTTCTGAACACAATTTATCTGCTAAAATGTGTCATCTCTCTAATCTTTTCTTCCTTTAAGAAATTACTTACCTTTCATTATCTTAAATCTTCAGATGACTCATTAAGCTCATCTGCTGTTTTGTCAATTAGTTAATGCTCTAGAGAAGTTCAGATTTAAGCTTCATTTGTCTTGAGACCTGTCTTTAAATAAGGTAGCTTCTGTGTGAAGAAAGGTCTCATAACTACTCACTTTGCACATATCCACTCAGTAAATATCCTAGATAATTTCCAGGTGACACTGAAACCTCTGTATCAGGAATCAAGAGAAACATTCTTTGTCCTTTATCAGAACAAAATTCACCCTCTCACAAGCTAGGCTCACATGAAGAAATCTTATTCTACAATAAGTAATGCAGCCCATTGCTCTTTCACCTTACAGCTCTCTATTGCACATTATCACCTACCAGAATTATGCGCGAAACATAAACTCCACAATGGCTGCAAATGACAGCCTGGTTCCATCTATGTAGCCTCATTTAAACTTGGGGTTATTTTATGGAGCATAAAAGTGTTTTTATGTTGTAACATTTCTTTTAAAATTGCAAATCTGTAATGCCAATTTGTTTCCTTTCCTCTCATTTCATCACACATCTCCAATTTCCATGAATAGTGTTGTGTTGCATGGAAATACTTTTACTGAAGTGAGGTTCTTATATATCTTGCACACAAAAAGAATCAAACCACATATTTAAAGTTGTGTAAAGAAGCTAAATGGGAAATACAGTTTCCTATGGAAAAAGTCAGTAAGTAACCAAATTCTATTTCCAAACAAGATGCTTTAGTAGATGTAGATTTTGGACCATCAGAAATTGTTCATGGGTCTCTTATCCACATAAGGATAAACATCAAGTATTTTGGGGGTTGGGCGTGGGGGGTTTTTTTGTTTTGTTTTTTGGTTGGTTGGTTGGTTTTGGTTTGGTTTGGTTTTTTTGTTTGGTTGTTGTTGTTGTTGGTTTTGTGGTTTTGGTTTGGTTTGGTTTGGTTTGGTTTTTTTATGATTCATCTTTATACAAGAAAGTGACAGTACACTAAAAGGCTTCCAACTTCTTTCCTTCCAGTTTCTCTAAGGCATGTTGATGCAACTGCTAATGACAAATTCTAGGAACATGGAGATGCTGGGAAAGGGAAAAAGATACATTCAAGGGTAACTTCAAAAGTTTTTATTAACCAAAAATAACCGAGTATTTTAGTAACCAAGCTTGATTACTAAAGCTGAAGGCTAGAGGCTCTTCTATGGGAATTAAGTCTAGCAATAATCTTTTTTTATGATTCACCCTGGGAAGGGATCACAATTTCTCAAAGCTCAGAGGAGCAGGGTATTTGTATGCAAGAAATAAATCTTTGCTGAATATTTGTGAAAGAAAGAATGCTTACAATGTAGATGCTTCCTGTGCTCAAATAAGAAAGAGTGTTAGGAGTCTAAAATCCCTCCAAATAAAATAATCCTGGAAGTGTAGTCCTCTAAATAGAAAGGAGCAGATATGCAAACTGATCAACGTTCTTCCTTAAGTAAGGAATGATTTTACATAGGTAGTACTTTGATTGTCATCTGTGTCACATATCTCTGAGAGAACTTAAAACTTTGTTTTCAAATATGCAGAGGGATGGAATGTAGATAGGACCTTTACTTGATAAAATTGGAGGAAAAGAATGGAGATAGAAGCTGACATAATCTCCCCTTGTATTTTAAAAATGAAGAAATAAATATTCTAAGATATGAATTATACAGTAAGTGTGGTGAAATTATACAATATCATTCAGCAAGGTCCTGGCTATGTAACCATCAAATATCAGAAATTATGTTATCTAATACTGATAATAAAGTATGACTCTGTCAGAAATAGATCATCTCAGTCTATGATGACAGGAAATACCAAATTAAGTATTATTAAAACTGTACAGCAATTGGCCAAAAAAACCCCCAAATAACTGTCAGAAGATGCCAATATTTCTTTCATTTACAACAGCACAAACAGGGAGGGTACTTGAGCATGCTTTTGCCGAAAAATATATTTTCTGTGGTTAAAATCCTTGTAACTGAGGTTTTCACAAGAAGACATCATAAAGAACCTGTGGCATTTCCAGCTTCTGAAGAAGGAACCTCTATACCAGTGTTGTAGCTGAGCAGTTACTCTTCAAAAGGGTTTGTGAAAGACCACCCAAACACAAGTGCATTAGCAAAAAACTTTTTTTTTTTTTCCCTGAAAAGTGTTTTGCACAGTGTTGCAGATTTTTAGGGGTTTCCAAACAGAACAAGTTTGAAAGGCATTTCTCCAGCTAATTTCCCACTACATAATTAACATTCTTTTGACTTTAACCATCCCTTATTTCCACAGTATTTCCTGCTCCCTGTCACAATGGACAGTGTTGTGTTGCAGGGAAATACTTTTAGGGATAAGAGTTTCTCATATATCTTGCACACAAAAAGAACCAAATCACAATTCAAACAATATTGATCCTGTCCTATTTCAAAGGACTGCACAGATCAAAGACTTGTACAAAGCTCATAAAAGATCCTGAAATTAAATGCTAGTAGCACAGTCTATCACACTAACAAACTGCTGCATTTACCACAGATGTCAGAATATGCCTGTACAGAAATAATGATTTTTAAAACAGTTCTTAAGAGCCATCTTAGTTCATAAAGAGCACTCGAAGATGACATACTGAAAGGCAAATGGGAAGTGATGGTCTCAGTTACAGTAGTGTTCCATAACTGTAACCTAAAAGCCTGAGTCAGTTAGAAATACGTAAGAAACCATGTTTGTTTTGGTTGGGTTTTTTTGGTTTTCTATTTTTTTATTTTATTTTATTTTATTTTATTTTATTTTATTTTATTTTATTTTATTT
>WUAM01000359.1:29884216-29901263 GCA_024336885.1 Actenoides hombroni
AAGGTGCTGTTCCCAGGAAAGGTGGAAGCATCTCCATTTAGCTTTTGACACTCTTCAAGAGGTCACATACACATGGAGATATTAATTTGGACCATGTCCAAAGAAGGGCAACGAAAATGGTCAGGGATCTAAAGCACACATATCCTATGAGGAGCAGGTGGGGGAACTGGGTTTGTTTAGCCCAGGGAGAATGAGACTGAGGGAAGATCTTATCACTCTCTACAACTCCCTGAAAGGAGGTTGTAGAGAGGTGGGGGTCAGTATTTTCTCCCACATAACAAGCGATAGGACAAGGGGAAATGGCCTCAAGTTGCACCAGGGGTGGTTTAGGTTGGGTGGTAAGAAAAATTTCTTCACCAAAAGGATTGTTAAGCACTGGAACAGGCTGCTCAGGTTAGTGGTGGAGTCATCACCCCTGGAGGCATTTAAAAGACATTTAGCCATGGTGCTAAGGGACACGATTTAGTGGTGACTTGGCAGTTCTGGTTTAATGGTTGGAATTGATGATCTTAAAGGTCTCTTCCAAAGAAAATAATTCTATGATTCTGTGATTCTATACAAGCCTTTCTTTTTTTTTTTTCCAGTCCTGCCCTATAGTGCTGCATCAAATTGGTTGCACTTGTTAATCTAAACAGTCCTTTTAATATTTTTCCTTCTTCAGCCAGAAATGGGAGACAAAACCCATCTCTGATCCTTACCAACTCCAGTGTGGTAACTCACGTGCTTATCAAGGCACTCTTTTAGGGCCTTGGAAACTGATTTGAATCCTTACTCCTTCTTGTTGATACTGACCATGTATTTAGGAGAAACTTTCTCCTGCTGCTGTTGATTCATACTGTGTAATTAATTAAATATTCATTTGGTTAGAAAAATTAGTTTTCCTCTAGGCGGTAAATCACTCACAGCAGGAGGCTTTTCTCTCTCCAGGTGAAGCGAAACTCTGAACTTCAGATCAGCCTATCAACAGTTCTATGGCAAAACTTGTACATGCACTCTCTGCCATTCTTCTTCTCTAGAAACTCATTCCAGAAGCCAAGGAGCATTGCTTGGTGCAGTTGATGCTGCATCAGATCTGCTACTATTTTTAATTTCAGCAAAGGCACATTTTCAGTGAGTAACTGTCTCGGTGCAAGACTTGTAAGCAGTTGCAGATGTGCTAGTCGGTACACTGATGAGCTCTGACAGGTACTGTTTCAAAAGAGTGATGGCAGGATTTAGTTATGGAAATCTGGATGTTAGTACTTGCAGTGTTACTCTGCTATTTATAGCCCTGAATCAGTAAGACCTTTAAACATAGCAATAGCCCTATGATTGAGTGGGATCATTTTCTTGCCCTCATTTCTGAAGATCGCCTAGTACTTTGGTAGATCAAGGCTGTGGAGAGCAGACCGCAAGCATTTAATCTAGGAGCTCATGAATGTGAACCCTGTGAGATATACATATATTTGATCTCTTATTTACCCATCAATGTTATTCTGTACTGTATAACAAGTTATAATCTGAACACTCCTGCTGCAGTGTAGCAGTGGTTTTAAGCATATACTTAATTTTAATTTTTTTTTATAATATCTACTAATAGCAATTGCTCTTTTTCTACTTTTGTGACTTTTTTTTTCAGATGGGTGCTGGAGGCATCAGCGATTCACTTTAAAATAAGCTTAAGTTCATTCTCACTCTGTAAGGTTCTTCAGCATGTGCTAAACTTCAAAAATATGCCGAATAGCTTTCCAGGGAGGATATTTTCCAGAATTGAACAAATTCCAATAAACAAGGAAAATGACAACTCATGTTGTAGAGATCAGTGACCTCTTGTTGACTTTTTGGTGGTCTCATGCTGTCAGTGTTTCAGTGTCTTTGCAATTTTAAGAATGCTTCAAAACACATTATATCCAACCCAGAGAATTCTGCATCTCATATTATTAGACAAAGAGAAATTGCTTGTAAAATGACATTTTAATGTTTGTTTAGAAAAAGCAATCAGGACACAGGATTTTGTCATTTTATGTACACAATGTGTGTATTTGGTATGCTTTGCATATACAAATAAATGTGTATAGGATTTTTTCAAAGAACTATTTATCAAACTTGAAAATAATTGTAAGTCAAATCAATCAGAGGAAAATATAAATAGGAAGCTGTGATTAACAACAGAGATTTATTTACAAATATATGTAGCCTAACAACAGCAGCCTGTAATCAGGACAGAAATTTACATTGATTAAAAAACATCTTTACCCAAATAAAATGCAAGACAAAAAAAAAAGCAACCAACAAAACCAACAACAAAGAAACAAAAAACCCAGGAAATTTGATAACAATGAATATAAAGAGGAAGCCATAGGTTGTAAAAGACTAATAAAGGAAGAAAAAGAACACAGGAGAGAATTAAATGCAGATAGCAGCAGATATTAATGAACAAAAGTAACTCATAAAATTGTATATTGAAATAGAGGAACTGTCAATAACAATGATGGAACATCACATCTGGTCAGTACATATACTTTTTTAGAAAATATCCATAATAATGAAACATTCTTCATTGCAAAGATATTAAAGGATAATACAAAACTGAAGCTATAAGGAAGTCATTAGTAAATCACTAAATCAGGATAACTTATATCTGAAGATTAAAAAAAAAAGCTTGTGGATCCACACGGCTTATTTTTAATACCTTATGGAGTCCCAGAGTAGTTCCAGAGATAAGGAAGGCAGCTATTTTGGAGCTATAACTTTAAAGAAGAAAACAACTAAGTAAGCCTAGGACTCATCTTGATTTTAGGAAAAATAATGTTGATATAGGTTTCAATTAACAAAAAGTCAGAGATGACAACAAAATTCAAGCCAAGATAAACAGAGATCTGGTAAATTAATCTTCCTGATGTAGGCTGCTGGTGTTTTTGAGATTGTATGTGTTGAGTGCTCTTAATAGAAATGTGGGCATAAAAAGACTTCTAATTTGGTTCTATCTGATAGTTTTATTTAAGCAGCAATTGCACTTCAATGCATTAAATAGATTAAATACTCAATGTCACAAATCTTATTCTATATCAGCGTTTACCAGTTAAATTTACTTCCACTGCAACCTGTGCCAAATTTGATCATTGGCTTGGAAAAAAAATGTAATACTATTGCAAACAGAATTTGCAATCTATGTAAAGACTGAGAAGGGGAAGAATGACGGGCTGCTGATACACAGTGCTCTGGAGGGCTCTATGGGTTTGGCAGTGAGAAAGCAAAGTGCATTTCAGAAAAGACAACTATAAGACCATGCTCCTGGACACAAATGCAAACCAGACTTACAGGACAGGAAAGCAAACACTGGAAGAAGGAGCTGGAAAGTGTGGTAGATAATCAGGTACAAGGCAAGAGGACCCACAAGTTCAAAGGCCATGGGGGTTACAGCAAAATCTGCAACCTCCATGATGAGTGAGGCCTCCCCATTCTCTTCCAACATATCGTTCCCTCTTGGCTGTGCAGAGAGGAAGACATTGTCTACAGGCCACTCACGAGGGTTGGAGGAGGTGATGAGAGGAAGTACCAAATTGCCATCTGTCATTACCAGGCAGACTGTGCCTTTGTTCATATTTGGTGCTCATGCACATGTTCTTGGAGTGTTTGGATAGCCATACACCCAAAGTGATGCTGAAGCAGTGAAGGTGGCTCAGAGAAGAGTAGTGAGAGTGACTAAGGACCAGAAAGAATGATATGCAGGGAAACACCCAAGGCATTACTTGCATCCAGGTCACTGAAGAGGAGATTGCATCTCCTGTCTGTCCTTCTCCACACTCTTTTGGAAACTCTGGACTGCAGCCTTGCTTCCACAGGCTGGTGTCATGGTCTTCCAGATGACCCAGAGTCCCCTACATCCCCATGTAGCTCCAGCCCTTAGTAAGCTTCTGGATTTAAAATAACATGCCTGTAGCATTTTAGAGCCTCCTTCAGTGCTTTCCATGCACTGGAATGCTATCTGAGCTACATATGTTCTTTTTTTAGTCTACATATTTTGTGTTTTTAAGAGTTCTAAATTAATTACATAGGAAAAAAAATTCTCAATAAAATCTTGCAAGTGAATCCATTTAAGAAAGAAGCATCTACATGTGACAGTAATAGTGAAAGACTCTGCCACAAAGGAAGTCAAGCAAGCTTAAAGAAGAGTGTAGCTAGATCACAAATTAAATTCAGTCAGAAAATCTGTTGCCTTGTTTTCAAGTGGAAATAACATCAATCACCAATGACAATGAGAAACTATGAGAGTCAAGCCGCTGATAGCTGTTATATGTTTTGGTTTGGTTTAGTTTGTTTTGTTTTGTTGTTGTTTTTGGGGTTTTTTTGAGATTTATAACTAGCAATAGTAGATTACCATATTCCTTCATCTTTGGAATATGTATGAAATGAAGCATCAGTTGCTGCAGGTTAGAAAATGTCCCAACTGAAACAACAATCCAATAACTAGCCCACAATAACATTCACTTTTGGAGGCACAGAAAGGATAGTATGATCCCTAAGTGAGTTTCTGGTAGAACCATGTAGTTACATTAAGCATCCAGTTTTACCTAGTATGCTACATCTCTCAACATTTTGATAGGCATATGAAAAGACTTGCCCTGCTGGCATCCTGAATATGAGGAGCAACTCTGATTCTACTATCTTACTTGATTGTGTATATACATTATCTCAATCTGTAACCTCAGGATTGAGAATGAAGTGCCTTTCTTCTAAGATGACAGTTTTTAATCTGTTCAAGTTCTTTCCAGACCTGTTGTTTACCAGACAGGTAAACAAGACTGCAATTAGCCCACAGGCTGCTTGTCTGCAAACAGCTTGGAGAGTTATGTCAGTGAGACAAATCACTGAACATGAACCCTGGGCTCACCAGGACTAGGGACAAGACCAAGAGTGCAGGTAAACAAGGGATGTTCAGTTCCAACACGCTTCTTCATCCTTTCCACAGTTCATAAGAAATAAGTTCAGAAGAATGTACCACCATATGAGATCTCAAAGCAAGCACTGAGTAATGTCACACTTCAGGCTCCTGCTCCAACAGCTGAGTGTGTCAAAAAGCCAATTATTTTCTCCTTAACCCACCCACTGCAAAAACATCAGTGTCCTCAGTGCCTAGACTTCCCATCTAAGAAGAAAACCATGTCTGCTACAATATCCTCCACTAGTATATCTGCCCCTAGGATGTCTTTGTCTAAATATTCCTTGTGTGTTTATTTATTGAGAACTATTGAGTCCTCCTTGGCAGCAATATGCATGCTAATTCCTCCTTCTATCCCCTGTGGTTAGTTTGGAAATTCTTCTCCCTGACTTAGGAGTATCTTTGAGCAGATGGCTTCAAGGTGATCCAGACAACATCCTTAAGGCCTTGTGTGACCCTTTTCCTCATACCTTTATAATTCTCCCATGCACATATGATGATTTCCTCCCTAGCATCCATCACATCTCCTTGTATAGGAAGCAGAGGGCTGGGCCAGCAACTGTCCAGGATCCTCTGTGCTCTCTCAGTGATAACACTGAGTCTATGTTTGCAGATGTCTGCTGATGAGACCTCTCTGACTTCAGTCAGTCAACGTAGAAAGCTGAGGATGTTCAAGCACGAAATCACCCTTCTATGTCTGTATGACAAATCCCTGTTAGTAGCCTTCCTATGCTTGTTGCCATCTACATTAAGTCCTGCATGTGAGTTGCCAGTAGAAAGAGCATGCCTGGTGTCTCATTTATGTTCACTGACATGTTAGCCCCTGGCAAGGAAGGTAGGCTGTGCAGGAAAAAAAAAAACCAACAAATGGCTCCAAAAAAACAACTAGAATTCATAGAGGTTTTTGGCTCAGCAGATTCAACTGTTTGAGCATGCCCAATCCCTGTTAGGCAGTTGCAGGAGGAGTGAATGGGACAGCTCAGAGCATGTCTCAGAATGTTCCTGCCCTGTGAGGGAAAGAGGGATCCATGTCTCAGAAAGATCCTGGAATGCGCTGAGATGAAAGCTGAAGTAAAATTGATTAAGTAAGGTTCTGGCAGTCCTGACTTTGCCAAGGTGAATTTGTATAGCTGTCTGGTCAGTGACGGCGATATGAGAGGACTGCTGTTTGTACAAGGATCTTTGGAAATACTGATATATTTGTGAGCAGGCATTTCCTATCACAGGTCTGAACAAGCCCAGGGGATATAATCACTTAACAATTTGAAATTGCCATGCATTGTGTCAGAAATAAAGCTGGCCATGGTTTCAGAGAGTAGGTCCTGTGTCCATCTCTCTGTCCCACTGCTTCTCAAATAATTGAACACAGCCTTTCTCTCTATGAGTCTGAAGAAGTGCTGTGGTTACTGGCATGATTCTAGCTATGTGCACTGAACTCTGCTTAAAAACCAACCCTGCAAATTCAGATGTGACACAGACATTAGGCTCTTGGCTACCAAGTTCCTCTGGCTGCACAGCTGATGTCCCTGCATCCTTAACCCCGCTGGGGCACCAGGACTTGAAGGACAGGCTTTGTTTTAGGGTTTATCTAAAACATCAGTTTCTCCTTGAAGAGTGCTGGTACCTCCCCAGGCAGCCAGGACTGCTGATAAATGGTGCACAGTGGCCTGGTGAGCACCCCTGCCAGTTCTCTCAGCACTCTAGGATGTAACCATCCAGCCTCATAGATTTATTTGCATAAATATTGAGGAGCATGATGACCATCTCCTCCTGAATTTTATTTTAGGGAGGGCATTGTGTTCCCAGATCCTGGCTCTTGGCTTGGGGGAGTGACTTTCTCTGGTGCAAGTGTTTCCATTACTAAAGACTGAGGCAAAGAAGGCATTAAATACTTCAGCCTTGTCCTCATCTTTTATTAACAAATTTCCTTCAGAATCTAGTAGGGGATGGAGGCCCCAGGATACCATTGGCCTTCCTGGCCACAAGGGTATATTTGGTTTCATGGATAACTTATTGTCCAACAGGACGCCAAGGTCCCTCTCCATGGAACTGCCTTCTGATTGCTCTACCCTTAACCGGTACTGGTTACATGGTGTTGTTCCTCCCCCGGTGTAGAACTCTGTACTTACTCTTGTTGAACTTCATTAGGTTTGCCTTTGCCCAGCTCTCCAGCCTGTCCAGATCTCGCTAGCTGGCAGCACAGCCTTCTAGTGTGTCAGCCACTCCTCCAAGTTTTGTATCATCAGCAAACTTGCTGAGGGTACGCTCTATCCCTTCAGCCAGGTCACTGATGAAGATGTTGAATAGGACTGGACCCAGCACTGACCCCTGGGGAACACCACTCCTCACAGGTCACCAGCTGGACTCTGCACCACTGATCACAACCCTCTGAGCTCTGTTGTTCAGCCAGTTCTCAACACATACCACTGTCTCCTCTTCTACCCCACACTCCCTGAGCTTACCCCTAAGGAATCAGAACCTCAGTTAACTTCAATCAAAAAAAAATAATCTTTAAGTACCTGACCAGAAGAGTTTTTCCATCATGGACAGGATGTCATGAAGGAATCAACTGCAAAACAATATATTTACTTATGAATACAGATGCTCTGTCTCCTCCCAAGAGACAGTGTGTACGTGTGTGTATATATATGGACACTTCTGATCCATCACAGCAAATGCCTTGCTCCATCAATGCCAAGGACAGTAGGATAAATTCTGATGCTCAGAGATGGCCTGATTATCTAGAAAAGAACAATAAAATCCCAGATCTCAAAACTGCCTGAATGCTGCAACAGTCAGGATCCACAGCAGTCAGGAGGAGGAAGAGAGGCATCCTCTGAAGTTACTTAACTTCTATCTCAGGACACCAAGTTTAGTCTTGTCAGCATTACTACCAAGCATCCTAATGCTATGTACTTCAGTAAATGTCACGTAACAGGATACCTGGAGTATGTCGGAATACCATAAACCCTTGTTTATTACTGCAGCAGTTCCTTGGAATATGAGGGGAGGGGGGAAGTGAAAACATAACTGATGCCATCACCTTTTAGCTAAAAATATGCATCAAATAACAGATTATTCCTGCTGTACATAGCCACTCAGAATTAAGGGTTTTTTTCCTCCATTTGGCAAATGCTTCTTCTCCTTCTTACTCCCACTCTGCTTCAGATACAGATAGAACTGAGGCTGTGGTTTAAATTCAACTACCGAAACTTCCCAAGCACAACACAGGCACTGCCAAAACCTTCAGCTGAGAGTTTTCCAGGACAGGCAGAAACTTTTTAGGCAATTCGAGTAGTTCTTTTTTTTCCAAATGCCTCTTTCCTGGCTCCCCATATCATTGTTTGGTGGCTACTGCCAGCTGCTGAAGAGGACTGATGTTTGGCTGTTCAAGAGGTGAAGGGGCAACAGTAAGCAGGATCTGGCAGACAGCCAGATGATGTAAGTTCTGGAGTGCTTCTTTCTGGCCACTGGAATGATCTAGAGAACAGGGTTTTAAATGAAAGCCACTAGTCTGGAGCTGCCTCAGCAGCTCACTCAGCAACAGCCTTACACCTATGCCCTGTTAGTGCAAAACATACTATCCTACTGTATACTGATAGTGTCCACAAAATTATGGTGATAACTATCACTGTTGGATTTCTACTGTTGAGGCAACAGCACAACTGGAATGCCAGCTGTGAATGTATTAATGAAAGACAATCTTTGGATCTATGCTGTTTGAGATATCAAAAAAAATTATATGATTTATAGAATTCCAAGATATTCCTGAATCTGAAAGAATTTGGTTTTAAGATATAGAGGCCCCATTACTTAAAAAGAGAATCTTAGCTGCTTTGTTAGTAAAGTCGAGCAGTAGCTTTTAACAGATATTTAACTTTCCACACCAGTCACATGATTTAACACAACCTCCTGCCTCCTGGTTATAGGAACCTTACCCACTGAGAAGCTGCCTCCTACCTTTGTTCACATCAGTTCCAGGGGAGTTTCAGAATACTGGATTCCCATGCAGGATGGAAGCCAAATGTTACAGGAACTTGTATAGCAACAGATGGTGGAGCACACTGGATGATTAAGTAAACCCAAACTCTGTCTAGGCTATGGAATGAACCAGGTAAAAGATGTTTTTTGCAGATTAGTTGTCATGTCTTTCAGGATAACACTGTGTTGCTGAGCTCATGGTTTATATTTACATGCCAATTCCTGTGATCAGACATCCATACTTAACCAGGAATAGCCACTGACTTCTGGCATTGGAAACTCAGTTTCAAGTTCCTGCACTATTGGAATCAGTCAGGAATCTGAAGCAATGTCTCCTACATCTGAACCGATGGCTCCAAATGCAGTGCTGTTGACTGTATCATTTACCTGGAACCTTGCAATGTCAGAGTAGTTGTTAACCACAAAGGAGGAGTCTCAACCTGGCAAATGACAACGTACGAGAAGGAGTGGGGGAACTGGAAGAAGATGGTGCTAAACACAACTGTTACTGAACAGTGTCAGAGCAAAACAGCTGATTGGAAAGAAACTCTCTGAGCCTTTCAGTGCATTTTTGAAGGTCTCAGCTGTGCTAAGGGAGGTGTACATTTGACCAGTGCAGGAGGGCCTGAGATTTGAATGTTATGTTGTACCACAAATTTGAATGCCTGTGTTTTCTGTTATTGAAACTGCTTCTGCCTGTCAAAGACACAGGAATTACCTAATTTGACCAGTGGCCCTGCACCTTTCCTCTGAGCCCCACTAGCGACATGGATTTCATCTTCATATTTTCCAAAATCTGGTTGACATTTTCCTTTTCTCTTTCAAGACCAAGTACTAAAGGATTGATTCATTGGCTCAAGGATGGCATAAACTAGCATGACCTGTATTAAGGTGATTCTAATGAAGCCATTTCAGTTTACACTGGTTGAATGTCTCAGCAAAAGTCTTACCCCAAAATGGCCATTATTCCATTTTGGCACATTTGCACTCCTGTGCTCCCCCAGGTGATTATGTTGGTGTGAGGAGTCAGGGAAAGGAAGAAAACGCATGTGGCTACTTGCATGCAAAGCTCGACCTTCCTAATTTATGTTCCCAAATTCTCCATTCTTGCAGGGGTGGGGAGTTCTCCTTGCTTTGCATTCTTTGCCTTGTCATCCAGAGCATGCTGTCTGAAAATTAAAAAGCGAGGAACCAGGAATATCACAGCTTCTTGCTTGTTGGTACTGGGCTACATAGATCCCCTAATCCTGGCAGAAGGAACATATATCTCAACAGAGGAAACATGTAGACAATCAGTAGCCTGTAATATTTACAACTAGCATATTAGGAAGCTGCTGTCCCCAGTAACACATTTGAAGCACTTGACACCAGTGAGTGCCAGTGTGTTACTGAGCTGTGAATGATAAGCATATCTCCAACAGCAGTAACTGCTGTAACTTACCCAACACATGCCCATGCCAATTAACATCTTAACTGCACACACATTGCCTAAAGGATTTAGGGAGTTTGACAAAGGATTAGTTTAGATAACTCGGTGTTATTTACCCTCTATAAAGATATGCTTAACAGCATTGCCGGGTAGGGAGTGAGCCTCATTTTTTTACTGTCGCCTCCAGGTTAAGTTCTTAAATCTTGGCAACTAGAAACCTGAGTAATACTAAAACAGCAGTCTATTTCCTCATGCTGACCTCTAGCATGCTGTGGAAATGCTTCCAGTATAGTTGCCTAGATAGAATGGCACTAGGCTTTTCAATCCTTTCTGAATGCAAGGATCTGTAGAGATAAAAACATGAGTACAAATTGGAGGCTGTTTTCAACTCCTTCAGAAAATATGGACAAACATTAAACAAAAAGGCAAGTTGACTGTCCATTGTGGTCCACTGGGATTCCTCTTCTGCAGGAGAATTGGCTGGTGTCGTTTCAAGTTAGATTCATATTCACATCCAGGCAAAGCTCTCTAGGAACTAGACCAGTGTAAGATCAAAGCGCCTCTTAGTCTTTAGTGCATTTAATCTTACCATCTGTCTCTGTGAGGTTTGTGCACAATTACCCCATTTTGCAGACAAGGGGGCCCTGAAAGCCCCTGGAATGAAAAGTCTTGCTTCAAACTGTAGGATATTTAGTGATTAAAAATAATAGCTGATGCTTTTTCAATGGCTTTAATGCTAACACACTTAGCATGCTAGAACTGCTATGCTAGAAGTGATACTTCTGACATGCTGACACTTGAAGAGCTCCATGCCACACCACTGTTGCTAAGGGGAGGAAATGTGGTGAGAATTAAGAAGGCAATTATTCTTCTTGGAATTTTGCCAGAGCACAAAGAACAGCACTTAGTTTCTTACAGAAAAAGAAACTAATTTGATCTTTAGTTACAAAAAATGGAAGGATTAAAAAATCCTAACACAATAAGGGTTTCATGCTCAAGGCAAGGATGGGGAGCTTTCTTAGAATACAGTAGCTATTATCAAGACTCATTCAAATGTATCATTGTACTTTCAGAAGTGCTACCCTAGGACACATCTAGGCCAAGATGCGGTGTATCCCTCTGTCAGAGGCACCATCTCTTTCTTTCTTTGCGAAGACAGAAGAGTATCCAAGTCTGACCTGTGACAGGCACTCTGCTTCTGTCCTTTTCCCCTTCAAAGCCTGTGGGTATGTTAGAATCTCCTGGCAGAGCTGCATGGAGCTGTGAGCAAGCACATCCTGAAGCACCTGTGTCAGACTGAGTAGCTCAGTGCCAGACCAGACTGCTCACAGCTCTGTCACCAACTCTGCATTCAGTCGGGGAACTGAGTGCAATTGAAGACTTCTGCACTGGTGCACCATGTCACTGGAAATTTCCCAACCCTGCTAGCATTTCTATGTAAAGAAGCATAACCTGTTTTGAGGTCTATCTAAATAACAATGTAATCTTACAGATGTCTGTTTCATTGGAGGGGCAGGTTAAAACTCAGAGATGACCACAAAACTAAACATTGCTAAGAGATGACAAGACAACATGTATCCCCTTTTCTAGGGTGAAGTAAGAATTCTGTTTTCTGCATTTAGCCTTTCCCTGTGCCTGAAGAGATTATAGTATTTGTTTAGTTTTAAGAAAGACAAGCCAACCAAATGAGAAACCTCAGCTTTTATAGGCCCAGTGCATCTTTTTATCTGGTCTTTAAGGGTCCAGAATCTTCTTGGAAAGCTACTCCTTAGCATCAGACTACATCATCTGCTCTTGGAAGTAGGAGGCTTTCAAAACTGCTCTGGGTAGAAAGACAAAGAAAGTCATTAGCCTTTTCAAATGCATGGTTCTTAGGAGAGCCAAAACCCTTCAGGTGTAACCTGAAGCTACGAGTGCCACCTTGTAGTTTGGACTCAGCCAAGGGAACTCCTACTAGAGAAAGTCAGCAGTGCAAATGGGAACAATGCTAAATTGCTGCTCTACTTCCTTGTGAATCACAGATGACAGCACATAACCCACTCCAAAAGAAGGAAGGGAGTCAAATGTGTTTGATTACAATGTTTAGCTCACAGAGAAATCACCGAAATATTTCTTTGCCCTTCCTCTGAAGTGTATGGAATTAGCTGCTGGCTGAGGCATTGACACCAGCCTGCATCGAGGAGATACCAGGTTTGATTGAGAAGTGCAGCTCCAGAGGACTGAGAAAGGTTTACATCCTAATAGGAGTTTAGCCACAGACAGGGACTCCTCTCCCAGCACTGTATCCTGAAGCAAGATAATTGACACACAACTTTTCATGGTCAAAATCTCTCCCATTCTTTCAAGAAAATACTGTACATTTATCCACTTAGAAAAAGCTGAGGCCCCTAGGGACTACAGCAACCAATAAATAGCAAACAGCTACTAGAAATGTGGCTGGTATGAATATTAGCAAGTAAACATATCTTTCTAAAGCTGAATATGACCTTTAAACAGTCACCTCATGAAATTACATCGTTTATTAAGCACAAAAAAACCCTATGAGATTTTCTCTTTTTCTCCAGCTTTGTTTTCCATTAGATTTTGAAGGCAGATGAACAGATTTCTATACACTTGCTACTTGGTTTTCTCTGCCCTGTCTCCATCACTTCCCATTTTTAGCACGAAAAGCTTTGAGACTGCTGTAGTTAAAGTCTGAATTTTCTCCTTTCTTTATTGAGCATTTTAGGCCCACAGTACAATGCTCTGCTGCCTAGCACACACCCTGAGTTTCTCAGGGATTCTGTGGTCCCAGTGAGTTGCGAAAAATGTTTCCTCAAAACTGTTCATGACACACTGCTGCTCCAGGCCTCTCCCTGTCACAAGCCGCTCTTGCTGAATGACTCCCTCTTTTCTTCACTCACAAAACACTCAGATCAATGACAGCAAAAATTACAACACTTAGGAGTAGTTTAGCTGCACAAAGTGCAAAGTATCTTCGGGCTCAGATAATTCAGAGATTACTATGCACTAATGTAATTTGGAGCAGCCCCTAAAAATGTTTCATATGCAAGCAAATATGACACAAACAAGTTCAAAGCTGAAAACTGAGACAACATAGTTATTACCTTTGGGGAAGAGAAGTGCATAGAGCCTGACTTCAGTTGTTTTAGAAGTCTTCTACCAGGTTCTTTTTCAAAAAAGCATCTCTTTAAAGTCTTTTGACAACTCTGAAGATGGAAAGTAGAGCTTTCTAAAGCACACTTCGCAGCAGTCTGGGAATGCTAACAGGATGCAAAAGCATTCTCTACAACCAGACAGGGACTATGAAGTCAAGTGGCCAAATATGGTACTGCTTCAGCATCCCAAAATGCTTTTGCAGACAGACATGCCTGAGCAGCAGCAAGTTTTCATCACTGCACACAAGAACTGGATTACAACAAAGCAGCTTTTCAATGCTGCAATTTTACTGCAAAAACTACTAGTTGCTCTCCTCAACTCCCCTCTTTTTTAGATATTTTTATTCTTCTTAATTTTGTTTTATTAAGATAGTGGCTTGGAAAGTGCCAATGGGATAACTAGAGGAGGCTCCTTCAGCACTAGGGCAACTAAGCCCCTGACAGAGGACCCATCTGTTGGCAGATGTGAAGGAGGAATTATACACAGCCCTACTTTTGGAAGAGTTCCACAACTTGCGCAGAGATCCCCGGTGCTGCAAGTTGACAATTGCTGGCATCCAAGTTAGCAGTTGAAGTTCATTTGGAGTGGTCAGTGTCTCACTGTGGGCATAGCAGGTAAGCTAAATAAGGACAGAGAAGGTGTGTTGTGTGGAATTGCAGCCCCAATGATTCTGACAATAGAGAAAAGGGTTGACAATTTCATTTTTATGTGCAAAATGGATCTCTGCCTGCCTTATCATAACAGCAATTTATACCATGAAGAAGAATTATCCTGACTTGTTAATTTCTTCCATTTGTAGGGTTGGATTTCTTACAGCAACATAGCACAGACATATTCAAATTGGTCCTAAATGAGAGCTTGGGCACCAGAAGCAGTCCAATGAAAAAGAAAATACAACCGAGGAAAACATTCCCTTCTTTTTGTTATGGTTAAAGCTGCAGGTTATCAGAACTGAAAAAAATACCCTGTTCTGTTACCTTTTCATGATGAGAGTAGTTGAATCTGAGCCAAATACAGGAAGAATGAGAAAAACTATAGCAGTGTAGAATTTGGGGGAGAGGAAAAGAGAGTAAACTTTCTATTATTCTACTTCCTGGGTTTCATGCCTCTGCGTAATACTGTTCTGAACAGATTTCATTTTCTAAATGGTTTAAACAGAGCTGTCTGCAACAATTTGAAACCTAAATGAAGAGAAATTATTTTGTTGACCATTCCTACAATGTGGTTCAGTTTTTTGTGCCGGAACAGGTGTTTTCCCCCAAATCCTACTTACTGTAGACTCCTGAAGAAGGAGGTTATATTTGTTGGTTGATCTACTTCACCCCCATGTCTTTAGGGGATATGAATAAGGAGGAAGCAAAATACGTTCAAAGATAATCTAACAGGATGACAAATTAGCATTGAAAGTTATCCCATTTTTCAACTATTATGTCATCATTTTAGTTTAAGAATAGTTTAGAAGTGATGTCAAATTAACTCTTTGCCCAAGTTAACTCTAAGCGTCTCTCTCTACTCAGAAAAATGAATGCCATTATGAATGTCATTATCTACACTCAGTAAGAAAATGGAAAGTTGCCAAGAGCCATGTAGCTCAATGGTAAAAGAAATCCATCTCTCCAGCTGAAGTTTTGCACAATGACATAGTGAAAGTACAATTTCTGCTTAGCAGTAGTACAAGAATGGGGAAAGCTTGACATATTAAGGCAGACACACAAATTCCACCCAAGCCTTTGTTCTTTCATTTCCCAACATTTGTTAAATTCTTCCCACTTTCCATGGTTTACTTAGGAGATCTTGCAGATGTTTTAGATTTCTTCTAATCACAGTTGAGCACTACTTAGATTGTTTTTTTAAAAACAATATGCAGTATATTATTTTACATGAAGCTCCATTTTCCAAAGTCTATGGTACCCTGCATCTTTTGTTCTCATATGTTACCCATTAGAAAAATGGGCTTATTAACAAGAAATTATTCCTCAAATATTTTCAAGCTCTGATCATTATTGTCTGTCTACAGACATTTCATCTATCTCTGTAGTACAAGGATGCTGTGTGGAATTGTGAGCACTAGGATATTTGCAGTTTCACATTTTCCTTGAAGGAAAACTGTGACACAGTTCAGCATTGCTTGCTGAAGAAGAGGTGAAGGGTAGTCGTGGTGTGGGATCAGGTGATGGAGAACAAGCAGCAGCTTTCCTAAGCATAGGACCAGCTGACATCACAGGACACAAATGGGAGAAATTAGAAACACTTCCTGGAGAGGAACACTCTTGTTGCTTTCCACTGCATATCCATACAACCAGACAGTGCAAACAGCATCTGTGGCTGAGAGATAGCTATGCAGGAGCATTGTATGTCTCTGTGCTCCCTGTCTAGGATGAAGGCTCTGCCTTTGTGCTCTGCTGTAGCCCAAACCCTGCCCCGAAGATTCTGCAAGTTTCAGACCACCTTTGTGCCAGGGAGGTGCTAACAAATCAAAACAGCATTGAGAGAAGCAAGAATCCTGAAGCAACATTAACAGAGCTAATTTGGCTTGAGAGGCTGACTTGGACTGTAAGCAGCAGCTGGGAGAAAAATCCTCCAGAAATTCACCATATGATGATGAAATTTTCCTACTTTCTTCCTTCCGGTCTCTCAACTACCTTCAAGCAAAGCCAATTTAAGTGGTCCCAAGCACCAGTATGCCAGAAACACCAGTTAAGACTGGTAGACCTTTTCTCTTACGTTCAGTCCACAAGCAAGGAACAAATGGAAAACGAAGAAGTGAAGCTTCACCCAAACCCACTTCCTGGAATGATCACATCCTCATCAACTCACCTCTCCCCTGTAGGCAAAGAGAGTGTGAACAGATGAATATGAGCAGGAAATGATTTTCACTTGAACACTCCCACAGCGATCAAGTACAAAGAGCAGAAGTGGGTTATTCAGGCAGGCACTACAGGAACTGTCAGCATTAGTAGGCACAGCTGACTGAAGAGGTGCTCTGTAGAAGAGCTTGGGGAAAGCCACCAAGCTTACAGGCAAACCATTGCCAAGAGAGACAGCCCGTTTGGATTTCTACAGTGACAGCACTTTTCTGCTACCATTAAGTTGAACCTTGCCCGTCATAACATTTGCCCAGTAGGCGGGAGGTTTCTTTCAATGCCAGGATCTGTTCTCTGGTGAGGAGGTGCAATCCAGTCGGAGGACAAAGCCATTGAATTTTCCTTTATGGTGTGGTACAGGATCCAGAGAAAGCAGATACTGTTCTGTCCCTCAAAAGAAAGGACTTACATACAGCACATATAGAGAATACAGACCACTTACAAGGGAAAAGGCAGTACTGCTTTGCATGAAGTTTCAGCCATAACTGCACTCCATGGTGCAGCCTGCATGTAGAGGGATTGGCTGTACAAGAGGAGTTTGCCTGATGTATTATGGAGGCAAATAGGACAAAGAAAATCTCCACACCAATTTTTCAGCATTTAGAGCAGGCCCGTATGTTAAGAAAGGTACTAACCTACTAACAAAGTCATCTGAACTCTCCCTCAGCTCTTTCTCTCCATGGTTCCTGGCAT
>WUAM01000359.1:29905234-29916122 GCA_024336885.1 Actenoides hombroni
AGGTATCTCTCCACTTGAACATGTCATGTTCTCAAAGCTAGGTTTCCAGTCTTCCTGACTTCTCTTGGGGTTTTTTGGTGTTTTTTTTGCTACTTGTCTTTGATTTCACATTATGATAGAGCTGTTAAAAACGAGGGCAGCCCTAGCGTTAGGCCAGGTCATGTCCAACGCTGTCTTTGTGCACTAAAGTATTCTAGTGATACAGCCATTTTAGAATTTTTCCTTAAATAATAATAATAAAAAAATAATTAAAAAAATTAAAAAGAAAACTGCCTGTACGACACGTTACAACATCCCCCGGCACGGTGCAGACGCCTCTTCAGTTCCTTCCCCTCAGTCGCTGCTACCTATCAAAACATATACAGCATTTTAATGACTAAATTCTATTTATCACAAGCTGAATTGGTAAGAGGCAGGGCCCGGAGGTGTCCCCTGGCCGGCGGTGGCGGCTGCGGGCGGCACTAGGTGGTGCTGCGGAGCTCCGGAACGCGGTGGCGGCCCGGCCGGCAGAGCTTGTGCCGGGCCTCGCTCCTCCAGCCTGGCTCCTCCCGCCCAAACAACCCGCTGCTGCGGGCAGGGACAGCTGGGTCCCTCACTGCCTCCTTTATTCTCGGGGGGTGGTCATTTGGCAAAGGAAGGGCGCTAAAAGGAGCCTTTTTAAGGCCGCTGCTACCAGCCGGTTAGCAGCACCGGCAGCCAAACGCTTTACAAACATGTAGGCCTTATAAATGAGCTTTGTGTATCTCACACCATATGAGCCCTAAAGCTGCAAAACTGTGTGTCTTGAAAAATAAAGCTCTTTTAGGCTATCTGTAGCATCAGCAGCAGGAGCAGCAAGAGCAGCAGCGATGTGCCCAGCCTGGGCCAGCAGCCAGCTGGGCTGGACGCTATGTGCAGGAGCTGCTCAAGGTGTTGCTGGGCCAGACTGAGCTTGTGAGCACCAGAGCTCACTCTGGAGCAGATGCCTACCCTGTTCTGCTGTCGTTGTCCTTTAGCTCACTCCCACATTGCATGTTTCCTGTCCAGCATTACATACTCCCTCTGCAAGTATACTTTTTCTTTCTGTTGTATTCTCTCCCCCCCCCCCCCCCCCCCCCCCCCTCTTTTCGGCCCCCCCCCCCCCCCCCCCCCCCCCCACTTAGTTATGCTGGCACACGAATATATTTAGCTGAAGTCAGTACTGATTTTGTGAAGCAGGAGGTCAGTCTAGGCTTGAATATACTCATTTTGTTTCCTAACACACCTCCATCTTAGGTCATCACTCAAGTATTCCCACAGTGACTGTATTGCTTGCTCTGACTAAATTTCAAATAACAATAAACCCCAGTATTTAAATGGTTAGTAATGTGGTTTCCCCCTCATGAAAAGATAAAAAAAAAATCTCAACTATAAGCATGTCATATACACTTGAGCTACTAGAGGTTTAACACCAACTTTGACATGGATGCCACTTTTTAAAAAAAAAAAAAAAAGGTAACAATTTACACAGAAAAAAATAGAACTAAGCAATCCTCAGACTGGATCTTGAGAAACTGTGCTGGTGTTTTAGAAATATGGTGCCATTTCAACTCATGCATTGTTAAAAAATACAAACAAAAGATTAATATTTAGAAGAGACAAAATACTCATGCTTATATAGCTGAAGGCACAGAATAACTAATTGCAGACAGACTGGAATCATTAGTATGGTGTTAGTGTCTAAGTCTCACATAACTGCAGATGACTAAAGGCATCTCGGAGTAAACTTCAGACTGGTTCTGTGGGTAAATGTGTCACACTAAAGGCTTCAATGCCTCATGGTTTCATCATGTTTTGCAGGAAACTTTGGTAAAGCAGGAGGCTGATTTAAATAAGCTGCAAGAGCTTTGTCCACATTTTTCAAGATGCCATTTCTCTTGCTGAAAAAAACCCCCACTGTGTTAACACCTTACTTATCGTAAGAGAACTGAGGCTGGGGCCTTAACAGAAATGGTTACAACATAAAGCAAAACCAAGGCACTGAGCAGAGACTGTTGCAGATTAAATTCAACTCTGGAAGACAGGATGTTTGTCTAAAGCATTGGCAGTGAAAGATGATTGTTCTTGGCACTAATCACTGCTGAAGTCTCTGCGATACAGTTGGCCAAAAAAAGGGTGCATTTGAGTTCTCTGGAACTGACAGAGTGCAGAAACAGTAATGCAGAAAATAATGTAAATCAGTGACTACCTAGATGGGAATATAAACATTAACCCTATCCTGGATGCATCCACTACTGGTATATCTAGTTCTTGGATCACAGGAACGTGACTATTATATTCAGTACTACCTGCTCTGTGGATTTGCACAAACCATCTCCCTTCCTGCAAGATAATTTTGCCATCAGTAAAATAGGACTGACTCATTTGTAGTGCTTATGAACCACAAATAGAAATGGTCTGTAAGAGGAGAATATTCTTATTGATACTTGAAACCCAATATGGTGATCTTGGGATGGCTATGCTGGAGAAGGTGGTTCTAACTGGTAGCATACAATAAAACATCTGGGCCATGCATTTTCTCTCAGTGTCTGAAACACAGTCATTTGGGAAATCCCTTAAGCAGGGGCTTAATCCCATTTAGGTCAAGTTAAGGTAACTGTCACAGATAGAGTATGGACTCCAGTAAGTATGTGCTACAGCATTTGGTAAACAGGCATAACTACCTTTTTTGTTTCAGAGTAAAGGCTGGTAAAACTATTACCTGGCAGTACATCCTTAATAAAACACAATGTATTGATTGTCAAACTAGAAAATGTACAAGACAGTATAAAGATGTATTTTTAATATACCCATTGTCACAGAATCTGCCCACTCTAAGACTTAATCAGGTCAACATTTCAGTGACTTGTGTTCAAGATTTTAATCAATAACTCAATATACAATGCAATTTGCATGAAGAGACCATTGACTGTAATGCTGGAAGAAATCCCTGTGTTTAACTTTTTACTTGGTCAACTACACCTTACAAAATACAGTCACAAGGACAGCTCATTTTGAACCATTTTCAGAGAAGATGGAGCATAGTACAGACAAGTATTCTAAACCAAAAGCATTACAAAAGCAGCCTAGAAAGTACTGAATATTGATCTGTGTGGGATTGAAGATTCCAGTCAGTATTACTGAATTCAGCACTTCAAGGGAAAGAACTGTATTAAGAAAATAGCCAGCAACATTTTCTGACTGTCCTAATGCAATAGCTTTTCCACAGACTTCAAAATGCTTCTGAGACTGCAAAATTAACTTTTGATTTGGTACCATAAGTGAGTTTTCCTCTTAAAAAGTTCTGAATTTAAAGTTCTATGTATATTTTTCAAGAAGAGATTTTGATTTTATAGCAATACCAGCTACAGGTAAACGTGCCAAAAGTAACCCTCTTCACCTGGGATAAACCTTTGCAGTGGACATTTTAGGATACTAAGACATCACCACCCTCTACTATCTGTATTAAAAATAAGTAAATATACGTAAAGAAAATAACCATCAGGAAAGTAAAATAATGTTATATAAGCTTTCCATTATCCAGACTAAACATGGATAAACCCTGCATATTAGTATTTCTCCTGCCATAGTGACATCACTGCCTGGCTTGCAGAGGTGGTAAAGCGTATATATTGTTAAAAATGCTCAAGGAAGAAAAAGTCCACTTCTCATAAATGCTTAGAACAAAAGAGAAGGGGAAAAGCAAAGCAGCTTGTAAAGAAAGAGAAGGTCAAAAGGGACCCAAACGTGCCATACATTGTGGTTTAGTTTGTAAGTCTTTAGGCATTACTGTGCAAGCACAAAGAATTAACTTCTGTAGAGTCTCTGAAGTAGTGCCTAGAAAATTTTCAATGCAAATTCAAAATTGTGCTGCACAGAAAATAAGAACAGACAGCAAATTCACCAAATGCTTTTTTCTAGTAGTGTAAAAATACCAATTTAAATAGTTTTTAATAGATATTTCAAAAAATTTAGCCTAAAACATACCTAGAGCCTCTATAGCCCCCTTGTAAATATTCAGCTAACCAACCCTAAAAGAGGAGCTTCTTCAATATTGTTTCTGTCACGGAGAATACAAGGAAGAAAGCTACCATATAGTCAGAGATGTGATACACACATCTGGTGATGGAGCCACTTGAGCACACAGAATGCCACACAGAAACAGCCCCTGCTCATAGCAACATCAAACTATTTAAAATGCTACTTAAAGTGATCAGTGGCAAGATTTCTGGCATAGATTTCAAATGGAGAATTGAAGTAGCCAGACTGTATGTACAGACAGTGTTGTACTTGACAAAGAAAAATGTTGAATGAAAATCAAAACTAGTCTTCCCCCCAAAAGAACACAACAACACTAAGCATCCAACACCCTGGAATAACTGGTGTTTGGCTTCTGTATATATTTATGTAAGGTTAATGTGTTTTTTGGGGTTTTTTAAGGGTATTAAATGGTCACTGACATAGATCACAAAGTAAGCAAGCATAGTTTTGCCTAAGCAGCAGAGCTTTAAATATAACATTCTTCTCTGCCATCTAGGAATTTTCCCTTTTCCCAGCAGATAGATACAAATTCTGGCTGATTTTGCTTAAGGGTCAAAATGATCCTTTGTATGATAAGCAGTGCAACACAAGTCACAAATACCTACATGTAGGAAAAAAAAAAAAAAGGAATTACTTCACAAGCTTATTGTTGGTGAAGAGAAAAATAAATTTTGCTTGTTTGGTTTTTTTTTTTGTGGCCACATAAATGCTATATATAATGGTGGTGTGGCAGCATGACTAAAAAATACTTTTTGCCTTCGGGTTAAAACTTTAACAAGACAGGAAGACATCACAATGAGTACTAATTACTACTAAAGTACTAATCTGAGAGAAAACAGAAGTCCCTACTGCTTTATTATACTTCTATAAGTTAGAAAAGTAACAAAAAGACACTTATTCGTAGCTCAGTAAGTGACAGATCTTTAAGCAAAGACCTTTAAGCAAAGTGAATCATGTTGTCAGATGTGAATTGTCAGGGGTACAGCATTTCCACATTCTAGGGCACAGGGTTGCTTCAACCTGCTCCTTGAATGGGGCCATGTCCAGTTTAGACTGATTACCTTGTTAAATTTCTCTGGTGCTGAAACACTGCAGCCCAGAACTCTTCCACAGTTATTTACTTTATGCAGTAGCTAGTCAGATTAGACAGAGTTTGGTACAATCTTTACTATGACTTCTGGAGAGCTCTCTATAGCTCACATGCAGCAAGCTGAAAACAGCAATACACGCAATTTCAGCACTAGCTGAGTTTGCTGACTCCAACTAGGAAGTATCAGATTCAGAGCCCTCATCTGATACCAAACAGTTGACAAAGGGGAAAGAAACTCTTGCCAAAGATACTCTTGCCAGAATTATTGGAACAATGAGCTACTGCTGGATGTTGGGCTTCAGCACCAGGTCCTCCTTCTGGCCAGTGCTGAGCAAAGCACTGTGAGTCTGGCAGTGTGTCCCCTTGACACTTGACCCCTGATAACAGCAGGGATGCTGCCTCTTGGCCTGAAGCACACCCCGGTGTCTTTCCCAGTGCTGCATGCACTTACCGACACCGGCTCAAGGATCGGTGCGTTGTTCTCCACCGTGCCCAAGGACAGAGTTCACACACTGAAGGAAAGAAGCTCATGAGCCAGATCCAGTCTGTGCACCTGTCTACCTTAAAACTCATTTATCAGACTTCATTGCAAGCATGATAGTCAGGCAAAACAGCAACTTGTAACAGACTCGTAACTCACGTGGCCAAAGAGTTTTCTGCATTTGGCATCATAAACTGTGCCACAGAAATGTGTTGTTCCATTAACATGAACAACCACTATGTTTAATGTATACTACTGTGAATATGGAAAAGCAAGGTTCAGGAACCATGACAGTTACGGGCAGATAACCCTCTCTGTTAATCATGATGCAGTTACAAAAGGACAACACTTCAACCGTATAAGGCACCAAAAAAAAAAAAAAATAAATCCAAAAACAGAGATAAGAAAAATGTAGGGAAAGTAAATGTAATGATAGCACATGCCATACTCCTGGGGTGAAGATCTTCTCAGTTTGGACTGATAAAAAGCAAACATTTGCTCATGAGCTAGAAATATTTACATACAGGAGGTTTCTGGATTATGTATTGATCTATTCATTAGGAATTAAGTAATGAAGATGTAGAAAATCAAAGAGAAAGGAACAAATGAAACAAGAGTTTAGTTTTCAATATTTGTTTTAAAACTCTTCTTACTTTGAGGCTTCTGATATAGAAAAGTTTAGACAAATAATAAAATGTTCAAATTATTTTCTGAATAGTTGGGGAAACAACACTAGACTATTTGTACACAAACAACTTTGAGGCATTTTGCTTTTAATTTGCATACAATTCCTTAAAGTGAATTCCACATGAAGAAGGGTGAGATATAACAGAGCTTGTTTACCATTTCACAAGTTAACAAAGTAAACATCTGTCCTTATTAATTAGCTTCCATCCCTTACTTCAACTAGATACTTCCTGGTGCAAGACCCCAAGCCAAAGAAATGCATGGACTAGTTCCAAACTCTGCAGACATTTGCATGTGGACTTCAGTGGTACTGCCAATTCTAACAGCAAGACAAAAATGGAAATAAAGACTTCAGATGAGCTTATATTCTCTTAATGTTTCCCAAATGAAGACCCAAACTTCCAAGTAAAAAAAATACTTCAGTTATTCATCTCAGCTACTCATCTGACAGCAGTTCTTCCATAGAGCATACAGCTAAGGGGTAAAAAAGAACAATACCTTCTGTCAAATAAGAGGGGGCATTAAATGAGAAATAGAGAGGTATCAGAGTAACTGCGCTAAGATGGACTTCCCAAACAAAATTATCTGGAACACAACTTGAGCATAGTCCTTCCTTTTACATAGTGATTAAACTTTCCAGCTATAAAATTTCCATACACAGTTGCATTTGACCAGGGTTTTGGCTTCTTTCAAACTGGCAAATACCATTCTGATCAAAATATATTACAGCAGTGGTATACCTCCAATAAAATACTGCCACGGCGCTGAGGACAGCATCGTCTTTCTTCATGCTTTAATGAGGTCAAATAATAGGTTAAAAATAGGTTAAAAGGGAAGCAGGACCAAAGTGGACTTGGAGATCCTGTAAAACAAGAGATGGGAATGGATGGCTAGCCAAGTAAAAAAGAAATAGCTGTAAAGCCACAAAGAAGCTGGACCTACCAGCAGCAGCAGAAAATCCTTACCACTAAAGCTATTTTTATTTAGGTCTCACAGCAACGCACACTACTTTAGCCTTCTGCTAAATATTTACAGGAAGCCTTTTTTTTTTTGTGTGTGTAGGAATTCTTACCATCGGGATTTGGTGACACTGCTCACAGTGAGATGAGTAAAAAAATCAAATCAGTTGTGCTATAGTGGAAAAATTAGAGAACTTGGAATTGCCTGTCTGACAGTAAGGGATTGCAAATGCACACAAGCCTATCCATTACAGCACATCACTTGATGTATGTGATTCCATTTGGGTTTTGCCATTTTTTTCCTCTCATAATTTTGGATTCTCAAGCAACTCTAGTGAGTCTGAAATACATCAGTACCAGAGAAGAGACTCTAACAATAAAAATCTTTGTACACTTTAATATTTATTATTTCTCTAGTCATTTTTTTTTGCAATATATTTAACACTAGTGTGACAAAATTCCTGATAATTATATTTCATGCAGGTAACTTAAATGAGGAGTTAGCACTATCTAAACTGGTAAACAATACCACTAGGAGGTTACTTTTGAGTCTACGAGACAAGTATTTCCGCAACAATGACAACTAGGTGGATATGCATAGAACATAACTGGCTCAGCTGAATGTGCTTGGCAGGTATCTAAATGACAGCACAGCCTTCAGAAGGACTGAAGTGGCAACATCCTTTCACCTAAATAGACTTGACATTTCTGTTTAAGAGGGCTCGAGTGGAGTTGGAGGCGTGCTGGAAATGGTTGTTAGGAGAGTTGGTGTTTCTGTAGACAAATAGTTTAGCTTTTGCGAGTTAAAGCTGCTGTGATTTGTGTTCTTTTCTTTGACAGGGCAAAATGTGTTACTTACTCTACCCATATTACTATTGTTTAGGTCACAACAGATATTGAGAGCATACCATACCTTTCTGCAGCTGAAGACAAAGACTGCTGATAGATTGCTGCTATTCCTTCTGTGAAATTTCTTGGTGAGTACATTTTCATCAATATCAACTACGAAAAAGTCCCTAGAGTACAGATTGGTTTTTTTAAAAATATATTACAGGAGAAGTCTACTTGTAAATCACTCATTCTTTTCTCCTACAATATCCACAGGTTTCAAAACAAAATAATTATAAATGAAATTATTAAAGGAATAACCAAAGTTGTGATAGCCTTTTGCTGTACTGGGCATTTCCCTTTTTTTAACTAACATACATTCTAACAGAAATCCCACAGTATGAATCAGGTAACTTCAATTAAAAAAAACCAAAATGAAAACTATTCAGTCCAATGTTAGAGCATGTGTAAGTGTGTATAATACTGTAAAAACAGTCACACATTAGAGGTATATAATTGAAACAGCATTTTCCTTCATGAACCTGCTATTATTGAGGCAGTGACAAGGCTTCCATTTCTTTGTTTTCTGAGCTCTTTAAAGAATGGCTACTGCCACATTTTGTAAACCTAGATACTGTACAAGCAGAAGCTTGTTGGTATCAGGTAAGGAGCAATACTACTAGTGCAAACAGGTGCAGAGACAATTCCTCCAGTCTGGGGGTGAACCAGCTACATAACACTGAAAGAAGACAGGCATCTTCTTCCAACCCATACTCAAGCATGACAATCATGACTCCAATCAGACATACATCCTTCTCTGTCTTGGTCTTCTTTTTACAAGTGTAGTTGGGGGACAACTACTAGCTCATGTGACACTTATATGAAAGATTTCTTGACTGTTTTCATATCAATATTATGAAAGTTTTATAACAAGTCAAGGAACAATAAATACCCCAAGCATCAGGAAAGTGACAATAATACTGACTTAGTATCTTTAGTAAAAAGTGAAACATTCCCTCCTGCGATATAAGTCAAGGAATGATGAACCTAACACTGTATCATTATTTGACATCATGCATCTCAGCTGATCAGATGAGAAAGAACAAGTGTTTATTGCCCTTTGCTCATCCAAACCTATGACAGGCAATTTATTTAAGTAAGTGCTTGACATGCCAGAATGTTGTCAGAGCAGTTCTCTCTGTACTATCCCCCTTTAGCTTATTTCTTTAAAAGGGAAAAATAAGGGGAAAAAAAGAAAAAAAATAGGGACACACCCCTCCCCCCCAAAAAACCCAAAACAAACAAATAAACCCCCCACAAAACCAAAACAAAAAAAAAAAAATCAACAAAACAAAAAACCAAACAACCAAAAAAAAAAAAAGGGAAGAAAAATCTCAGCAGGTTAGCCCTCATCTTCTCTCAGCTCTGTGGGTAGAAATTTGTATTGCTGTTGGCGGATTTGAGCCAGCTTTTTCCTTGCCTCTTCCAGCTCTCTCTCCTTCTTCAGCATTTCTTCTTGGGCTGCAATGATCTACAAGACAGAAGCACCAATTATGACAACAAGGAATATTGTCTGTAAAACAAGATTTCTTTCTCCATGACACCAGTCATAGCTAGGCCTTGAGCCTTCTTCAGAGAAGCATCAAATTTCAGTGATTTCAAAAGGAACTGCTCAAATTTTTCCAGGTTCCAGGACAGTACCATATTCCCACTGGTTTCTTAAAGAGGAATTAAAAAAAAAGAACCTATCAGCAGAGTTTTACCATACATCCATGATGATTATATAGTGCTGTGCTACCCCAGTATTCGTTGGGGTGAGGGGTTAGTACATGTAGGATAAGCAGCACGTCTTAACATAATGTTTGAGTGACAGTAAAATTGAACACTCATTACTGCAAGTATCCAGAGTATTTTTCTGCATCTCAAAATACCAACAGAAAAATGACACACTACTACAGATAGGCAGAAATTATAATTTTCAGTTTCTTTTAAGTAGTGACCACAGTATATGGTGTGTTGGAACAATCTCAAAGCCTTGGAATCTAGTTTTAAGGATTGTTATTCCCCTATATTTATTATGGTCACAGTAACAACATGTCATCAGTTAACTCTCACTCTTTATTTCTTCGATGCTATATATACAAAAGTAGTGTTCTGTTGTGATTTGGGAATATTTCAAGTACACAGAAGAAGTTTGAAAAGAACCATTAACTTAATCAGAACAAAAAATTAAACATACTGGACAATGGTAACTAATCTTATGGTAAATGCTCAATGAAGACATGTAGAATCTCATAGCACATCACTTTGTTGTTATGCCAGTGATTACCTAACAACATCAAGTAATTCATCATAGATTTTTACACAGATTGGTCCAGTCTGCAATGCAGCAGATGGACATTTTAACGCTATGCTACATCTCGGGGATGGTTTTGCTCTGTGTGATTGTACTAACCTGAGCAATGCCACCCACAAACTTTGTTTTGACCACAACGTCATCATCCTCTGCTTTCCCAAATGCTGCTTTTTGGGCCGCCCTGACAAGATTGTCTGATGCTCGTTTGACAGCATTTCCTGCAGCCTTTGAAAAAGACAAAAGAAATTTAGTGATAACAAAAATGCACAACCACCATGGATTCGTCTGAACATCAAAACTAAAACATCTTTGCTTGACTACTGTCTTGGTTTGAGTGAGAACAGAACTCATTCTGTTCAGTAATTTTACTTCTCAGCTCAGTTCTTTTAATTAACTGCACTTTCTGAAGGTAGCAGCCTGTTTTCACAGACAGTGTCTGCTGCTAGCAG
>WUAM01000359.1:29916222-29940537 GCA_024336885.1 Actenoides hombroni
TTTCATTAAAGCTGTTCTAGTTTCCTTTTCTAATCGCTAAGTCTCTCTCCCTTATTCCTTTTCTCTTCCCCTTTGGGTAGGGAGGGGGGTTAACAGAGAGCGTCTATTATCGGTCTAAGGGGCTGCCCTGACCCTAAACTGTGACAACTACACAGAAAAAGTGGGCTTTGTTCTGTTATTCCCAGTGAAACGCAAATGAAGCTTTCACAATCAATGATACAGAGAATGCAATTCCTTTACTTAGGAAGGTGGAAGTTGGGAATGTCACAAACAAGATGTTTTTACCTTCAGTTTGAAATAAAACAGTGGATGAAATTGTAAGTTATACACAACACGGATCAGAGATTTTTTTGAGGAAGATCAGAAAATGAAAGCTAGTGTATAAAGAAACTTTGAAAGATGACGAAGCTTTTAAATTAATGGACGTTCGTCAGGGCAAATTAGCCACTTAGCCATGATTATCTCACACTTAAACTTTCATTTCCTTAAAAATTCTCAGATTTCTAAACAGTCAAACACGTGCAATACAACTTTTGTTGTCTAAACTGAGTAGTGTCACCAACTGTGCATCAAAGAGAAAAAAGGTAACTAAGCTACCTGCATTGTAACATTGACAAAGCTATCTTTGCTGTACATATTGCCAGTATAGACTTCACACTGCATGCTCAGTCATGACCATGTCCACAGGCACTGGTTTAATGGATACAGAGGTGCATACAAGAGGAGCGGCCTTGGAATCTGCTATGGCGATTCCCATGGAGAGGTGTAAAAGAAGAGTCCTTGTCACAAACAAGATGCAAACCTCACTTCTACTAGAGATAAAAAATGGAGCTATCACTTTTTTTTTTTAAGCACTGAGGTCTTCAAGACCAGTGGCTAGGAGATATCCTGTGCAGGCAGGTCAACAGTGTAAGATCTGGCACTGCGTTTGCTCCAGTGTACTATGAGCTAGTGAAAGTGATGGAGAGCTGGCTCTGGGAGAGCCATGGTTTAACAGGTACTGCACATGGAGGTGTAAATGAAATCTGTCTTACACCACTAGCAGTTCATTCAATTCGTAAGTCACAGAAAAGTCTTATGTTTGATGTTTTGTATTTTAAACGGGTTGATAAACAAAATTTCAACAGTGTCTCCTCCTTGGCTCTCACTGGAATACTCTCCCTTCCCACCTCTTCACCTATTCACTAATGTCAGGACAGAGGAAGGAAAAAGAAACTTCTGGGCTGATGTGGACTTAGTGCTAAGAGGAATCATTGGTCCTCATTCTGAGGGACAGACTAGGGAACCTAGATATATGTTTGCTCCCCAAATACTGAAAGGTCGGCCCCAAAATATATTTCAAGTGCTTTAGCAAAGAAACAACTTCAGAGAATAGGATAGAGCAGCACTCAAAGATATTTCCACATCCCAGGGAAGAGGAACATCTAGATGACTTGTTACCATGGGTCAGTCTTCAGCGTGCAGTGGAATGCTATGGAGAGATATCTTAATTGTGAAGAATTTAGCTGAGGTACAAGCAGCAACCTACTATCAACACTCCTGCAGTAACATAGCCTAATCAAAGTGACGTGACTTTATCACTACTCAAACTGACTTCTGCAATGCTGCACAGCATTACTTTGTACACTCTCAAGAGCAAATAAATACTTCATGTAGAGAAGGATGTGAATGGTTACATCTTGCTAGAATCCCTGCACTGGGAAGATGCCTATCCTGTAAATGAAATGTGAGACCTGTGTCCTACAGGAGTAGATTTGCGTGTCATTCTGCTATTTGTACTGTGTGGATTTAAACTAGCAGAAGCAGGTTGGGACAGACAGAGGTAGAGCTGTCCTAAATTCATGTACTAGCCCAGAAGTGTTACTTAGACTCTAGAAATTTACACGGGGACAAAGAGGACTGGATAAATTAAGAGGAGAAAACCACTGAGGGTTACTAAACCTAGAGAATCTGCATCTGGCTTGGGAAGTTCCCAGGTTGCAAACGCTTGGAATCGAAGAACATAGTAGAGAACAGTCTCACACATGCTTACCCTGTTCTTAAGTGCATCCCTAAGCATTTCTTAGAGGCCATTGCTGGAATCAGGGTATAGATGAGGCTTCATGAACTTTTGGTCTGATCCAGTAAGGCTGTTCTCATATGAAACCCTAAACTCTAGTATCTAACAGCAAATCAGTTAACACCATCAGTAAACAACATTTATGCTTTTCACAGTCTGCAGAGAAAAGGTAGGCACTGCAGTGTTGTGACAGGCATTGAGAAAGGAGTAGAGTTCTCTGTCCCATGGTTCCCTATCCCCAGGTATCATGCATGCTGAGAACACTCATTACCAAGCAGGCCACTGGCCAAGACAGCCTGCTCTGACATGCTGCAGACATGCTGGCACAAAGAGGGGAAGCCACACGGACCAGGTCTGAACTTGCTCATCTTCCTCCAATCCTATTCCACATTTCCAGCTTCATCTCCCTTTCAAAGTGACTCTCTTCCTACCTGAAATGATCTAAGGACAAATGATTTGAAATTTACTCTCCTCAGTCTGGAGATCATCCAAAGAGAACAAAACCATTTCCATTTGTTTCATTAAATTTTGGAACAGACTCTCCAAGAGTGCTTTCCAAGTTAGCATTCATGGGAAATGCAGTTCAAATGTTTTCTTCCAAAGTTTGCAGTTATTTGTTCAGTAGGAAAAAGAAAACGAATACATTCAAACTCCCAAACCTAACCTATCGATTAAAGCAACGTGAATGCAATGGGCGCAAAGCCAGCTGAAAAGCCTCAGTAGTTTAGGCAAATCCAGCAGCAGACATCCATGCATGGGTTATAGTATGATAGAGGACATTATTTTCAAGTGCAAACTGCTTTTCCCTTCATCGTTAATTTTGGGACCATGATAAAACTCAGTGAAGTGGCAAAGTTCAATTTCAAACCATGCTTGAGCTCATTTCCTTTCCACATTTGATGTCTCTAATGAGATTTGCCTCCAGTGTCTAAGTACCCTAAATTTCCTGACAGCTGAGAAAACACAGTCTCTAGTACTTGATATTGTTCCTGTTTCTATTGTTTCTTCTGCATTTAAAATCCCTTCAGACCCACTGCGTCACTGGGAAACTGCAGACTGCATTACAGTCAGAACTACTTTCCCATTACTGATACCTCCCCCACAGACCCTTGACAAAGTCAATCTACATGAATCCACTATAAAGCACTAAAACCATCTCATCCCTAGAGCTAATATTAGCATGCCACTGTTTGCTACAGAAACAATCATATTTTTCACACTCACACATTTATTTTTTCCTCCTAAATATTTAACTTATTTTTCTACTTGGAAAAAAAAAAGATGACATCAATTCCTTTTGCTCAGACAGATACTTAGTCATACTTATTTCTGCTGGACTTGGTTCTACCTATCCATACATGAACTGCTACATTGAGTGTCCATTAGGGGTATCTGTGCAAATAAGAGAAAAAGTGGAAGTTTCACCATCACAAAGACACTCCATGTTGATGGTATGAAAAAACTAGCTGAAACAGTTCTTACATTCCAGGCTGAGCCTGCTGGGCAGGATGTCAGAGAAAGCTGTACCCATTTTTAAAATAAACACCCTTCAACAAAACTTTTGGAGACATTAGATTTTACCTGTCATAACACTGTGTTAATTCAGTAATAGTTTAGAGAAGCTCAAAAAGAAATGTCTAATGTAAAAGGGAATGAATTTCATGTACAAAAGTTAAATCAGACTTTAGTTGAGATGTTGCATGAGCTTCTGTTCCTGATTTTGTCTGACAATGATTCTCCATTTTACAAGTGTTCTATCTACAGTTGCTGTCTTGATTTGTAGAAACTAAGGCAAGCTGACCACAAAAGCTGACCCGTACTTGCACGCAGGCAAGTACTGTGCTGAACCTAGGCATGATCTTGCAGAGGTCAGGCGGATACTCACGTACAACCAAGTGTGCTTACCTGTTTGCAAGCTCGCTGGGAGTCTAACTGAATGCAGAATCGTTGCAGAGAAACCAACTATCTCAAGTAGCTATAAAAATGCATGTTGTAAACATTCTCTACTCACGTATCACTGTGGCTTATCTTATCTGAATCTATCAACATTGCACCTAAACCAGGGCTTGTCACGGCCAACACTGGTGTATCTCAGCATCTTTTAAGAACAACACAAGCAGTGAAGTGAGCTGTAGCTACTGCTGAATAATGACAAACACACAATCACTTCATCGTTGACAAATGAAAGTGCACCAGAATCCCACAAGGAAGAAAACCTGAACAGAATTCTGAAAAGTCAAGAAAATATTCCTAAAATTTTGGGTTTGTTCACACAGTGTAAAATCAGCGTTTATGGAGCTCTACTCTGGGTTTTCAGGAGTTAAGAACACAAGTACCTGTAGCCTCCTCATGGCTTCAGAGTCATGATCAGCCTTTACTTTGCAAGCCACAAGCAACTGTGCTGTAGAAGCCGCCACTTGTTTGGCAGATGAGATGAGCTTCTCCTCGCTAGCGTGGCCTTGTACCGAGGCATTAGCTGCTTCACAGAGATTGCTGGTTGCAGCTGCCACCATTCGGGCCTAGGAGACAGTAAAAAAAGGTCACTGTGTATTCTCACAGAATATTATTTCTTCAGAGATGGTGCTAGTTTTCCTTAAGAGGAGTAGTTACTCACAGCCGAAATAAGTCCCTGAGACCACTGTCCATCATCAGCTGCATTTGCAGGGATTGCTCCGACCTGAAAAAACAGTGCAGAGGTGGCTTACAATGAAACAGAAAATACAGTTGCTTTGTTTGGGGTTTTGACAGAGAATAATCTATGAAAAAAGGAAACAACTGCACCTGTGACTGCATGCAGCACATAAAGGGGCAGAAAATCCAACTGAAAGTTAGTTGTTAGAGTGAGTGTGCTTCCAGCATACATCTGCCTGCTCATGTAGTGTCCAGCTTGCCACGCTGCTTGAGTTGTCCCATCCTTGGAACGTGCATGGAGATCCTAGAGTAATGACTGTTGCAGCTGACGCTTTAGCCTATGCAACAGTTGAAGCAGGAGTTCCTACTCTCCTGGTCTTTAAAATAGCTTATTTCTGTCTCCACAACACATCTGGATTTACATCATTCCTGAATCGCTTCTGATTCTGGCACTATGGGAAGGTACAAAACAGAAAGCTCCATAGTTCCCCATAACTGCCTCTGTACCTAATAATGGCATTTGAGGAAAGCAGCCCATCTTTCCACACGGCTCATCCACTGAAGTGTTCGTGTTGTCAGCAGTACTGATAATAACCAGGAGACAGTTTTCTTCCTATGTCAGATGAAAGTAAAGTAAGAAAATTCTACAGCTCATTGCCAGCCCCACAACTGCCTAGTTCTGTGAATGTTTGGGAGAGAAGCTGGATGATGTGAAATGTAAAAATGGTCCAGAAACTTGTATTTTAAAAGAAATGGAAATGGGAATTTACGCATAATGAGGATCCCAGGGATTGGAATCGAATCCTTATGTGTAGCATCAACATAAACAGAAGATGTGTTCTCTCATAGCTGTGGTGATACTTTGGTATAACTGAGAAATCAGTTATACAAAAGAATACACTCAGTCCCTGAATTCTTCAGATTTCAAGGTTTTCTTGCCCAATGATCGCCAGAAAATGTATTTTAAGTAGGCCACAGATGCAGGAGTCTAGTTAGTGTGTGTGCACATGTTTTGAGTGAATGGAGGGGAAGCATAGAAGAAGATAGATCAGGTGCAACTTCCCAGGCTTCATCTATACTACAGAAATGGAAACGGCCACCTAACATCAAATTAATTCTTCTATAACAATTCCACAGGAGAAAGTAGTTTCACTTAAAATTTCTTTAGCCAACTCTTAAACTGCAATATTGCACTGATTTGCCCCATAGGATACTTCCACAATCTGTACCAAGCAATGTCAGAAATGTATCTGGGACAAGAACATGCCTGGTTCACACACATCCATGCAGCTGGGTAAGAAATTCCCACTGCCTGCATACCATAATGAGGTCTGTGAGGAATCCAAGCCAACAGTCAGTACTGTTTCCTGTTCAGTACTGCAGTGATGGATGTGCAGTAGATCAAACCTGCGTCAGAAGGTTTCTTACAAAAGCAAAACATTTCCCCCAGTATCAATAACAAAATCTTCCTACAAGGCAGGTTAGAGCCCGTCACTGTGGACAAGAATTTGTTCAGTCATTTTAGAAGCCAGCTCCCTGTACTTCTATCTGACCTGGAGATACAGGCTACCAAAGCAGTCAGAGGATAGCCCATAATGACAATTACCTAAGCACTCGTAGTTAGTAAAGAAAGAAGGAAAACGGGTTAGTGCTTCATTATTTCAGTAGTATCTTAATGGCTTTATTTATTTGTGAAAACTATCATAATGAGAGCATATGCCACAAACAATTCTTAAGTTTGATGCATCATTAATTTTTTATTTTGGTTGGGATGAATTTCTTTCTTTGAAGACCACATTATTGTTTGCAGATCCTCCAAGCAGGCAGGAAGCAATCAGTAAAAGCCATTGCAAGAATTCCTGACCTTTCAGCAAGTTTCTATAAAAGAGTGATAGATAAAGCAAAATGGCTAAATTCAGTAAACCAGGCTGAACAGATATGCCCATATGGCAGTATAGTTGACAGGTGTGCTTCTATTAGAACAGCAAGCCACAGCTTTCCTCAGACAGATTAAAGTGGTTTTAGCAGTTATTTGAACTTGGATAAACAGGATGCAAGTGCTGTTAGCCTCAATCTGAAAGACATAAATAGAAATATATCTGTGGGAACAAAGAGGCCAAAAACTACCTGACAGAGATTCAGGGCCAGTACCAGGATAGAAATACATTCTGTTTTTTTCTGTATAAGTTGACAGTGCTGGTGGTGAGGAATGTAAAGCAAGCTGTATGTCATAATGAAACTAAGTAAGAACAGGTCTTAGCACATGAAAGCAGACTGCACATACCCAGCAGACTGGGGATATACCTTAGTAGCTTGAATCATGTATCTTCATGAAATGAAAAAAAAAAAAACCAAAAACACAAAAATCGCTTACAGCTGAAACACCTGAAGAGCCAAACGCTTGATGACACTTGTGAGTTTTAATTGAATATAATTGTGGGGTTTTTTAAACAGAACCAGGCCTGGGCCATGTATTGTGAAGAGCAATGAAAAGGTTTAATTTTTCAACAGTCATTCCCAAACACATTTCCTACTGTTTAAAGAGAGAACAGCCTAGGTTCAATTTTGATGTTTCTCCCTCACGCTATTGCTACTTGTCACGTTTACCCACCTTTCCCTGCGCCACCAGTTCTCTCTGGGCTGCTGAAGCTGATTTCACAAGGGCACTGGTAGCAGCTGCAATGGATTTAGCTGCTTCTAGAATCTGTTCTTCAAAATCCAGAGTCTCATCTGCTTGCTATAACCAAGAAAGAACAATGTCACACATTAATCACCTGAAAGCAGACATATTTTCAAGATTGAGGACATACACAAGGTGAGATAAGGTGGCTTTGGAATACATCAATAAATTCAATCAGACTTACAACATCATTGCCTGCAAAGGAGTTTCAGGTTGACTAAAGCTGGCAGTCAACATAAGTGAATTTAAATATTGAGTTGCCCTTGTGGCTGCTCACACATGAAACTGAATATCAGACAAGATACCTAAAGAATTGCCTTCAACTTCCTACTACTACATCACCTCCACTAGGGCTACTCAAAACTGCATTCATAAAAGTGCAGTTCTGAAAAGAAATCCTTGGTTTTCCATATCAAGATTATCTTTGTAGTGCTGTAATACTGGCTTTCAGGGTTAGTAAACTAGGTAGGGTATTTTCTAAATACTTAAGAGTGTAAAAAGATCAGTGATAAATACATAATGTTTCATTCACCTGTACTAAGAAATGTAATGTAGATAACAAGCAAGCGCACAGTTCTAACAGCTTTTGCTAAGAGCTGTCATTTCACAGAAAGCAGTACAGTGAAGCAGTCCAGTTTAGTTATCCTGGAGACAGGAAGTTCCAAAGGTCTATCTGAAACACTTCAGTCACCCAAACATGTCTTCCAACAAGCACGTGCAAGCAGAGAAATCAGCTGTTCCTAAGCACGTTTCTTGCTATTTAAAATGAAAATCTGTTGCTCAATAAAATATCAACTTGCTTGACTTTCTAATCATTTAAATAAATACTGAAAACATGTATCCATTTAGCTTCTGAACAGTTACCAAAATAGACAGAGATAAATGGCTGTTGTTATTTTAAACAGAACCAGGCCTGGGCCATGTATTCTGACTGCTTTTTATACAAAATAAATCAACAGAATGTAATTCATTCGTGATCAAATCACAAGCCTACCAGAACCCAATGCAGTATGAGCAGCAGGGGTAGTGGATACAATACTAGAACAGACCACTACATGAGAGAGAAGGCTTCTGAAATACAGGTTTCTTCCAACTTAGCACAACTACACCATTCTTCTGTCAAATAGCTACGGTTAGGAACGCTACTAACTGGGCACTTTGTTTGCAAGCCTAAGTGCATCCATCTATATTTAAGTTAAGTTTAGCTCTCCTGTTACTGCAATCTGATAAAATAGCAGTCAATTATAAAGTAATAAAAGATAATTATGTAAATCATTACAAAATGGCTCAGTCCTATGGCAATTCACAAACTGCAACAAAATCCAGGAGATGAAAGCGTAGCATCCATAGACACCAGAAAAACAGAATGATGTGAAAATAAGAACTGATGGTAAACAAAGTTTTTCTTATCCTTTAGGAGAAACCACCTAATTCAAGGAAAATTGTGTGTCTTGCTGTTGGGCTTAATCCCATCAACTGAATCATATGGCTTGTAATAGGAGTATAAGAAATTGCTTTGTGAAGTGAGCACATCATGTTCCACGTGGATTTTTGGCAATACTTGCAATAGATCTGCAATAATTGTCATGATGTTCAAAGTGGTAATCACTTTGGTCTTGAATTTATGCTACCAGCCTCAAGTCTTATTTATAAAACTCTTACTTGAATCTTGACATCACAAACCCAAAGTGACTAAATGGAATTCAGTACAGTCACTTGCAGATTCCTTTTCATTATTGAAATCAATGCGTTGTTGATGTTAAGTTGACCCAAGACTTAAATTGAAATATCAACATAAATACCACTGAATGATAGTCAATTTAACAGACTGTAACTGCACTTTTACTTTTAACAGATTGTGACTGTACTTGTACTTTTGTCCAAGGCTCTCCGTTATTGAGAGTTTTAAAATTTTCATTTCCAACAAACCAAAATATGTTTATTGTTCTTTTTATGTCAGCATGGTCAGGAATTCAAACTTGAGTATTTCAGGTATCTGCCTGCTTATTATAGAAAGGAAGTGTCATTCTTTTGTAAAGTTTAATAAAATGCCCATTGCAATATTCTGATCATTAGGCAAATACGTAAGTGGCCAGATGGTATGCAATTTGAAAAAAAACAGCCACCAGAAAGACACTGAAGAAAAGCAGTTGTTTTAACTCAGTTCAGCATAGTGAGTGGACTAAATATTGCACATAAGTGTGAAGCAAAGAAGACTGCTGTCAAAAGGAATGTAGAGAAATCAAATCTTGCATTACTGAGAATGCTATTCTAATGTCTGGATTAGCTTCCACTATGGAGCAGCAGGTAAAGCTCAGCAGGAAAACAGGTACCTAGACCTTAGTATCTCAGCAGATATCATCACACATACACATCCCCTCCATGTACTAAATGAGTTCCTTTTTAATTATATTGAAATTTTGGGGACAGGGAGAAAAAAAGCACACCCTGAGTTTTTCAGACATCCAAATCCTACATTTCTTGTCATCTAACATATTTTCTATTGACAGTTGCTACCTTCTGTGGAGAATGTAGTTTTGAAGTGGCCTTACAGACTCTGGAATTTCTGTTGAGTTGGCATCTTTTCTAAGAAATCCTCGTTTTCTAGTCCTTCCCTGAAGTTTTCCCTTCAGCATTCTCAGGTATGATATCTGAAGGCTGAACACTCATGTTTGAAATGGGCAAGTGGGCACAACAGAGACTCAGTGCTGTGGGTATGTTCACCTGCCTGTGTTCTCCCAAGAGCTTTCCTTAGCAATAAGGACATGGAGCAGTCCAAGACAGAACACAGCAAAACGCTCGATAAGAGAAGCAATTCTTTGAGATGGTTTTGTACTGTATTTTAACCAGTTTTCTATAGAATCTCCATTATTGGGGTAGCATAAATAAAGTCAGGGTTAATAGAACAAATGAGTCCCCGGTCTCATTGCTAAACAGTAGGGAAAAAAAATTACAAAAGACAAACCATTTCATTTGGAAGCAGTTCTCATCTTCTATTTCATAAAGAGAAAACCAAGAGGGGTAAGTTACTGCACTGAGGCATGGAAAACACAATCACCATTTCAGTGAAAGTCAGTTCTTGGCACAGCTGCTGCTCAGTGTCACCAAAGGCCCTACACAACAAGTCCCTCCAAGAGCAACTCTACTGATAAAGGAGCCCTTCATGTATATTTTTTAAATCAGATTAGATTAGGAGTCTGCAGGAAGTCTTCTAAACCTGCTTGTGAGTGAATGTACTCCTTCATATTGCCTTCTGCTATGTTAAAACCCCCGGAGACAGGGCAGGACACTGTAGGAATATGTTTGATATATAGTTGGATTAAATAACAACCTAATATATCAAACATATCACACAGAGTCCTGCATAAAAAGGCATCCAGATTTGATTCATGTTGGGCAGGGGGGGAAGGACAAACTGCTGAAAGCTAACAGCAGGGAACTTTTATTCACTACTAAAGACACCTGTGTTTGAAAGCACAAGCCTGCAGAGAAGCATGAAGAGCATACCGAGCATACCAAGCATACCAACAAAATAGGGTAGGTACAGCAATGCTCTCTGCTGTTGCACCTAAACTACCACACCTCTTTTGCCTTAAAACTGGTTTTTTTCACAATATTAGTGAAGCATCTAGGTTTTATTAGACAAAATGTTTTTCTTCTTCAAAAAATGACTAATTTTGAGGGACTGTTATTTTACAGCCAGTGGCATATTTGTATAACAGAGGGAATATGTGGCTGCACTGCAAGACACTTGACTCTCCAAAAATGGAAACCAGAAAAAGTCTATGCTCAGGAATAGCCAAAACTTGCTTAATAAACAATGAAGATCTTGTTGGTTTACAGATCATTCTCCACCTTGAACACAGCAATGAGAACACTCAAGTTTTGTGTTACAAGGAGGAATAACAACACCTGCTTAGGACAGTCCTTAAACTGCTTACAAGATATACACTCAGAATAAATACAGATAATTACAGCTTATCAATGGGGCAGTGGATTAGCAGAGTAAGTATTTTAGGAGCACATTCACCAGCAGCCAAATGACCAGGATTTAAACCAAACAGAATATGCATCATACAATAAAACATGGGCAGCAGTTAGCAGGTCTGTGTCTTATTAGACATTGTCCTCTGGGATAAGATGATTCCCAGTACTGGAAAATGAAGACATGCTATCAGTCTCAGTCTAAAACATCAAGGGGGAATGATTAAGTGCAAAGATACGAAGAGAAAACATGGAAGTGAGAAAAAAAAACATCCTACAGTATAAAAAAATTAAGATAGTGGAACAAATGAGAAAAATACTCTCTACTTTCAACTAATGATCTTTTTCTGTGGAGGTAATATACAAACCAGAATATACAAAGATAAAAATCTCAAGCCTGTATCAAACAACTCCCATTCCCTGCCTCAGTAACAGAAGCTGACCCAAAACCAGAGAATCAGCCAGTAATTAATAATGATGAAAGTGATGGATTTCCTGTAGGTGGATTAGTCCAAAATTACCAACTAAGGATTTCTCTTGCAAGTTCACTTGATGATCATTACTGTTAACCAAAGCATGATATTGGTCTATCTAGACTAGCAGTCTGTGCCACTGTAGAAGATGGCTACTATTTTTGCATTTTATAGACTAAGCATAAGAAAAATTAATTGTATCAGCCCCCTTACCTAGCCTAGTCATACACACTACAACATTATGTATATTGTCAAAGCGGAGCATCATAAAGACAGAGTCTGTTCAAAGCAGGAATTCCTACTCTTGGAGGACCCAAGTTACAAGTCTTCAGCAGAAAAAGTGGTATTTGAGCCACTCAGTGATATTCCTAGTACCTCTGATGCACATTAGAATCCATAATGTGAAAGGGATTAAATATTCAGTAAGGGAGGTAAAGGCTGTTTATGTTCCAAATTAAACTGGCAGTTGGATATGAATTTTAGTTTCAAAAAATGACAAATAAAGACACCAATAAACCACAGGCAGACTGGATACTCAAATTAACATGTTAAATGAGGAGCAGGTGTGAGGTCTGCATTCACTGGGAAATTACAATGACCCTGTAGTGGCTCAGGGGTTGGAAGGAAACTGCTCCATGGTTACTAGGCAATCCACAAATGCTGTTGTGCAGTGACTGTATAGAAAAGGTGATGGAGGACTCTTCCTCTCCTCCGACTCAGCCTGTGTCCTCTGCTCTGTAGAATCTCTGCTCTGTAGAATCTCATTATAGAGGACCATTTTTCTTTATAAAGAAAATGGATATACTCGTTAAAAATGCAGGACAAAGAGCATTTCTTCTTCACAAGATCATTTATTTCCATCACTCAGCAAGGGGTGTGGGGTGGGAAGTTCTCAAAAGAGCAAAGCTACCAAGAACTATTTCATCTGATGTTTCTGAATGACAAAATGCAACCCTGCACCTAAAATAAACATCCAATACTGACTGTTCTTGAGGTCCTGCTTTTTTAGAAAGACTTCTCATGAGCTTTACTTAGAAAACAGTTTTGCACCTACAAAGCAGCATAAACAGGGAAAGAGATACGTAGTCCTTTCCTGAAGTCAATTACATAGCCAAAACATGATTTTAATTTTCAAGATATGGAATTCTTGGCAACATAATAATTTCTTCTACAATTTGCCATTTATTACACACTAGGCAAAATGGTAGCAATTCTCTATGATCCAGTCTTGTGAGCTATACATAAAACCATAGAGTAACAGCAGTTTCATATATTCCCTCTGTACCACGCATGAAAATCATTGGCTTAGTTTGATGTAATACATTCAGAGACATGTTTGAAATGACCTGGCGACACGCAACGCTACTTGCTTTCATAATGGACTGTAATTTATTTTCCTTCAGGAAAATTAAATAGAAATGGACATACCCCATAACTGATTTGATACTGAAGCAGCTACTCTTTTAGCATGGCATAAAATGCTGTTTTTAATCTTAGCAAATCCTGAAGGTCTTTTGAATTCTGCTGAATCCCTTCTGTATCGCTGCTGCTTTCTCCTGTTATACTACACACATTCAAATGAGAACAAAGGGTCTTCAAAGGACAGCAAGTGAGAATGACTTTTCACATCAGTAAAATGTGTTTGGAAACAGAGAAGTAAATAATCCGCAGTAATGGCAGTGTAACTCTTATAAGCTTTTATAACATTGGGCTTTTCTTCTTTGCTTGCTCATGGCTGACTGGTGCTCGATTCACTCCCTGAACATTATCTTTTTACCCCCTTCCTGCAGGGGTAAGTCCCATCCAGTACAGTTTCTAGTGGCACTAAGAGATGTGAGGTTTGATTTTTGTTATGAACAATGGTTTATACTATTATTGTGGACAGTATCAAAGTATACACCAATACATGGGCTACATGCATCACTTTTTTTCCTTCAAAGAAACGATGGGTGTGGACACTCACCTTTGGCTTGGCTCTCGGTTTCAGCTGCTCTAACTTCTTTGCTGCAGCCTCAATTGATGCTGCAGCCCCTAGTAGTTCTGTCTCTGCAATGACTGTTGGGTCTTCTGGATCCACCCACTCTGTCCCTGAAATTAAAGGAGACAAAGACAGTAACTTCAGTGTCACTGGGAGCTGCCATTCAAACAGGGAGAGTTACAATCACACTTCAAGTGCCAAATATGGAACGCACATCCTAGAAGGTTGATTTTAGTACTGTAATGGCATAAAAACACTGTAGTTCATACCACTAAGAGCAAAATGTAAGTCAGAGTGCAGGGTTATTGTGTTATGAAAGTAACCTAATTAGGAACTGCGTAAGCAAAGCAGCTTCAAAAAAGGGATACTGTCCATACTGGGAACAAAATCTGTCCCTCAGCCCCAGTTTTTCTGAGCTCTTACTAAGATGGTTTCGAACTCGATCAAGTTGAAAGGCACACCAAGAAGTCTGAGAGAATGGTAAAGAGGACATGTTATAGACAACAGATAATCATCCACGCACACTTTCCAGAATCTCTATTTTGGAAGTGGTTTGAGATAAAGCTAGTATTTACTGAGGAAACCATGCTTTGGGCAGTGTGTTTCTAACAGCAATGTAGGGAAGGCTAAAGTAGTTTCTGCAACATATCTGAAGGTCAACTTTTTTTTCTTTTGGCTGAGTTTTTGGCTTTTCTCTTGGCTCAAAGAAAATTTTGAAGGTCCACAAAATCAGTAGGTGGCTGGAGGTCATACCAGATTTTTGAAAGCTCTCAGTGCATACTTATTTTCAATTTCGTAACATTATTTTCCGGATGTCAAGACTCAGAAAGTGTTCATGTTCTGGATTGAGGGAAGCTATGAAACAGCCAAAAGGAAAATCAGATGGAAAAAGAAAAGGAAGGGCAAGTGGAGGAAGTGGCATCACAGATGGAAACAGAAAAAGATGGGAAATGGTGTACACTAGGCAAAAGAAGACCAAGCTAGAATTAAAAAAAAAAACCCAACCCAAAATAAAAAAAAAAATCCCAAACACAAGGGGAAAAAAAAACCAAAAAAATCTCCTAAGGCCTTGTTAGACTTACTAAAACTGGATCAGAAAGTTTAAGTGAACCTAATATTAAAATATCAACTGAAACATTAATTGTTATCAAGGAAGAAGAGCAACTGGGAGAAGGATATTGGCACTTTCCATCAGGAATAGCATAACCCACATCTGATTCAAACATCAAATGAAATAATCTTGAATTCTTATGTATCAACATTGCACCAGCAAAAGAATGAGGCAGTTTCTGCTATGGATGACTGTCTCCTTTTTACAGTGAGCTGGGAGAAAGCTGAAATACACGGTACTGTAATCCTAGTGAGCTATGTTTCCTGCTGCTGATCTCTATATACATATTTTAGACCACGTATCAAAACATTACCAAAGAAAATTTCTCAGCTCAAATGATGTACAAGATGAAGGAATTCTATATTAAACCCTAATATTAGCAGATAAGCAGGGGAAAAAAATATTTTTAATATACGCAGCATATATAAACACAGTCAAAACCAAACCTGTACAATGTAGCAGTTCCTCTTAAAACAAACCAAAACAAAACATTTCACAAAGGTGAAAACATTTACATACTAAACTGGTTATGAGAAAGAATTTTATCATGTATCTAGAAAAGAAAATTAGGAATAAAAGTTTGGAATGGTTAAAAACATTTTACCACCCACAAAAAAAGAGCATCTAAAGGGAATTTTAAAAAAAAATCCCCTACAGGCAGCAAGTGAAAACAGAAATTAAGTGAAATTTTAATTTGATGAATATGAATTAAAATGCAGAAACTACTGGAAAGAAATAAACGTCTTCAAAGATGAGGACAATAATATTGTTCTTAAAAAGCATTTAGGGAATAGAAAAATTCCGATCCTGGTTTGGCTTGTTAGCAAATGAAAACAGGAACTTTGAAACATAGAAACTACTGCAGAAAAGACTGAAGAATTAAATAAATCTAGCTGACCGGGGAAAAAGCATAATGTAGATCATTGGTATATGAAATACTGTAACTGTTTTAAGACACAGAGGAAAAAGAAAGCCTCAATATGACAAGTGTTTAGTCAGGATTCTTTTCCAAGGAGTGTATACTGATAAAAGCAGAAAATATCTGAGGAAAACCTGCAGTGTATATCAGAGAGAATATCAGAAAAATGAGTACAGTGTTCTCTGCCCTAGCTTAAGAAAGAATGAATTTACTACAAGTCTTTGTTGGGGTAGGGGGCAGAAATAATAAAAAAAAAAAAGCTAGTACAGTGCTTTATTAAAAATATTTTACTGAAGCATTCTATTACCTATGAGATTTGAATGCTTATATGCCTTTCTGATGGCTGTGAAGATTTCTTTAAAGTTCCCAGTAAACCTGGTAGTAGATGTGCTTCAGCAGTAGAGGTGATATTTAATAACACCACCCTTAATATGTATTCCTCTCTTTTCAAACATCGAATGTTAGAACTGTCATCCTAAGAGTCAGTAAGTCAGTCAGTATCTGAGAAAGTATCACTCATCTGTTATAAGAGCAGTGAACTTTCTGCTAAGCAATGGAATTCATTGCTTATTTGAGCACAGAATTATATTTGTCCACAAGTTTTTCAGTTCTAAGAGTTCAGGAAATCATCAATTTTCTGAAGTCTCACTGTTTCACTAACAAACTGTGTCAGTGCAGGACCCAGACAGAGGACTGTTCAGTACTACAGACCTAAAATTGACACAATTGCTAGAGGCTGAATATTAATTCAGTAAGATGATGGTATCCCATTTTATTTGAAGTTGGAAAGCAACTATCTCTGCAATGCAAAGGACTTATTTTGACTGAACAAACCTAAGTGTAAGGAAGGGAACCAGCCATCCAATTACAATTCAGTCACCAGGTCAAAAAGAGTGTATTTTGTTTTCTGCTACTGTGGCTCTTGAGTGGTCTGCTTGATGATTCCACCTTTGAAAGACACATGATTTACAGATGACTTATGACTAATCTGATGAAGTGAGAAAAGGTCAAATAGACCTGTTTACCGACACCGTGAACCAGTGAATACCAGCAGAAAAATCAAAAGAATGGAAGTAGGTGGTACAAAGACACCTACAGCACACTAACATGGGTTTTGTGAGTTTTTGGGTTTGTATTAAACTATGAAAACTACAAATCATCATCTCTCGAGTAAAAGGCACACTGTACTGGTAGCCGGGCTGCCCAATTCACCTTTCATTGCTTCTGCTGATTGGATGAGCTCTGTAACAGCACCAGCAACCCGCTTGGAAAATGAGGCCAACTGATGCTTTAGTTCTGGAGTTGGTTTTTGAAGGATCTAGAGAAAAAGATAAAATGTAATAATGCATATTAGTAAGGATTGCAGAGAACACTGGGCACACTAGTGAAAGATTTATTTTATACTGCAGTTGGCTGAGAGAAAACATGACTAGTGGGAGAAATGCAATTGTCAGTGAATCACTAGGCTTACACTGCAACATCTGATCCATACCAGGAAAGTGGCACTGCCTTGTACTTCTACAGGGACTGACAATATTGTCTGGAAGTCCTCAATACTAAAACCAGGACAGAATTCTCCTAAACAGAGCTGCATGTATGAGTATGTCAGAGGAATATGCAGCTTCAGCATTCCATTCTCAGATATTATAGTCATTATACTTATGCATCAAGCTTAGTCTTTCTAAAGAAAGGAGCTGATCTTGTAGTATGAACAAACTAGTTGGTCATTCTAAGTAGCAGAATTACAGAGTTCTGCAAGTTAGTGCTAGTAGCCTACTCTGGAAAAAAAGTCAGCAATGGTGAAACACAGTGAAAATGCCAACCCTGGGCAAGATCCTTCAACAGAAGGGAAAGGACACCTCTGAACTGAATTTCCATCAAGTATTCAAGTGTGCTTCTTCAAATGTAAACCAGCCAGACATTCAGAGAGTGAAGCTGAATTCTTTCCCCGAACAGGAACAACATTAGCATTTTTAGTTACCGTATATTTTAAGGAGAAAATAAGATTAAGTTCTGGAAATTCATGTATACTCAAAAACTACTTCTGAGAGGAGCATGACAGACATATAGAGAGATTTAAGAGCAAAACAAAAGGGTAAGTCTCAGAAGTCACATGCAGGTGTGCCTTTTCTTAATGTTTTCCAAAACTCCCCCACAAAGCAGCTCTGGAAACTAGCTGCACATAGAAAATACAGTTTTTGGGGTTTGTAAGCATGTTTCCCATTTTGCAGTCCAATGCCTAACCCCCTACTTTAACAGAATAAACTCAACTGAACTGTTTTCTTCACTTTGCCCGGTGAGAACTCTGCCACATGAGGAATTCTACCTCTCCAGAACTGCCATGTCTGTGTATGGGTGGACTGGTCTCTTGCTTCCTCAGAATGAGCTGTAGTCGACTAGTTTCCATAGTAAGCAGAAGTACAGGAAATCTAAACAATTCCCAATGCTAATAAAATGTCACAGCACAGTTATAACCAAGGTTTATACACTGCATAATCCCTTAGTATGGCAGAAATTCAGCACTGAGCATGTCAAGGGTTATCTTCCCACACAAGTAAAAACATCCAAAAATTCATGAACGTGGTCAGAACTATAGCAAAGAATGACATTTTCTGCTGCAGAAACTGTGACACTAGTGCTGCTTATAATAGCAGTGACCATGTTGGAATTCAACAAATGGATATAAATTTTAAAAGTAGGCAATTTACAGACTGCATTGTTTAAAAGCCAATTTAGAACTCGGAGCAGATTCTCAACTCCTGCAGAGTCATGTACAGGCACAGCGTGAGAACAACAATGAAAGTTTCAGACTTCCCCTCGACTCAGCATGAATCAATACTGACTGAGATGGAGCACATGAACATGCAGAAGAGCAGGTCAGTCTTTAGGCTTGTTAAGAATACAACTTACCATGTGTTTTATAGGAATTTCTGCATGCCCAACAGCTTTAATCAGTGTATTCCCACACCCTGCCCGTAGCTAGGTCATTAGAAGAATATTCCTTTAAGCAACCAAATTAGTTTTGTACCACTTGCCCAGTGCAACCCTTCTACAAGTCAATGCACTGGCTTAAGAAATCTTAGATATTGCATCTGACAACTCTTGAACCTAAAAAGTATCATAGAATCATCTTTAAAGAAATATGGCTGCTGAATAGCACTTCTTGGCATCCCTGTATTGAGACACCCCTGTGATCATCTCTAGCCTGACCACCAAGGGCATCAGTGAACTTACTAACAATATCACAAGGTGCCACATGGACTAATTAGAGATTTCTAATCTGAGATTATCTGCATTTCTGGAATTTATAAATTAACTAAGATTGTAGAGGTTCTAAACCACCAGCGTAAGAGGAATCAGGAAGCATCAGTATTGTCCAACACTGAAATCATCTTGCTATCATTTTCTTTTTATCTAAGCCAAACATATCTGAACTAGGATGTTAAGTCAGCAAGATTCTCTGCAGCAGAACAGTCCGGGTAACCAGAGCAGAAGCAAACAAATCACTTGGACTGTGTCTCTGCCACAACTCCCAAGAGCTAGAAATCAGGAAAGAGAGCAAAAGTCCCTAGAGAAAAAAATGCTGTCATTTACCTGGTTCATTGCTCCTCTGGAAGTGACCTTTTTTCCCCATCTACTTTTGAGATCCTGTCTATGTTTATGGAGCACAGCATGAATGCATTATGTATGTGATTGGTTCTAGACAGATTTCAGCAAGGAGTCAAGAGGAAGTTACCCTTCCACACATCTTTTTTTCTGTGAAGGCATTGGTTTTCAATTGGGGTTGTAATCTGGGTCAGAGTCAGCTTCTCAAAAGCAGCAAATGCTGGGGAAGGGTGGGATATCTCATGGCTTTAGGGCCTTGAAATTAAAGCATCTTAAGGTAAGAAAGGTGTGTTACACTTTACTGGAGGAACAGGCCTTTCTTACCTTAAACCTGCTTACCTAATCAGAGAGAGAAAAATAAAATGGGCAAAAATTCACTCAAGCCTGTGGTCTGTTCCAGCATATAGTTTGAAACAAGTACTATGGCTGAGTTTGGGAGACCAAAGCTGAAAAATTCCCAAAGGTATTTCTAAACTAAAAATGGATCACACATCTAATGCTAAATTACTGCTATGAAGCTCTAAGAATTACATTAAGAAGTTCAATCTTTTCCCTGCTAGTGGCAAGCAAAATTGTGACTTTATTCCTACGTTACGTATATTTCAATGACTTGATGTAAATGATTAGACATCCTGTATTCTCAGCAGTAAAGCTGTCTTGGATCTGCTCATCTGCAAATTTCCCTTTCAGAGACTGTAATATGTCATTTTAAAGCTACTTAAATGTCCAGGTGTTCATGAAGCAGATTGCTGATTTAAGTCACCTCCAGAAAGGTCAGTATATCACAAATGGTAGTTAAAACTACACTGTTGCTTCCTACAGATGTAATAGCAACAGAAGAACAATATATTATGTGATAATTATTGTATGGTCAAGAAAAGCCAACTGACAGCAGGATTCATGAGTTTGGATTTCAGTGGAGAAGTGTTATGCAGAGCTTTGGGGCTATCATGTCTGGCATGAGTTGGAGAGCTCTTTAGGAGGCAGTGCTGGCTTGGGGTTTTTGGGATGGCATTGAGTAGATGCCTCTTATTTTCCTGGAATCAGGAGTGCAAAAGGCATGTAGAAATACTTTCATAAAGATGATGTAACCTCTTTGATCTGGGGGATGGGAGTGTGCCTAATATGTCTAATACTTACGATGGGCTTAAAAGAATGCTGAAGTGTCTTATTTTAATTTCTTTGTCAGGGATCATTTTTAGGTCAGGACCTGTACTGCATCCAGATCAGATCCAGAATGTGAATTCTGAATTTCAGAATTACATGTAAGTATTTCCAGTCTTTCTTCTCCTTCAGAGTTTGAGCTGAAGTACTGAGTTTACTTCAGCTTGCTTTTCCTGAGTAGCAAAACTGTTCATAATCTTCTGACAAACTGATAAAAATGTGTCACTGGCAGCCACTACAGAAAGAGGTCAGAGAGTTTATTCTCTTTGGATGGAATCCAGCATGCACATGCAGGTGTCTCCTTACCAGGAGAACGTGTTCCAGGAGTTCTAAGTATCCCAAGGTACATTCTGTTCCAAAGCGCAGGGCTCTGTCTCGAACTTCTTCACTCACATCTGGATGGTATGATGCTTGCTGGGGAGACAGAACAATGTTAGTACCCCAAAACTGCTCCCACAAGAGGAGGTCAACACAGAGAAGACAGGGGAAAGAGAAGATAGGAGAAGAAGCAGAAACTTTCCTCAACACGCAGATGACATTTGAGCTCGGGGGCCAGCTGTTTCTGTTGTAAAGGTGTCAGCAAACTGTGCTTGAGGACCTGCAGCTTTGCAAATGGCAGAGGAGAAGTGGTATGGAAGTGCTGGTATATCATTATTCTACATGAGACACAAAAACCAACACACCCAATTTAAAAAAAAAAAAAAAGAGGGAGGAAAAAAAAGTGATGCAGCAGCAGAGTCAAGTTCTTTGACTTCTTAGGGAATTTCTGCAATTATAATATCTGATATAATCTGATACAATATCTGACATAAGCCTGACTCATTAAATCATTCTAGTTTTACTAAGAAGTAAAAACTGCAGCCTTTTCAAGCTTTCTATTTTCTAAAATAAACTTCTAGGAAACTTTTTTATTGAACAGAAATGCTAGCTGTTGACAGTGAATCTTCCTAAAACTCTTAAATATTAGCATTTCCTATCCCAGAACAAGTCCTTCCACCCTCGTAGCCTAGTCTCTTTCACGCAGTGCGGGGATAATCTCACTGCTTCCTTATCTGGAGCCCTTCCTGCAACCCTCAGCATCCCCAGCAAGCGCTGCTGGCAGCTGGGGCTGGAGCTGATCCCTGGGCTCCCTCTGCCGGCAAGAGCATCAGAGCACAAATGAGGATCTCGGCTATATCCATCACTCCATCTCGTCAAGAAATAATCTGAAGGGAAAGCAGATGGGAGGAAAGAGGATAGGATTTTCCAGCATACTTCAAGTAAGCTCCAGAAGCCCTCAAAAATCCAGAGCATCTTATTTTTCGTTTTCAAATAGGGCAGAAGGATCCTCCAGTGTTTCATTGTAAGCACTCTAAGATGCCTCTTCTACACTTAAGTATTATTGTTATGCCCACAATTAGAGCAAACATCTGTAGGAGAGAGTCTTTTTATGCTTTGCATACACGGCCAAGACTGATAGTGGAATATTCTGAGAGCACTGTTAAGGGTGATAAAGTCATTTTAGGAGACCTTTTTGTAATCCAGAAACACACCAACAGAAATCTGACTACACCAATTAGGGCTTGCAATAGAAATGTTTACTTTTCCAGACTTGCACAGAAAGACTGCCAAAGCATCTCAAAGCAAAACGTGTGTCAAAAGAATGAGAATACACATTTATTTCCTCATGCCAAGGCTTCTCTTCACTACCAGCTCTCATTTTCTCTTCACGGGCTTTCAGAACAGTAAACCAGCAAGTACTACTTGACTCTAGTACTACAATTTCTAGCCCGTGAGCACTGATTATTAACCTGTGGAGCTAAAATGTACAGAGACAGTGAAAAAAATAAAAATAAAAAAAATCAGTGCTGTTTGAAGGAACCTGGAAAATTCCCATAGCTCAACCTCCTGTCTGAAGCTGGATCAACATGACATTCTAACCAGAGCACTAAGGTCTTCGAAAACCTCCAAAGACAGAGATTCCATATCCTCTTTAGGTGCCTGTCCCAAGGCTTAATTATGCCCACAGTGTAAGTTCCTATGCTTCAACTTTTGACTGCTGTTTCGTTGCCCTGCCACACATCTCAAGTAAATAGCCGGACACTGTCTCCTCTTGGTAACCTCCTGGTAGGTTTTAGAGAGCTACTGTGGGATCCTCTCAAAGCCATCTCTTCACCAGCCTGGAGAGGCAGTTCTTCAGTGTCTCCTCACAGGGCCTGTGCTGTAGCCCCAACCATTTGGGTGGGCTCTGCTGAGCTCGCTCCCTGGTGTAGTGAACTAAGACAAGCGCCACTAAAGTCAGGAGAAACAATGGGATTACATTGACTGAAGGTCAGAGCAGACCCTAAGATAATAACAATTTCTGTCTTTATTAGCTAGTTGTATAAAATAATGACTATGCAGTAAGTAACCCATGCATAATATCACTATTTTTAATGACTGCCATTGGAAAGGAAACAGGTACAAAAAGTTTGTAAAATGCATAGAAAATAATTGAACTTAGACTGTTAGACAGCCAGCAGAAATAATCAGCCACATTTTCTCAGCACTCATGAGACTGCATCTAGAATACTGTGTCCAGTTTTGGGCTCCCAAGAGAAGAAAGGCACTGATCAAATCGGTGCTAAGACTGCTGGAACAGCCCTAAAATTCAAGGGAATTTATCATAGAAACACCATGTACAGTAAAAAAAATTGTAGAAAGTAATGGCATAAGAGTTCTAAGTGTCTGAGCAAAAGCTGTAGAAACAGGATTTTCTAAATAAAGTCTGGTACAAACCACATATGTAAAAGTTTTGTTAAATGATAGGGCTATTTTGACATACATTTTAGATAATGCATAAAATTAGCATATTTGGAGACTTCTGTTCCTGTTTGCCCAATAAGCACTCTTGATTTTATAAAAAGCTAGACAAGGTAGACAAGCTAGACAAACTAGATCTCACACCTTGTCAGCGTAGCACTGCAGGTAAGTAAAATGACTCCCAGACAGTGTTTATAACATTTTTTGAAACAGGATTCTGTTCCTGAGAATTTGCTGCCTGTGTGGAGAGATGGAAACAAAACTGTGTCTGCACTAGCCACTTCCACACAACAAATGATGTTTAGAGCACCTCAGCATCTGAATTCTTGCATAAATTGATTTGTCAGAATGCTGCACAACCATGAAGTGTTCTTAGTGCCTCTTAGAAGTGTCAGTTAATGGGATTGTACCCAAGACATGTTAGGCTACAGTAATTGTCATGTAAGTAGCACAGTTGTTCAATTTTCCCATGCAGATAAGGGCTGCTTTGTTTTGTTGACCTGAGGTTATCAAGTGGAGAGGACAGAATCGAAATTTGAAGTATGTGAAGTGGTCAAGAACTGTCAGACAGAAAAAAACGTGTCAGTTAACCAAGTAAAAAGAAAAAGTTTCAATTAGATTGTTTTTTATGAAGCCAGTATTAAGTTATATTAGAACTCACACTTTCGTACTAGGATAATTTTAGAAACAAAATTAACCCTTCCACCTGGGCAATATTAGGCTAAAAAATAATCTGAGACTAGTGTAGACAGTTAGGATTTGACAAAATGCTAAGAATCAGACACCTTACAGAGAGCACCACTATTGTACTGGCATCTTCCATACATGTAAAGGCAAAAGTAAACAAATATAATCTACAGGCAAAGGTACTTGTGTGTTACTACTGAAGACCAAAAGGAATGAGGTCTTGGTAATTCCATTTATTTTTT
>WUAM01000359.1:29940550-29960054 GCA_024336885.1 Actenoides hombroni
TGCCTATATCTTTTTTATCAGCAGAACAAAGGCAAACAGGTTAATAGCCATTTATATGACACATACTTTCCTCCCCCTAGTTTTGCAGGTCAGTTTTTGGAAGTTGCCTAGCTCAAGCAAACGTAGAAAACAAGGCAGCAATATTTTTAGTGCAAAGGCAAAACGCGTTTTTGAAGAGCACAGAATAAACAGAGCAAACTGACAGGTTTGGCTGGGGGGACATGACTAATAAAAGTAGACCTGAGCGATTCTTTCACTGTTCTAGAAATACCGAAATCATATTTGTGACCACCGGATTATTCACATAAGTCTAGTACTTCCATGATTTTTTATCTTCCTGTTCAATAGGAGACTGAAAAACAGAACATTTCAGATCCAGTAAAACTCATTTTCACAAAAAGGAAACAGTCAATATTAGTGTTGCTTCTTTTTTTTTTTGTGCTATGCACAAAAAAAAATCCTAAAACTTTCCTTTAAAATTATCATAGTCATTAACTTTATTATCTGAAGAGTGGAGCATTGATACAAAGAAACTGAATAGCAACTGTAACATTCAAGGGATTTAGAAGAAGGCAAACACAAAACAATAAAATCAGTCTTAGGGAAGGAAGTGAATCTTTACCTTACAAGCTATTAGCATGTCAGCTACTGCTTTGCGGCTCAGATTTGCTGTAGCAATCACATCCTCCTGTCTGCATGAGTTCCCAGCTGCAACAGCTTTGGCAGTTGCCATGGTGATTCCCTTCGTCATCCGGATTGATTCTTCAGGTGATGATGTGCTTTCTGGAACCTCACTGGACTGAAACACCTACAAGTGAAAGCAGAAGGAAACCCCGATATACCATTCAGGACAAAGCAGAACAACCATGAAAAAGAGAGAGCAAATGGAAGCAGCTTTTGAACAGCAGGAAATGAGAAACATATTCAGTGTAGTTGAATATAAGCCTTGCTTGCGATGAGCCTGGTCCTAAGAAGCCTGCTCACTTACAGACATCAGAGAAGAACAATCAGCCGAGGGAAGCATACCAAAAAAGGCTAACACCTTCATCTCATCTGCCATTTAACTACCTGGATGACAGTTTGTTACAGACAGCTGTTCAGAGTGTTACAGGATCAAAATAATTACTGTTCCTTTAATTACATTCTTTTTTCATCCTGCCTGCTCCTTAGGCTGGTCTGCTCACCTGAGGAGATCCTTCCTCTGCAAAGACAGGGCCCTATCAAGCCCATGTTGACAGCACAGTACAGGACAGACTGGGAACATCACTGAAATACTCAAATGTCTCTTAAAAAAGTGGAGGTGGAGTGTTGTCTCTTATACTATACTGAGTCTCCCTTAGAAACCTGAAGACATAATTTCTGAAGACATAAATTTGCAGGGTGAATCATGTGAAAATAGTCCAAATTATCTGACAGTAAATACTTCCCTCATAAACACCGGAATACATGAACCGTGGTTAAGATGCAGGTAAATAAGAGCTGGGTAACCCTACTTTTATCTTTTATTTCTTTCTCCTTAGATTTAATCTGTATTTGCTTGCCATTCTTTCACTGTGCAAGGACAATTCAGAATGCACAATTAATCATGAGAGGTTTCTGACTACACTCTATGCAACCTAAGCAGGATAGTCGTTACAGAATAAAAATAACCTGGACAAAAAAAGAGTCTGGTCTATCCCAAGCTCCCAATTCATCAGTTTCTCACTTCCTCTCTCCAGAAATAGAAGTGATTTAAAGACTAGTTTAGTTAAATATGTGAAGGACATCCCTCAACACTGGTGAGATTCAGTCCCTGGAGTTCCAAGTCAAGCTTGATGCATGTTCTCAAGCACACATGTGCCATGCTCAGTTCCTCTCAGCCCTCTGCTATTACTCCACTTTTCTCCCCATGAAAGAGATGACACCACCACACCACAGACCCATTCTTTAGCAATGCTGACAAAAGGAGAAGGAAGGGAAAGAACACTTCAAAGAGATACCAACCAGATTGAGAAAGCAGACATTATAATACACAATCCTTCGATGATAGATCTGGACAGGTTTTACATCAGTTATGGGAATAAATGTAACTTAAGCAGGCCCTTATGAGAATACACAACTGTAATGTACACTGTATTTTGTACTGAACATTCCTGATCAGGTACTGAATCAGGAGATTTTAACCTCTGCAGATAGTGTATGAATTCCCAACAACTATATATATATTAAAAACCCAACAAAAGAAAAACCCACAAAAAACCCCAACCAAGCAACCAACTCAACAGAGCAAAGAAAATTAGAGTTATTTCTTCATTACAACAGCATGACTCACACAATGAAAAATCAATGTTTTATGGAGACTGCTTGACAAGGCAAAACTGTGCCAGTGCAGGATTGCTAATTCACAGACTATGCAACAGAACATCTTCTGCTGAAGGCTGTGTCTATAGGTTCTTTATAAGAATAGACTGTAAGTACAGGAAGGAAAAAAAATACTTCAGGCTTCTTCACAAACACAGAGGTATGAATTTATGCCACTGACTAGTATACTACTAAAATAAGTGACAGAATCTTTTGAGTTGGAAGGGACCTCTAGAGATCATCTAGTCAACTCTCCCCACCAAAGCAGGTTTGCCTAAAGCATGTTACACAGGAATGCATCCAGGTGGGTTTTAAATATCTCCAGAAAAGGAGACTACACAACCATGCTGGGCATCCTGTTCCAGGGCTTTGTCTCCCTCACCGTAAAGAAGTCTGTCCTCATACTTAGGTGGAACCTCCTCTGTTCCAGCTTGTGCCCGTTGCCCCTTGTCTCGTCACTTGGCACCGCTGAAGAGAGTCCAGCACCATTCTCCTTGTCCTCACCCTTTAGATATTTATAGACATTGATAAGGTCTCCTCTCAATCTTCTCTTCTCTAGGCCTAAATAATCCCATAACTGAAAGAGTTGGAAGCTGCAGCTGGAGGATATACTTTTATATTTTAAAGAGGAAGAAAAACAATTGTCACGATCTAACACATAATCTGGGAGAGAATTCCATGTTGTTGTTAACCCCTGCTCAGACAGAACATCAGATAGCAGCTATGTATCACTGGTAGTATAAAGGAAATCCAGAAGCAAGATTAAACTGCAGGTGCAATACGGCTATGACACTGAGGGGACATTACCAAAGCCAGGATCCAAACAAAGTGAGCAGCACTGGATTCGGAAAATAGTATCTGTAGTAAAAGCTCAGCGTCTAAAGAACAAAGAAACAGTTGCTTCTAGATTTGTACATGATGGTACCATCTCCAATCTCAACGTGAGGATTGATAACATCTGAAAGTAGGTAGGCTGAAATGGCATTGTAATTGTCCTTTCAGCGATGATTTGCAAGCAAAACGCATCCACTGCACCCCAAGGCAGTAACTTAAGGGGGAGAGTCTGGGCAGGCTGGTTTGAGTATAACAGCATGCTTTCAGAAACTGCCAGATATGGCTACTGTGTTCTGTACCGTGAGTTCCTGCTTGATGTACTCTATCGTGGCCTCAAGAGCTCTTGTCCCTCGAGTAGCTTCATCTTCCACTGCTTTAACGGTCTTCAAAAGCGATGTGACATTTGTTACCATCACCTGAAGAAGAGAGGGGTGAAGACAGAAATATGATTCCTTCCCCCCATGTTTCAGAGACAGCAGGGTAAGAAGCAAGGCAAAGTAAGCTAGGTAGCATTATTGTGTCTAATAAAGCCTAAGAGGCTTCATGAACTGTACGTGTTACGGGACTAAATACCAACTCTCCCATTGACCAGTTTCTGACAGCTCCCTGTAAGCTGCAGAAATGTAGCACAGCTAACTGTGGAGCAGTATACTCTTAAGAGTGAGTGTTCTGGTAGAAGTTGTTGAAAAAATTGGAAAATTGACATTTCCAGGGTAGGTTTCTCATACAGATTGATTATGGTAGTGTCTTTTTTTCCTGCACATCTTGCACTGAAAGTTGAAAGAGATGTGAATCAAGGTATGGTATTTCTTTTTGAAATTTACCCAGTACATTCTCTGCAATCAGCTAAAACCCCAGGTAAGCAAGGAGCCAAACACCAGCTTTAAGCTCAAATACAGTTATAGAATCAGTGTTACAGTTCCCATTACAAACCCAGTAGTCCTGATGCAGAACAACCTAATCGTCACTGTAATAACTACACATTTCCTATATCCTAGTATGTTGAGATACAAATGAGAGCTACAATGGAAAAAAAAACCCAGAAAGGTCAGCCTCCTCACAATTATGATTTAAAACACAGAGAGAGCCAAGAAGCCACTTTTCTTGACTAGATAGGTAATTTTTAAGTAGTGCCTCAACACTACTGTTATCATGTGCTCTGAAAGGGAGCTTACAGGTAAGCAACAGACACAAGAGTGAGCAGAGGTTCCAGCCATCCATGAAGCTATCACAACCCTCTCACAATGTGAAAGCAGAATAACACGGCCTAAATCTTCTATTTTGTGGACATTAAGCCACAAGATCTTTGTGAGACATATGTCATAATACATCTCAGGTGCAAGGAACATAAAGCACGAATATATCACAAGTATTGTGTAATTTGTGAGAGTTTAGAGCTTTGAATATCTCTATGTACTTCCTGGAAAGATCTAGGAGAGAGTGGTTAGAAATGCACTATATCCTTTGCAGAGTTATTGGAAGTTCCACGCCCCCCGCCCCTCGTTCATCCGTCTGTCCATCCATCCATCCAGCTGAAGGTCTAAGGAAGGAGGCTGCATGCTTATTCTGAGCATGTCATTGTTTAGAATGTACTATTTAGGTACCATTTTATACAGGATATATTTCAGTCTCTAACATCATTAAAGGAGAGCTTGCCCTCAGATACAGAGCTTGTAAAAAAAAAGAAGAATTTCTCTTCAGAAAGATTACAGTTCTTTCATCAAAACCACAGAAGTTATCTGGCAGCCTAAAAAAAACTGGTAGCTTCATGGAAACATCATGTATCATCCTAGGATGATAAAGAAACAAAGAAAGAGGTGAGATTTCAAGCAATCAGAAAATGCTGAACTCCAAGCTTTGCAGAAAAATGTACGGATAAGGTTTTACCTTGGCAGCACCTTTCAGCTGGTACATGGACGGATCATCTGCTGGTTTGCTGGCAGCTCCTTTGGTAGCTCCAATGAGATCAGAAAGGGCCTTTGCAACATCCTTGATAGCATTGATCAGGACAACCTACGGGAATGAGAAATACCTGTAAGCCTCAGGCAAGAAACAGTAGCCTGGATGAGGGTTTGGTTTTTAGAACACAGCTAAAAAACCATCTACTGCTGGTACACAAATAGTACCACACTCCCTCTACCCCAATGAAACATGCAATACTCTGGAAAAGGAAAAGCTGTGTTGATAGCTACTGTATTTCTTACAGCTGGTCAGATCTATAAAAGTGACTGTTTCCTGGGAAGAAATGGAAGTGCTAATTGCAAGTAGGATTTCCTTCCTCTGAGCATCCCTAAGAGGAAGTTTAGTTTTCTCCATGGTCTTCACCCTTTGGGTGGAAGTGGAATGAGAGTAAGAAAACAGACTGATTATGAACTTACAGTCTAATTCTACAGTTCTAATTCTGAAAATCACCTGCTGAAAGATGGAATGTACTTGCTAGGTGTTAGAGGAAGACATTCTTTCAGGGAAAAGGAAGCTGAACCTCTGTAAAAGGCTGTACAAAATTAAACGCTGAATAGCTTGGTTGGCCTTAAAGTCAGGAAAAGTAAAAATCTGGAGTTATCTCCTAAAGGCAAGCTGAAGGACAGAAGTCCTAGATGAAACACAGACACCACAACAGACTTGTTAGTTACTGGAGAGTATTAGAATAATTCTCTGCAATTCCTTCCCCTTTGCCCTTTTCACTAGTAGAAAAATCAGATGTTTGAAGTATTTTGCTGGAATTCAGAAGAGTTCATTTTAAGAAAAGTAGTGAAAGATGCATGAAAAACGGGAAAGCTCAAGAAAAAAAAGAAAAGAAAAAAGGTGTGGAACAATCTTCTCAATAACTGCATTTCTATAGCATTATAAATAATAAAAAAGCAGCCTCATTCCTTTGTAGTTATAGTTCACTGTAACTTATACAGAAGTGAAATCTTTGCTTTACCTGAAAAGTTTACTTAGGTTTTGGTGGCTCAGAAGATCTTTGACCATGGAAATAAGAAAAGAACCTGAGACACAAGGACAGACTGATGTGACCATCTATTGTCCAACTGTCTACATCATGCACCATCTTGTAGTGCAAGACATCTGAAACTGTACTGCACCAGATAAACTAAGGGCTCCTGCTATGGAAAAATGTTGTGACAGTATTGTCTGCTAAAGCTATTAGAAATGCTCCATTTAGGACACATGATTCACCAACAATTTCAGACTGGCAACATAAAATTGCTTCAAATAAATAATTACTCATGCACAATAGCTTTTATTCCAAGTACTGCATTTTACATATAGAGAAGAACAATGTGCAATAAATGTTTTGCAAAAGTTGCTACTTTATGGGAAACAGTCCATTAAAAAAAATTAAAAAGTGCTTCCAGCAGTACTTTCCTAGAAAGGACCATCTCAGAAGTGGTTAGTCCATCACACCACTCGGGCAAAACAGAACACACACCCTTTCAGAGCATTATGCAAACGAGCAGGTTTTTCAGACTAATTTGGGACCACCACAGGCACATCTGCAATATGCTTGCCAACCTCCATTTCACCAAGATCCAAACAAACAACTGGGTAAATACTTGAGCTAATCCACATCACAGGCTAAAGTTACTAACTTAAATGAAAAAAAAAGTCACATGTAGCTAGAGAATGGGAAGAGTTTGTTAGCCTACCCAAGTAACACAGAGCACACAGCCCAGCTGTAAGGTGGCTAAGTAGCTTTAAAGTCATGCAAGCTCTTTAGAACAAAAATGGGACGAGTCAGGTGTCTACTCTCAACCAAGTGAAAATGAGACAAACACTTTGCCAAAAGCATCCCAGCTAGAACAGACGTATGAAATAAAAGCAGAAGTGTTATACAAAGGCCTGTTTAGTTTCACTGAATGCTTTAATCTCTTGACTGTACTCCAATATAGAAGTGATGTCAGAGTAAACCCAGGAAAGTCCCAGAAGCGATGGACCCTACCATGTCGCATAAAAGCAGAAGTCCCACGAAGTCTTACCAATTGAAAACTGTGTACCAGAGAAATCTTAAAACATCTCACCTGTGTTTCAGGATCATTAGATCCCAAGCTAGCTGCTCCCAGTTTTACTACCTCAGCAAGTTGAGTGATGGTGTTAGCTGATGACTGAGCTGCTTGGGCCAGTTTGTCCTGACTTGAGGCAGCACCAGAAACCAACAATTTTGTATCTTCTACTAAGGCTTTTGCTGTTTTCAGGATACTTTCCCTGGGCAGTGGGGAGGGGGAGGAGGAAGTGGAAAAGAAAAAAAAAAAGTGGTTTTCAATGTTATGGTGACCAACAACCCAATAGCTACATGAAAGAGCTGATGTAAGTGACCTTGCCAGTGTCCATTCATTGTAAGATACCATAGGCCAGGTTCTAAGTAAAAAATACAGAGATGACTATTAGAACAGTAGCATTATATTTTGGGCTGGATGCAAGGCAGGTTATTAAAGTGACCACATCTTGAAAAGAAATGATGGAGGGCAGTAGCAGAAGAAAGCATCACATTCGAACACCAAAAGAAAATATGGCCTTGCTGTGAGTGAAGTAACAGTGGTCAAACCTCCACCTTAATCAGCATATTGTAAGGAAACTAAAATAATTATTGGTGAAAAATGCAGAAGCCAGAATTGTGAAAGGAATAAAGAATGTGACCCAGTCGGGGGTCCCCTGCACCGTATACATACTTTGACATGTCAGGACAACAAATCCAAAGCAACATTTTGGTACAAGAAAAAGCCATTTTGAGTATGCACTTCACGAATGAGTCAAGTTAACTGAGAAGTAGAACCATATTCATGTAAAATTACAGCCCCAAAATCAATGACACCTGTATTAAAACTCCAGGCCTTCAGTCTGCAGAAAGGCAGTAACTTACACACCACTGCATCTTTCCTCTTTCTCTAGCACCTGTCGAGGCAGGAAATAAATGCTGGCCAATGTATAGGCCAACTAAGCTGTGAAGCAGTAAGTCAACACTTTGGCTGTAGAGCCCTGGGTTGTGCAAAGGAACTAGCAGTCAGATGCTGCAAATCTCTTAATGTGATGAAAAAAGCTGTGGCATTGTTCTGCTGCAGATGCTACCTGAAGGGGAAAATGGGCCTATCTCTGCCCAATGTGAAAAAGAGTGGCATAGCTGTGTCATTCCCCTTCCTGCTGTCCACAACAGCATTAACAATTAGCATGATTTAGCAAGGCTAACAGCCAGACAGTCAAGAATAGCTGTTAGAAGAAAGTATTTAGAGGACTCCTCTGTAATGTCAGACAGCTAATTTCCTCTACTGAAATAACAGCTCGTGGAAATCTGTGCAGTGAAATAGCTTGAATAAAAACAAAAAAAAGGCCAAAATAGTGCTACAGTTGCAGTCTTCTGTTGGAAGTGCTCTTGACAGGTGTTCCCCAGCTGTTTACAATTTCTCACAGAAATAATAAGTAAAGTTTGTTGTCCTCTATCAATATCCCAATTTTCCTATGTCTCTTCTCACTCCCCTGCCTCATTTAATGTCATTCGTGAGAATCTAGAAAGGAAAAAAATTATCTCAATGTGCCAGTCACTTCTGCAAGTTCCACTGTTCCCGTCTATGCACTCTTCCATATTTTTCAGTTGCACTGACCTGTGGTCTGCAAAGGATTCATTGTTCTCAGCATTAAGGGTTCCAGCAGTAGCAAACATGATAGTGGTGTCCAGATCTGCAATGATGCCCGACACGGCGCTAGCTGCAGTAATACAGGCTTGCGTGCCTTTGTTTCCTGCTTGAAGGGCAGATAAAACCAAGGAGACCTGGAAACAACACAAAGCAACAATATGTCTTGAAAGAAAGCCTCACAATGGGACATCAAGTTAAGGGAGCTATTTAACATGACTGAAATCAACAATGCAAACTAATTTCACAGTATCATTTTGCAAACAGTAACAAACCTCTTCTTCCCCTTTTCCTTTATTTGCTCTCTTTGTGCAGCATTCATTGTGATGACTAAAGATCATCTCAAATTAGAGGGACTTCAGCTAGGAAGTCTACTTTTCCCACAGTTCATGAAGCACATCAGTTAAAACATCCTTGAAATACCAGAGGTAACACAGCGAAGTTCTGACAGGATGTCAGAGCCAAGAGCTACCGCTTTTTACCTAACACGTGCAAATAATCACTGGCCTCAAGCACACTAGGAGGTCAGTACAGTACACCAATAAAAACTTCAACTCAGAGAAACAGAAAGCATAGACTCTCTGAATGCAGATACTAAATGTCATATTGACAGAAAATTATGGAAAGACAATATATGGATTTATATCTAGCAACAATTTCGATCACTGAAAAGACGCGAGATCTCCGTTTTGTCTAAATAACACACTTTGAAAGTTCTGCAGCTGGGATGCTGTTCTCATGACACATGATGGCCCTAAACACTGCTTTTGCAAGAAAGGTTCCACATCTGAGGATACATATACTGACTTCTAACAGTACAGCTCTTCCTGAGGTTCTGTTCAGAATCAAAACTGTCCCCCAAAAGGTTGTCCCCGTGATTTGTTATTACTCATCAGCTTTAACTCTTCTTACAATATACTGTCTACCCCACCTAAATTTGATTTTCAGTGTTTGTGCCCAGCAAAAGGAGAGAGAGGCTGTCAAAAAGTTTCAGCAAAACTGAGCTACCCAAACTATCTGTTTGAAATGGATGTTTCCAAATACCCCGGAGAGTCGGAAGCTGCAGTCAGTTTGGCCCAGTCTTAGAAAGGGAGTCTCATGAGTGCCATCTCATGTCTTTGGGATTAGTTCTGGACTGTCTCCCTCTGCTGTGAGGCTGAAGTTATAATAAAAGACCTGAGCAAGGCCTGATCATGGGCTAATCTAGCACATGAACAGCACCAAACACTTGAAAGAAAAGTAAGAATGTAGTGTAATTCAGCCAACAGTGTATTATGACGGGAAGATAAAAAACCCAAACCAACCAAAACCCAAGAAACTGGACTAGTTCACTCCCTGGGGAAGCTCAGCAGACAACACAGAGGGATGTCTTACCTTTTCTGTGACAGCATGGGCACATTCTATTAACTCTCTTTTGGTGTAGCTGTCTGTAGGGCAAATCTGGAGAGCTCCAGCTTTTTGCACAAGAAAGATACAGCTGTGGCCAAGTTCTTGCACCCGAGTCCTGATCTGGAACCCTATCTAGATGGTAAAGGGGGTACAGGGAAAAAGAAAGCAAGAGTAAAGTGAATAAATAAATGTCATGCTAATACACTGTGTCAACACAAATGGAAACACAATCACTCTGGTGACTCTTTATTATCAATATTCCACCCATTGCTATACTCTCTGCAGAGTTCAGGAAAAAAAGTGCAGATGTAATGCCATCTACTCACATGGCACAACCCTATAAAAAAGGCTGACTGATGAAAACAGGAGCACTAATGAATGGGACCCCACGAAAGAGAAAGCCAAGGCACATACCCATGTCAGGCACATGTAACTCGAGCACACACAACTTTGCTACATTCAGATAACACTACTTTGCCTCCCGGGACTGAACCGTCAGCAGGAGCTGTATTCAAGGTATGATGATGCACAGAAAGTACACAGTTACTGTACACTGATGAAACTGGGTAAAAAATACGTGACACTGATTGTTCAGTTTTGAGTCTTGCACAGAGTCTCAGCTCTTCCCAAGTGACCACGTACGTGTGGAGCATGAAAATGGGGAAAATCCTGCCCTCGCTGCTTCTGATGTATTAATAATCCTGCAGCATAAGCTGCATGGCTCCTATTTACAAACACATGATAGTTGTAGTGCCTGTTTATACTTAGCCCTGTAAGTGTGTATTGAGGTGAATGAGTAGGCAGGAATCACAGCCATTAGTATCACAAATGGATTATTTCAACCTCAGGCAGAAACTCACATGCAGAAACAGTAATTCAGTTTAACACTATCAAGCCAAATGCAAGCAGTTGCTTTCTGTATAGCTACAGAGCACAGAACACTCAGGTAGCCTATCAGGGGTGGTACCTAATTACAAAGTAACAAACTCTCTCAAGGTCTGTTACCCCAATAAGCCAATACAGTCAGTGATGGTGAGATACCTTCTTACCACATCTCCACAATTTCTGGCTATGCTCCATAACACCGTGAGAAGAGAGAAGTGAAAGCATTACTGTAATTGTGCTCAGAAAATACACAGCAACTACAGTAACAGGTTAATGCAACTGAAGCAAACAGTCTGTACTCCTGTTAGCATGGGGTGTGTAAGACCCCACAGGGAACCTGTCTCTCCTGCATCATATACTTTGAAGTACAAAAGACGTCCCATGAGCAAAAGATACTTGTGCTCCTACTGGCTGCCTGTAATTCACTTTCAGGACAGGAAGCTAAATGGGAAATCCCTTGCAGGCAAGCTAAAATAGCATATATATACATACATACATGTGTGTATGTGTGTAATTTATCAAAACATGACACTGAAGAGAAGTTGTATAAGTAAACAATGAAAAGTTGTCCGGGTATTTGCAAGCTAAGTGAAAGTCCCAAGAAATTCAGGAGGTTCTGTACCAGTCTATGGAATTGTCCACTACTATCACAAGTTGATTCTTTCTGAAGCTGGACTGAAGTTTTGTCAAAAGATTTCTGTTCTTTAACTGGTAGACAACTGGCATGTATCAAGAGCAACAGCAGGGCTGAAGAGATACAGAAGTGAAGCTGGTTTGAAGTTCTGAACATTCGTTGAAAACATTTTTGTAGTAACCCTTAATTCCTATCCCTATACACCCATGCATGTGAGCAGTGGTAAAACTGAGGTGTGTTATCAGTAAATATCTACTCCACAGCACTATGTGCAACTCTGCCCCAAGCCATGAAGGCACACTGAATAGGGAGTGCAGTTGGAGGAGGGAAAAGGGCACTATCAAAGACCAAACTAGGTATCTCTCTGCAAACCTTCAGGAGGAAACAGTACTTCTGAAACACATGTAAATAACTGTTAAGAGTCTACAATTTCACCACGCTTGTCTTTTCAGTCTGACAAAAACTCAGTAGAGCTGTCTGGCTGCATATAGTTTGTGTTTCAAACTCTGTTTTTAGTGAAAATAGTAGAATGTAAAAGAGAGAGGTCTGTGCAGCCAAAGCATGCCTATAACATTGCCTTGGTTCACATCACAGTTTCAATCAAGTGATAACAGGCCAAATGAAATTCTTCTGGGAACTAACATGCTGTCCTGTCCCATGTTTCCAGTGTCAGTGGGACAGAAGCAGTGCAGCCGTTGACCTATCAGACAGAGCCACATAGTACAGACAGTGCTCGTGTACAAAAGCAGCAGTAGAAACACATTCACTGCATTCATTTTAGAATCCTTGCAAAGACCTTTGAAAGAAATCCCATTACCCATGGTTCAAAACCTATTCCAGTCACGAGAGATGTGTCACACCTGGCAATGGCTGCAAGCCTGTTGCCACAACCCAGCGAAGTCAATACCCCTTGTCAGTTTGCACTGTATTTATTGTATTCTCTATGGTAAAGGAATACCCATGTTGATGCCACTGTGAACAGAGAGTATAGGGGTCTGAAAACTGCAGACCTCCTCTGGTTCTGCCGTAGCTGCAGCCATGCGGCCCTGAAGAGCCAAATGCCCATAGTCATTGGTCATTTGTGATGCAAGTCCTCCCAGCTCTTCTGGGTTAGTAACCGACTTAGTCATCTGGAAAAAAAAAACAACACAGGCAAGAGAAAAAGAAAAATGACAGGCATGAGAATAATCTGTTAATAAACTCCCATTTAGAAGCACACTCATTTGTTTGACCACACTGATGAAATGGGGTAAACAGTTTGCCATGTAAAGGACCTGTCCTCCAGCAAGAATTCCATGAGGAAACCCAAGCAAACATGCTTTATTAGAGTCACAGTAACCAGACACTTGCAGAACATATGGAGTAATCAAAGAGCAGCAGTTAGAGCTGGTAATTCACTCTCTGACACTGTGGGGCAACAGGCCAGGTACACAGGTACTCTGACCAGGCAGGGAAGCAGGATTTGTGTGTCGCAGCCACTTTATTTTGTCAAAGGTGAGCTAACATATCAGTCTCAGCTGGCATAATACAGCAGCATGAAAATGGAAAACAATCTGAGGACCGATGCAAAACCCATCTAAGATACAGGAGCTGGACTAAGAAGAATTATGTACGACCACATCGGAAGCCTCAGTTGAAGATCAGCATAAATAACTGAATCCCTCTTTAGAAACAGCCTGCATTTTAACAGAGATATTTCAACCTGTCTTGACAGCAACAGTGAACTGTTTTGTAAAAAGACTGTTCTGTAGCATACACATAGAGTCCCCTTGCCTCTCTCAAAACCAAACCACCAATGAAAGTACTCTTCAAAAGGCAAACATGTTACGGTAAGCACTACTATGAAACATGAAATAAGAAAATCCTGATTTAACCAGTATCCTTTTTTTCTTTTGTTAATACCAGGTGAATCACAGAAATGCAAGAAAAGAAAAATTGGACATGTTGATCTGCATTCATTCCTAAGTATCACAGGGGTCTGAAAATACTGACATTATTTCATTGGCTAAATGAAACAATAAGTGTGAAAGACTATCCTGAAGTCATCAATAAATGTAAGGAGGTATTTCAGTGAAAATGAAATGGGTTGATGAAAAAGCTTATAGGTAAAATGTTTTCTTTTTATGTCTCATAGAAAATGAGCTTAATAAAAAGGTTTTGTGCAGAAAAGGCACAACCCAATCCAGCACTCCTCCTCTAGGGAGCCACCCCTACGATTACGCCACTAATATCTAGGAGGTAAATTGACAAAAATCATCACTTCTTTTGCTCCACTACCCTTAAGAAGACAAGATTATTGAAAATCAGCATTATAAAGAGTTTCACAACAGTGTGGAAATCATTCCATATTCCTTATGTAGGCAGAAGAATTTGTACTTAGCTCTAATCAAGTATCTTACCATTTCCTGTGCTGTTACAACGACAGCTTTAGAATATTTCACAACAGTTGTCTGATAATCAACAAATGTGCCCTCAGGATCTAGAGGCATACCTTCATCCAGCTGCAAGAAAGAGAGAAAAACACAGCAGAAATAAGAAGGTCATAACCCATACCCTACTTTATATGTAATAATAAAATTGTATTAAATATTCATGTTTGTAATCTCTCTCAAAAATCTGCAAGTGAAGAGAGTGCACCAGGATGTAAGGAGATGCTCAGAAAATGAGATGTTAAGGGCATCAAAGACACAGAGAATTTACAGTACAGAGTTTTCGAGTGCAAGGTCAAACCATCTGTAGAGCTTGGCTGCTGTAGAAAGGAACGTGCAATGGTTAGAAAACAAAATGTTCCTGCAAGAAGCTAAGGTAACATTCCTTTACATAGTAAAGGCTTCAATCCTGCACACCTTCAACTCTGGACAGGAGAAGCAAAGAATTTGGATGAAACTCCTTTACATTTTGCAACTATACGTTTTCAGTAAAATATTTTAGAAAGTGTAGCAGAGCATTTTAGGCTTTGACATCTTCTCTAAAAGCAGTTTGCTTCAAGGCTGGCCTGATGATCACTTAGGAGACTGACATGAAAGGTAAGTAGAAAAAAAAAAAATAACCAAAAGGCCAGCTGACCTAAGATGGCAGTTAAATACCATCATATTACTCAATTAAAACATTCTGTAGTAATTCTACCAACAGGTACCGTGTAGGTTGTTAATGCAAGCACCAACAGCCACAACAGTTGGATTTCAGAATCTGCAAAAAATCAAAAGAATGGGTAGATTTCCTGCCATAGCATGTCAGCAGCCAGCACCAAAGCAAACCAACAGCAACTTTTCCAACCCCCTGCCATGTGGATCTGCTTCCAAGTGTCAAAGGAAAACGGAGCCTGGATTTCTATGCTCACCTTGCTCATTGCCTCCGCTATGGAGTCTACCATACCTCCTACCATGCCTACTTCACTTGCTGCTTCATTTAAGGTAACCATGATATCATCCACAGCCTCCTTCATCAGTTGAGAAGCCTCAGTGATTGCATCATGAGTATGGGATGCCTAGAAGAAAGAAAATGAGAAAACAGAGATGATAGAAGAGGATTCTGTGGCACAAATCAATGTATGAGTCAAAAGCATAATGGAAGGAGACATGGTGGTATGATTCTCCCTGATTCACGGGCCACTCGGCACAAGGTGCAGCTTTCCCCCACTGGATCATGCAACAATCCATTGGAAAGTCAGGTACAGAGAGTGGAGGGTACTGTACCAGAGTGTGAAGGCAGAAAATAAAGTGCTGTGAGCCACAGGGCTCTATAAAGGTGCTCCCTCCCCATCTCATTCTTTGGGGACAATACCAACAGCTACCTCCTGACAATCCAGTACAGATACTAAGCAGCAGACCAGAGGATTGAGGCTTCCCCTGAATGCACCTAGCTCCTGCTCCCTCCTTATCACCTGGGAACAGTAACAGCAATCCATCGACTTTCTGGCAGCCTGGTGCACTGATACTTTGGTCACGGTCCAAACGGGAGGAATACCACAGCCCTAAAATCGAGCAAGTTCTGGGCACTCACAGCTGGTGGACAAATACCAGAACCGGGACAAAATGGAAAAGTACTTGACAAACTATCTTGGACCCTATAAACAGTGATCCAAAGCAAGAGCCTTTGCACTCTCCTGGGTGGCAGCAGGTTAAGACCAACATCTGCCCTGAGCAGCGACACCTCTCGGGACAGGCTGACAGAAAAATCAGTGGAGAGCCAGGGAGAATCAACCCCCTCCAGTCACAACTGCCACCCGTCACGGAGTGCTGATGCATTGCAAGTGTTTGCTCTAAACTGTCTGTGTGTTTTGTGTTCGTACACATATTTGTACTTTGATTTAGGACACCCTGTAGTAAGCTGCTATGAATCCCATCATTCTCAAATCTGTAATTAAGCCCCTGTTTTATTACAACATACTTTACTAATTCACTTATCAAACTTTAAAGTAGTTAATCGTTAGGTGCTGCTAAAATTCAGCCTTTGATTTATCTCATTCTATGAATAAATCCTAAATTGCTGCTCTATCAAAACTGCATCAAACATATACATCCATGACAAGAGGCAATACAAGAATAGCTCTGAAAAATCACCTTTCAGACCAAAGATGAGAAGCTAAATCTAACAGCAAGGCTGACAGAAAAAAAGTTTCTTAAACAGGAAAACACAAAAGCAAATAGAAATTGCTTAGAAAACCAACAGGGCCTTTTCTAGAAAAAAAGTTATGAAAGTGATTGATAATTAACCAAAGCTACAAAGATAAGAGAAGGCAGAAATAATACAGTGAAACATCCTATGCCTGTACCTAAACAAAACGTGCAAAAAAGATATATGTAGACTAGCTGAACAAGAGAAAATGCCTCCCAAGGAAAACAAAACAAAAAACCAATACCAAACAACCCCCCACAATCACATTACAGCTCTAAGAGAATCTGTAACAAAATCCATTTCAAATTAATTATTTCACAGTACAGAACTTTTTAAGCAGAAACTAACAGACGAAAACAAAAATATCCTCTGTCTACAATCTAAAGCTCACTTCAAAAAACCCGCCCCAGTATTCTTGAAGAACTCATACAAAGACCTCCAGAAACACTCAAACCTGCAGCAAACTCAATTTTATATACATAAAAAATGGAAAAAGATGGCAAAAGTCAAAAAGACAAACGTGCTGTGGGAGCACACCGAGAAAAAGCCAAGGGAAGAGTGCAAGACAACAGGAGCTGAGCAACTCCTCCCTCTGCCACAGAGATGAATGTCAAGCGTGTGAGGGGAAAAACAAAGTGGTGTGGAAGGATGACTACAACCTGCAAAAAGCTGTGCATGAACTGAGTCTATATAGAAGAGCGTGCTGTTGGCTTCAAAGAAAAAACAGCAGCCTCAGGAGAATGGGCTGCGTGGTGTGAATCTCTCTATCAACACACACTTGGCATGCCAGGGAACAACCTGCCGCGCCACGTGGGGCCTGTCTCTGCAAATGGGCATGCTACATCCACCAGAAAAATAAAAGGCTTGTGTGAGACATGTCTGCAGAAAAGGCCATGATATATTTGCCAGAGAAAAAAGTGTCCCTTTATACGGGTGTGCTTTTGCACACCCCTGATAGAAGTGCGGCGCCTCTATATAGATAGAGGCATTCTTCGTGCTCTCTAGAACGCAGTGTGGCAAGCAGTATCAAAGGGGGCTCAAAGCACTCCCAAGAAGAAAGTGTCATGTGCCACATCCCTTTATGCAGGTGCCTGAAGTGCGCCCTAGAAAGCAGCGTGGTTAAGCTGCATCTCTATCAAAGCAAAGCCTGCCTGAGAAGAAAGTGTCGTGTGCTGCGTCCCAATTACATCAGTTTGAATAGAGCTAGTAATTCTACACTGTGGAGCGAGTGACTAGCAGATTAAAATTTATTTTAAATTGTAAAATTATAACTTTAATGTAATGATTAATGCATCCTAATTTTCTTTTTTTTTTTTAAATTTTAAATTCCTGTTGCTTTCTCACCTTAGTGTCACTCTGCACATTGTACAAGTGCAATATTAAAATCACTTAACTGCACAGAACATCCTCAATCTTCATCTCTGAAGCATCTAAATTTGGCTTGGATTCAGTCTTGCTATTGACGGAAGGTTTTCCTTGTTTTCCAGAAGAAATTTGTTCTCTCACATTAACGTGAGAGGCAGAAACAGTAAATTCTATTTCAGTTCCCCATTTTATTGCCTAGGATGAACTCAGATAAACAGGTTTTTGGCAGTAGGTTCACAAGGAGATACTGTCAATTTCTACGATCTCACTCAAGGTACAACCCTAAACCAAACAGACTATAGCAAAGACATTGCAGGCTTTACCATTCAGTCGTGTCTCGGGTAGACCTGCGTTTGTTTGTAGTTACTGTGACTTACCCCTTATCAGACATAATGGAGGTAAGAAAGGGTGAGGGAGGCTTTCCAAAGTTGCAATGAACCTCCAGGTACCCCTAAATCTCCCGAGGCAGGCCAGATAACTCAGACTGTCTTTAGCATGTTCACAAAGCTCTGGGTAAAGTCCTCTCCTCCTTACTAAGTACTCAGGTGGACCCCTGGGTTCTTCATCTCCCCCTGCAGCAGCACAGCTCAGGTCCCTTACAAGGCTGTTAGTGAGCTAAAGGCGGTGTTCTTTCCTTGTGAGGGAACGGGCACCATGCCGAGAAAACCCCTGTGGATTGTAACAGTATGGAAACAGCTCTCTTCCTCCCTCTCCGTAGGATGGGATGCATATGATGGCTGGATTAATAGGCGAGGTTTTCTTACGAAAGTTTTCTGATTTAGTAAAACCAGATAAACCAGAGAGCATGTAGGTAAAGGTAAATCTACCAGCTATGCAGTATGTGTATGAACACCCCGTTCAGCTACCACCCTGTAACACTGTTACTGCTTCATACTGCACAGAATGAATTCTGGCTCATGAGGAAAAGAGACAGACTTCATCCTAGATGTTCATTTCCTAATTAAAAAAAAAAAACCCAAAACATTGAGACTATTACTGCTGGAAATCTTCTAAAGAAAGAAAAGTGTGTATTTATAGCAAACTTAGCAGCGTTTTCCTTTTTCCTTTCCTGCTTTCCAGTACCAACAGGTACCTACAAGCATCAAGTTCAACCAGGCAGCAGGAGGAAAGCAAGCAGCAGATCCTGCTTCAATAGAAGAGATGACCTGGGCCACACGGGCAAGGTAAAGAGACTGAAGAGTGAAGTTCTGCCTGATCAGGGGCAGGAGTAGTACAGCACTAAGATCACACTGTGTAAACCAAGCTCTTGAAGCGTCCCCAGCAAGAGAGCACGCACACACGAAGAAAGAGCCGTGAGCTCGAAGGGAAAGCGCCGCGCGCTCTGCGTGCCTACAGAGGCTCAAGAAGCGCCCCCGAGAACCAAGTACCGCTGCCCACGCGCCTCCGTAACGCACTCTGCAAGCGCAGCGAGCCACACAAAGGCGCGAGGCTCTCTCGGGAAGGCGGCGCCGAGCGGCGCGCAGGCCGCTGCCACAGAACGCGAGCGTTTGACGGCGCGGCGCCGCTGGCGGGCGGGCGAGGGGGGCTGCGCTATTTGCGTAGGCGCGGCTGCGGCGGTGCCGTGCCGGCGGGGCGGGTGACGGGGCGCGGCCTGCCACGGCCCCGGGGGCAGGGCGTGGCGGGGGGCAAGCAGGAGGTGCGGAGCGTGCACGCGCTTTACGCTGCCGGGGGGTTTGTGGAATGGCGCGCGGTTTGGCGGGGAGCTCAGGGTCAGAAACCAGACGCTGTTCGCTGTTCCCCGCACCGTGGGGAGGCCCCACCCCCCCCCAAAACACCCATGTCACCTAGCCCC
>WUAM01000359.1:29967066-29985367 GCA_024336885.1 Actenoides hombroni
TGAACAACCCCAACTCTCTCAGTCTGTCCCCATAGCAGAGGTGCTCCAGCCCTCTGATCATCCTGGTGGCCCTTCTCCAGACACGTTCCAGCACATCCATATCCCTCCTGTAACAAGGGCTCTGAATAATATCTTATATCTTAAGATATTCAGATGTTAAGGTATATCTTAATATCTGAACCACGTAACAGAAAAACTGCCGAATTGTGGCACACAGGCAAAAATCAGCTTTCTGGGCCATTTTTCTGGTAGTAAAATCAAGTTAAGATGTGCCATTAACTCTCAAAAAATCTTCTAATGAATGGGACTTCCACAGAAGAAAAAAATAACTAAAGCTGACAAAGGATTTTCAAAAGTTTTAGCTTTTTGTTTCAGTGTACGTATGAAAAGAGCTTGAAGCATTCTTTGTTACTCATATTCTTCACTGGCAGTGATTCTACTAGCAACTACATCTTCTTTCTGCTACTAATGGGATATTGTTCCATCAGTTAATCAAGATACTGTGTGAAGAAGTCACTGAATTTCCTGAGTAAAGGTTTACTCTCATAACATTCACTTACGTCTAAAACAGCCAGCAGCACTGACCTAACCCTGACAAAAAGGAGGGAAATCATTGTGGACTTTTAGAGATTCATTTCTGAATCAGGCCAGCAGGAATTGAAAACACTTCCTGGGAGAAATCTTTCACAGATAAAAACCCAAGAATGTTCCTCCACACACCTGTTTTATCAGACTGGCAAGTAGCACCAATCCAGTTCAAGCAGCTGTACAGCCATACATAGTTAGACTAACTACATGAGATAATAGGGTTTTTTCCCAGATATCTAAAATCAAATGCTAATTAAGATCTTTAGCCATGTTATTTGATACCACACAATTGATAACAGTGAACTGACAGCAGCAGCAGTAAAATGAGGAAAACAGAGATTTCAAGAGAGAACTTCATGCAGTATTAATTGTTAGAAATAAAATAATTACAGAGTTCTTGCTAACAGGCTTCATTGTAAGAAAGCTCTATAAATATTTAACTCTAACAGTACAGTAACAAAAGTGTTGCTATAACCATCTGGTCTTCTCAAGATTTGCACCTATGATGACATGTATATAACAATATAACCGTTTACTCTGAAGTGATTTTACTTGAACCTTATCCTTAAACATATCTGATATCACCTGACCCACTGCTTTCATTATAGGCTCCTTGGAAAGTTCCCTACAGACATTTTTCAAACAAGGACAGTACCAGGACAAAATTCCATTAGCAACCTTTTAGCATGACAAGCACCATTTCCAGATGAGCCGCCAAAGCCAGAGAGACGTTTAGAGCGGTAACGTGTACGAGGTCAAATAACTCCAGCATATTGAGAATCTGGAGCAAGATTTATCAACATTTTGCCAAAGCCAGCATTATCACTTTGTGACATTCTCTTCTTAAAGCAGCACAGCATAGGAACAGCAATCTATCTGTGAAGTTATTCTAGTCATGATTTTTCCTTGTTCTTTTTACTGCTTCTCTTTTATATATTAAGATGAAACAAAGTTGAGTCATATTCTCAGCTATTTGTTCTCATACCAATGAAAGGCACAGCCCTTCTTCATCAGACTTAGGGAACTCATTCATTACATGATGATAGCCTCCAGTCTCCCTGGAAACTATTTGAAAAGAGTCAATAGCTGGAATGGCCAGGTTAATCTCCTTGCCATTAATTGCAAGGGTTACATGGACCTTCAATATTCATGCATCACAATTTTTCAGCTTGATCTCTCTCAAACACAGCCACAGTTATATACATTAAATGCATTCTCTACAGAAAATACTACATTATTATGTACAGGCAGCAGAGAAATTTTTAACTGCTGTAGGAGGGGGTTTTTTGGCATTATATGCATAACAGAAAATTAAACAGATCCTTACCTCAAAATTAAACTTCATTTAATAGAAAAAAAAAAGCTTGTCTAAAAGTATTGCTTGACCATGTGGAATGCTTCCAGTAACCAGGTCTGTAACACAAAGTACAAACAAGTTACTTTCTTATCCCCAGTCCATTCACTTCTAGTTTTAAACTACCTTCTGCCAACACACTGAAAAGGAAGCAACTCAAAATTTCTAAGTTTCCTTTTCTCTTTGGGAGTCAGAATTTGCATTGCCAAAAGAGAAGCATTAAGTTCAGGAAAATAAAATTCGATTCAATCTTCGAAATTACTCAAAAGCTCATAATAAATGAGCTCTCAGTTTATACAGGTAAATCCCTTGAAATGTTCTGAATGAAGTGCAGCACAAGTCTGGGTGTCAAACTAACTCACACTGACCTCTAAGACATCTACTCTGCATTAACTGGGCCCTTCTGTGGTTTCCAGTCTCTGCATGGATTAACTGCATAGAACACATCCCAGGCCTCTAAGCTCCATTTCCCTTCACAGTGAATCTCCTTCGGAGACTACGATTGCAGAACAATAAAAATAGAATTAATAGTTCTGTTTGTTTCTTAAAGAGGTGACAAACTATTTGAAGGCTTTGGTCTGCTTGTTTTGAGGAGGCAGCCGTTGTGTGGTTTTAAGTTTTGCTTTTTAGACCTCTTTTCCCCTAGGATTCTTAAACTCATTTGTTAATTTTCACTCAAACAAAAGCAAATACAGCATAAAGGTTTGATACTCATCTCATGAGGATATAGTCATCTCAAGAGAATGGTCAGTTTGAATACCAAAATAAATTGTAATCTATCAATTCCCAACACCCCACACACACCCTGGTCCCCCCAGTGCTGTTCCCTTCAAGTATCTCAAAGTTTACAAGACTAATGACTTACCAGGCACAGTAGTAAGTATGTAGAAGATGGGCTAGATCTTGCTGCTAGCAGAGGCCTACATATGCTTCACGTGTGCAGACTGGAGTTATGAAAGGCTTTTATCCCACGTGTAGATCTCTTGGAGTACTCTCTTACTGCAAACAAGAAATTCAGATGAAGTTGTGATCCACAACAGCTATCCAAATTTGAAACTAGTTTATACATCAATGTAGAGAGACCAGGAAACTGAAGAATAAAGTTAAGCACGTATACAGCTACATAACAAGGAACGTGTCTTAACTGAGACAAGCCTACTGCAATAGAAGAACTGCTGCAAATTTTAACCAACCCAAGATGGCAAAACCATTTATAAATTAATCATAGGATGTTATTCTTGTCTAGCTTGGCTAGAAAAGTCATCGGTTTGGGTTTTTTCTTTCAGTGGACTTTTAAGCAACATCAGCTCTATGCCAACACAACTACTAACTGCAGGATAACCAATTTACGACAGGGCAGATTAAATGAGATCTACATTAGGACAATTATTTCATCAGCAATGGGTCACCCACACTAAAAATCACGTAGTAGTAGTTTGCTACTTGGAAATTTGATCCCTAATCTGCACTCATTCAGCTTTTTACCACCTACCAAGAATCCAGTAACACAAAAAGAAGGTACAATTGAGTTGAATTAAGAGGTGCCCCACCAGCCTGCACCTCCTGGATCTTCTGCTATAATTTACGGTGAGGATAAATGCAAGCTCAGTGAGCAGAATGCCTGCATATCTAAAGCATTGCCTGCAGCAGCTCTAGCAGTATACAAGGGGTTTATCTACAATGCAACTATCCGTGTTACAGTTAGGTATCCAAGTCCTGTTCAGTACAGCCCCTGAACTTCCCAGCCACCTCACCTCCTGAAAGCCACTGTTTACTTCTGCACACATTTTACATTTCTAAAATGTCTTTCAAATGCATTTGTGAAATCTTTCATGCAATTGCAACGTTGCTGGAATCATAGAATGGTAGGGGTTGGAAGGGACCTCTGGAGATCATCGAGCCAAACCCCCCTGCCAATGCAGGAACACCTAGGGCAGGCCACACAGGAACACAGCCAGGCAGGTCTTGAAAGTCTCCTTACAGGTCACCAGCTGGACTCTGCACCACTGATCACAACCCTCTGCGCTCTGTTGTTCACCCAGTTCTTAACTCATCTCACTGTCTGCTCCTCTACCCCACACTCCCTGAGCTTACCCACAAGGATGTTATGGGAGATGGTGTCAAAAGCCTTGCTGAAGTCAAGGTACACAATACCCACTGCTCTCCCTGCATCTACCCATCCAGTCACACCATCAGAGAAGGCTATCAGAATTAGTCAGGCGTGACTTCCCTTCAATAAAGCCATGCTGGCTACTCTTGATAACCTTTTCTTCCATGAGATACCATCTCAAGAATAAACTGCTCCATCACTTTCACAGGGATGGAGGAGAAGCTGACTGGACTGTAATTTCCAGGGTCTTCCTTCTTGCCCTTTTTGAAGGCTCGAGTGACACTGCCTTTCCTCCAGTCCTCAGGCACCTCACCTGTTCTCCATGACATTTCAAGAATGATGGAGAGTGATAGAGCAACAAAACCAGCCAGCTCCCTCAGCACTCATGGGTGCAACCCAGCAGGGCTCATGGATTTGTGCATGTTCAGTCTACCCAAGTGATTTCTAACCAAATCCTCATCAACCAGTGGAGAGACTTCTTCCCTCCAAGCTTTCACTCTTCCAGGGTCAGGGATTCCCCGAGGGCTAGTCTTAGCAGTGAAGACTGAAGCAGAGAAGGCATTCGGTAGCTCCACCTTCTCTGCATCCAGTGGCACCAGGGCTCCCACATCATTCAGCAGTGGGCCCAAATTTTCCCTATTCTTCCTTTTACCACTGATGTATTTGAAGAAGCCTTTCTTGTTCTCCTTTACTTCCTTTGCCAGAGTTAATTCCAAGAGGGCCTTGCCCCTCATTGTTGCATCCCTACAGACCCTGACAGTGTTCCTATAATTCTCCCAAGAGACAAGTCCCTTTCTCCATATGTTATGAACTTCATTCTTCCATTTGAGTTTTTTCAGCAGCTGCTTCCTCATCCACGTTGGTCTCCTGCCACCTCCACTTGATTTTTTTACTCCAGGGAATGCACCTGTCTTGAGCTTGATACCTCTCCATTTCCAGTCCTTTGTTGAAAAGGCATCAGAAGCCCCTCTCAAATCTCCAAGTTCTGAGTGCACCAAGTACTAGCTGGAAGCACCTTCATGTCTACTTAGAGCCTTCATCAATTAAGGCTGACACTTACCAGGCTTGTATGAACAAATGAATGTCTGAAGAACATACCACATCTAGGGTACAAGTCTGATGTAGCAGAGAATTAAGTGACTGTCCCAGTATTGCTCCTTCACAGTTACACCTGACAAAGATCCCCAAATAAATTTTCTACCTCAATATACACCCTTCATTTACCATCATTGTGATTTCAATGGTTGGGATAATGCTTTGAAATCAGTTCAATAATGGAATTGTTGCTTTTAGAAAAAAAAACAAAACAAAAAACAAACCCCAGAGAAACCAAGTCTTGTTTTTTGAAGCTGCAAACCAAATACAGTGAAGCAGAAATGTCTTTTTCTGTACTTTAGCAGAAGGGCCTATCTAGTAATGCAAGTCTTAATCAGAAAGGTGACTGGGAAGGAAGGTGGTGAAGGAACAGCTGTCTTAACATTTTACAACCAAAACAATGCATTTGCACATATTGCCAAGAGCAACCTACCGAGTAGGACACCAGATTTTCAGTTCTTTGAATAATCAAGAGTAGAAAAGAGAATGCATTTTGTGGAGTCTGGGAAAACAAGAATTGCTTATGCTACTTCACGGTTTAAGATCAGCTTGAAGAAATGTGACTGTAAAAAGAAAGTTCATATTTCAAGTGGCTTAATTACTGTACAAGCAGCCATATATATTTTTCATTACCAATGGAGGCTAAAGAGAAACTAAAATCTCCTAATCACTTGGTTTATTCTATTGTCCTCAGTTCCTGGAGTGTAGTCAGAGATGGAACCTGACTGCCCAAAAGCCCAGCTGCAAGTCAGCTGCCCTGAACCCTGAACATGTTCATCACATGAGTGGCTCATGAACATTCTGAACTTCATGTAGGGTGGAAGAAATGGATGCGGATTTTGGAAGTTGACATAAAACTCATCAGGGCTTTCTGGATATTTGGAGTATTTACTAGCATAAGCCCCCCTCCCCTTTTTTATTTTGCTTAACTGCAGCTACATTTCTATCCAGTGTTTTTGGGTCAAGTGCTAGGGATGTTATTTATACAAGAAGACTGAATAAAAGAAAAGCCACAAATTAGAATATGCTCTCCTTTCCTCTGCAGAATCCTATAGGGAATTAACTATAAAGGGCAAAGCTATAGTTTATCTGTATCTTCTAGGTATTCTGCATTCTCAAAGTTCTTGGTGATCACGTATTTTAATTCAGTAGCATTTGGATTACAGGCTGAAATTTCAAGGGTAAATTGCAGCATCCTTTTATATTATGTTTTTGGAATGCAGAAAATATTTTTGTCCATAGACTTCCTTTGGGTATATGTGCATTTTCTTATACTACATTTTCTGTGGGGTTTGTTTTGTTTGATTGGTTTTGGAGTGAGGGTTCTTTTGAGGTTTGTCATCTGGCTGGTTTTTAGTCACCTTACTGCTGTTAGCCAAGCATTGCTGTAAAAGCCAAAACCAAATCAGAATACGTGGTCCATTACACAAAGCATGGATTCCTAGGTTTTAATCCCCTTGGCATTTCTCACCACATTACTGTATTAACCCTGCTAAATCAATCTGCTAATAGCTTCATATTTGGAGCTATAAACTGGGGAATAGTTCCTTTATATCCACCCTGCCCCAGCATCGGGAAGTTTAGTTATATATTTTCCATGCTTCAAAACATTATGTGCCTTGCACACAAAGACATTGAATTGGCCACTCCAAGATGGTTCTAATTTGTGGTTTGTAATGTGTGACTTCGTCCAATTTTCAGTTTCTCAGCTCGCCTGTCTCATTTACTTCAGGACTACAGGAGAGTAAATTACTACAAGGATGTGAAATATGCAATATTATGAGGCAAAAATATTTTAAGCATAATCTTCAGAGGCTGAATCCCTGCTACAAGTCCCATCCCTAAAAAAAAAAAAGCCTGAATTCCATCAAATAGATTTAAGGAGAGAATTAAAAATATGGTCTATGCAGCTGCTCACAGTATACTGCAAAGAACTTATTCAATAGATGCCAATATAATTCTCAAACTAGATCCAAAAGCAGATTCCCACCTTCCTTCAAAACTTTTCCTCTGCAATTTATGACTTCAATTCCTTTGCATTCGGAATCTAGGTTTCAGTTCCTCATTCTAAAAACCCCTCAAGAACACAGCTCCTGTCCTCCTTGGAAGGATTTCCTCCTTTTCCTCTTCTAACAGGTCTCTAACCCCCAGTCAGCGCAACAAACAAGATGAATTCTGTAAACTAATATTGTGAGAACATGCTCACAGCACTGCATGTGTTGATAGGGGAGGGTCTGCAACATGCTTAGGTAGACACCACTGTACCCAACAAGCACCTAACAACATTGCAGAGTCAGCAATAGAATTGGTTTTAGTCAACTGTGCAACAAACAGGTAACCTGGAAGGTGAAACAGGATGCACCTTCAGCAAGAAAAAACCAACCAACCAACCACCTACTGACTAGTACAGATCAGGTCCTATATTCTGATGTAAGAACTCATGCAGAACAGAAAAGAGGGCTTCAGACTGTACTAGTGCGAAGACAATTTAAGTAGGACATGTCAGGGGAATAAATGGTAAAAGCTAATTCTGTTATAATACAAAGTTCCTTTTTGATGGAATGCTTGAAGGGATTTATACCTTTAATGACACTTTATATAAAAAACACACAGACAAGCACTAAAGAAGGTTCATTCTGAAGTTTGCCTTGCAAAGAAGGTTGCAGCCAGGCTGCTAGACCTTTATTTCCCTTTTTTCTTTGTGTAAAAACATTGAATTACCTTCTGCTGGCAAACGCAGCGTTCATGCAACATCAAGCTTACTGAGAACAAGATAAAAAGTTAAGAAAATACTACAAATTTAGTTAAAAATCTGAAGTAACTTATTTGGAGCACCGAGTACCATGGATTGCAGGTTGTTTCAAGACTAAGGTGGTATTCAGATCCATAGCACTGGGATGCACCTTAAGGTGAAGAAGTGGTGGGGTAAGACACCACCAAAAAGTACTTGAAAAGCTACAGTAACTTTAAGGTTGCCTGAACAACACAACTTCACTTATCAAACTGACAAACCAACAGTAATATCAGCATAGGATTTTTCACAATCCAAGGAATCTCTGGTATCTACCCCACTAAACACTCCTGTAACCAACAGCTGTATTTTTGTCCGTGATTTCTGATATATTGCCTCCCCCTAAAGCATGGCACAGCACACACAAACCCAATGTATTACCAGCATCCTCAGTTGATCCACCCTAGGTAAACCCATAGGCTAACTGCATTTATGCCCAGGCTTTCCATTCTTGATGGCCAACTGGGTCAACTAGGGAAAGTAACACAACAGCAAGTACCAGGAATCGCAGGTATCCAGGGGGGCACTCGGAAATCAAGCACATGTGAGGCACTTCACACCAGGACATGTGCATGAAGAGCTCATCATTGGAACACAACCAGAGTAAGATAGTCATGCCTTTGTATATACTGGGAACTGTTAGTCACACAGTCTAACAAAAAGCAAATGGAAATCTTAGCCTGACACTACCTGAAGAAACTCTACAAAGTTTCAAGCTGGTTTGTACTACGTTTTAATCCAGCTACCAGGTCATTACCAAATGCCATCGTGATAAATCTTCAAATATCTTATATAAATGTTCCTCTAAGATACAGTGACTATACTAGCCATGAAACACTGAACTATCACACCACAACCATTACTACACTCCCCCTGGTTAATGAAGAAAAGTCATTCAATTATGAGACCAAGGCCTCCTCTATGCCTGCAGACAGGTTTCAACTAGTAATTTTTCCAGTTTTAGGCACTGCACTACCTTAAAAGCAGCAAGCTTTTCCAGCTGCAGGAGGTAAACAGCAGAACACTGCACATAAACCCAGAAATTCTGCATTTAGTTTCATTGCATGTAACTTCCTCAACACAAAGCACCCACATTTGCTGGTGTGGGTACTATTTTGAAGAATGAAAACAGACTACCTGGGGGGAAAACAAATGACCAAGAAGCATCCCATATCCCAGAATGGCTACTGCAGGTAAATCAGTTTTTAATAGTATGAACTGAAGCACAACATTTACCTTGGAACACAAAATTCACTTCGAATTAACTTTTTCTTTTCCCCCCAAAGCATTACAGGATACATTTCCTATAGGGGGAAATCCACTTCAGAAAGCAGAATAAATTGATATGCAACAGCATTTCTTGCCCTTCCTCCCCATCAGACACGTATGATCTATCATTTACACTTCAGGTTTGAGAAAATACCATTTGTCAGACAATAATACAGATTGCCCCACTCTACCTAGATAGCAGGCCACTCAGGTTGTCTCCACTCCAAACTATCCTACATCCAAACGATCCAACACTTCAGGGTCTTTTTGCACGACATCCATGACTACAACAAGATAAATAACCAAACAAACCTGTTCTTTCTTGATTATCATCAGCAACACATACCACACAGTCTATTGCTGTGTCAGATACTTCATAAATGATCAGAATCCACCGACTGGGAAAAGGTGTCCAGCATCTAGGCCAATCTGATTATCCCCCAGGTGAAACTCCACTCTCAAATGCAATTTCTCCCTCACACATGGAGCTACACATTATTCCTTAAACTGTGAAGTGCATGCTAATGGTGCTTCAACACGAGGTAAAGCATTCCTACTAGACCACCTTCCTTTGTACCTCACACATGCTGGTAGTTCAGCCCTGCACTCGTCTGCCACAACATAGCTTTCAACCTCTAAGCTTCACTCTATCAGATCCTAATTGCTGTTCTGCAGCTTTTATTGGTCAGTTTTTGCAGCATCCCCCACATCAGGAATGACAGTTTTGAGAAGGTCTGAAGAGGCACGACAGGTAAATTCTGCAAGGCAAGAGGCAAGTATGGCATTCATTTCTTCTCAGGGCTGCATCTTAGCATGCAGCTGAACACAAAGTGCTAGCTGTGATCATCTGAAGTCAACTATACTCTGCTATAATTTCAAAACTACATAAATCTCAGATACCTTAAATTATGAGGATGAGCCAACTTCTTGTGAGTAATATTAGAGAAAGAAGTCTTTCTTGGTTGTCACGAAGTTGAAATTTTTGTTGGGCAAATACTACTTTCCTCCTGCTCAGAACTCTTCAAGAACAGGAGATAGATCTCCATAAAGAAGCAGTTATCGCTCAAACTGTATTCTGAGCTCCAGCTTTCTCTCTAGGTAAACTAAAGGTTCCAATTTTATTGTCTTGCAGAAAGACAAGCTCTTGTTTAGTGTGGATTGTTAGTCCTTTTGAGGTAGGCAGAGAAGGTTTCCCAAATATTTTTTTTAAATTAAATGACTTATCATTTGCAATCATTATTTATGTTATTACTATTACTACAGAAAAAAATACGGCAAATATTGCTATTCAGTCCAGCTTGCCGAGTTCTTTGAAACATGTTTGCCCATAACAGTATGTCAACCTGCCATCCCATCATAATGCCATTCCTTCGATGGCACAAAGGAAGCTTCTCTCACAGAAGTGATGCCAAGTACGAGGCTGGCATGCTTTACTGCCCTCCTAAGAAAGCACACACTAGAGAGGTACCACAGGTCAAACCAACCTATTTTGTGGTGATGTGAACGACTCTCACCCCTCAAGTACTGCTCCAGGAAGTGTTTACAAAATGCCAAAGATCAACTGCTATTAAGTACGCCCAGCTTGCAATGTCTGCAAGGAATTCATTACAGCCACCATTGCTTCTTCATTTGTTCTCAAATTGGAGTGCACAATGTAATCTTTTGAAAAGAGAGCTAAACACATGATTTTCAATCCCATGATACACTGTATAGTAACTGAAAATTACAGGTAATGATGTGAAGTAACAGGTCTTCAAAAAAAATAATAAAATGAGTACATGGCACTTTCCTCATTAGTTTTTCATCCTAACTGCAATTACTGACATTTACAATTTAGAATCTACACTAATGTTATCCTTTATCTCCAACCAGCAGTTTAAAAACGGCAACCAAGATGTTCGGCCTGTTTTCCATGAGAACAGAAAGTGTAGCTGGCCTTCAAGCAGCTGCAGTTCTCTGCTGGATATTAATACCTCTGCAGTGAACCCACCTTCATAGCATCAGAAATACATTCCTTAGCATAGGGTCTGCTTTCTTCCCATGCTATTCCAATATCAACTCAGAATACCCCAAAATGTACTTGCACTCAGGTCAGATCTCTCCTACATTTATGCTGACATCCATTACAGCATCAGTTATTCAGCAGTCATCCACTGCAAAAACTCCCTGGATGCTACTGAAGCTCCGTTGTTCTCCGGCGATATAAACCGTGTATTTGCATCACCTTTATGAACAAAGTGTGAATTCAGCTGCCATAAACAACTACTATAATTAAAAAAAAAGGAACTTGTACATTTTTTTCTTTACTGTTAAGTCATGAACCACTGAAGCCTCAGAAAATTCTCCTCAATAAGCATCTTGGACAACAGGTTCACGTTTCCTTTCAGAAAGGCCTATCACTCCACGACATAACACTGGCCTTGCTCCCCATTGCCAGACAAGCTTTCCTCTTCAGCAAAACATATTTCACTGGCATTTTCACCAGAAAAGAAACCCAAACAATGAGGCTAGGCTTACAGCTTAAGCAAAAAAATTTACAGCATAGGGCAATACAAGAAAAAAAAAACCCAAAGCCTTAGGCAATTCAAGTGACTGCCTACTACAACAGCTACCATTTCTAGGTTTCTTCTCAAAATGTTAAAGTACACATAGGAATAAAAACCATCTTAAATAGCTTGACTATATGCATGGTAGATTTTAATCCCATATAAACCAAAACTATCATCAGATCCAGGTCTTAAATTAAAATCCCTCAGGAATTTTACGAATATTACACAGCAAGGAGGTAAAAGTCTCAGTGTATGTTGCATTATATGTACTATAGGAATAGTCCAATCCCTATCAATATAATTTAGGTAATTCCTGAACAAAAACCACTCCCAACTTTAGTTACTTCTTACTAGAATAATGCATTCATGTAAATATTTCTATTTTTATAATTTACCCCCCCCAACCACCTATATATTCATTTAACCATATACAAAAACAAAGTTTGGACTTTCAACTCCAGGAAGAAATTTCGTTAAGTTTATTTCAGTAAGGTGAAAAAAAAGCAGCATTATGTACTTGAGAATTCATTTGGTTTAGTCTGCTACCACCTCAGTAACAAATAAAGAGAAAAGGTAAACCCAAAACTATTTTCTGTACATGGCAACTGCTCTTTCAACTCGTGTGCATGCTTTGAATAGCTGTCAGGAGTCCAAAATGCTATTCTTAGCAGCCACCTGAGCCCCATAGATATATCTTCCATCAATGGAAACTGTCACTCCAGTCAAGCTCCTAAGACAGTAGAAGTTGAGATCAAAACCAACATGCATTAAAAATTAGCCAGATTTCACATAGTGGACTAGAACGGAGGTGAAGCCCTTCCTGACCCACAGACACTGTTCACCCAGCTCCAAGGGAGCCCACTGTCATCAACAGCTCTTCTAGATCTCTCCAGAGAAAGCAATGGGCTCCTCAGAGCAGATTACCAGTAACGACATTTCATGAGACAACACAAGGTATTTTTTTCCAAGACAATACTTTTTCACCGTCTTGTCTGCTTGATGCTCATCTTCCCAGCACAATAACTTGGTGTCAAACTTCTATACAGTGTTTCAACCTCAGTAATCTATGATTCTTAAATCACTTTCAGGGATTTCCAGTGATAACCACTGATGCAAGTGAGCAAAGCTGCAAACAGATTAAGAAGATGAATGGCTACCTCCTGCATTAAGGATTTGTGTTCTTGTAGGAGATAAGTCTTTTGATATGACTGGGAGAAGAGGAAAGGAATTTGAAAGGCAGTTTTAAGCACTGTAAGAGTTCCTCAGTGACTGAGAATTTAGTAGTTCTACAGAGTGTACACATACCTGTTGTACACTACACCATATATGCATAAAGCAGTTTTCTTTCTGCCTGACTTGTCTTGGAGAACATTAAGTTAACGTTCAAGGAAAAAAAACAGCAGATATTTAACTATGCAGCTGCCAAATGAATTCTGATTAAACTGTGCTTTCAATTTACTAAGACCTTCCCACAGACATAAATCTTTCAGCCCAAACACTTCCTATCATTTTAACTGCTTCACTTCAAGTCCCCCAAAGAACACAAAGATGCTTTGCAGTGTTCACACAGGTTGAACAGCACTCGTTGTTTCCTAGGGAAGAAAATCTGGAATGTCTATTTAAATGGGGAAAGGAGGAGACAACACTGAAAAACACATCAGAAATACATGATGTGTATACTCTTCATTGAAATCCAATGTATGAGAAGCTCAACACCTCCTCATTCCTCTCTCCCAGTAAGAGAGCCTTGTCTCAAAAGGCCAGCTCTCTAAGCATGTGTTTCTGGCCTTTGCTGGTGTCCAAGCTGTGTACAACATGAAATAACCCTTTTCAAGATACTTTCACTACTTTGAGCTATGTGGTCTTAAATAATTTTTTTAATATATACACAACTTTATTCAATAGGGTAAAGAACAGGTAAAATTCCATCACTCTTCTGCAATGAAACAGTCTAATGAAATCAGCCTTCCAATTGTGTCCATGGATTGTCTAGCCTCAAACCCTACCTTTTTCAATCACTCCCATACTAGAGCTGGTTGAGTTACAAGCTCTTTACCTCATTATGATGCACCTTTGAAGTTAGTTCCAATGAGCTTCCTCCATATACCAGCCCAGACTTCAGCAACCTTCCTGTCAGGAAACTTAACTCAGGTCAGTCTGCGGCATTTTGCTCGAGAGAAAGCATTGTGCACCCTGGCTCTCAAATAAGCTACTTAAACACCCCAAAAACTTGAAGCACTCCAGTTGTTTACCATGATTATAGACCTGCAACACTGATACTACAGATAGAGACAAAGCCCTTTACCTGTTTGCATGGTTGTGCTGCACAGCTCAAGGTGGCATTGTTTAAAACAAAACACACACACACCCCACCACCCAAAGAACAACCAAACAAAACCAAACCACCACAACCCAAAAACAACCCAAACAAAACAAAAAACCACTACAAAAAGAAACAACCAACCAACAAAAAAACCCCCAAACAAACAAAACTACACAAAGAAACCCCACATTTCACCAACAAGTCAGGCTGTTTGCACAAACGAGTGAACTGACTCCTAACACTATAAGTTAGCCATCCCAGAAAGACATTTTTGCTGATTTTCCATTCAATGTCCTGGAGCTGGAGTCAACAAAATCCAAATCAATCAAGTAATTTTCCTATCTAGTCTTTCTGAAACAGGTCACTGTGACACCAGCCTACACAGAAGTAAGGCTTTAAAAAAGGAAGAGGTAAAACACTGCATTCTTAGCACCAGCATACATATAGCATCTCAGTATTTTCAGATGATATCTGAAAGTTGATATCCAAAGATCATTCCAAATGTTTTTTCATGCACTGCCCAAGGGACTAATTCCACTGCGTTTAGAAAGCACATCTTAAGGTGTTTATTGACTCCAGATTTCAAAAGGAATAATTACTGTTATAACTCACTTGAGCTGACTTAACAGCTCTGGTAAAGCCTCTCTGGTTTTCATCCCGAAGTCTCACTTCAGAATAAACACATTTCCTGTATATTCATTCTCCAAATATAGAAAGCTCATATTCAAGTTTTTGACAGAACAATCAATTTGACAAAGACAATGAACACAAACCAAAACTCATAGTGCAGGCTACTTGAAACACATGCAAAGTATTTGGGAACTCGAGTTGCTGCATATAATACTCACTAACTTTCTTGCTGTTCTCTGCCAAAACTCTGAAGCATTACATTCAAAATATATACTAAAAGCAAAATTTGATAATCACAACATACATCCAATTCTACACTTAATGGTTTTATTGGCTCAAGCTGGCACATCGGTGACAACTGACCTCGCTGTCCCAGGTACGTGAATTATACCAAATAACCAGAGCAACAACTAATAAATGTCTACTGAAGTTAATGACAAATGAAGGTGATGTATAACATTAAGACCTGAAGGTCTAGCACTGCAAAAACCTGGCTGTCAGCTTGACCCTAGATAAGAGAACAGACACTGGTCATAAGTACAACAAGTCTGAAGCTTTTGCCCAAGTGCCTTTTGATCTCAGACATCGAAGACCTTAACACAATTCAAGAGTCTACACTAAGAATACAACTGATGATTGAATGCAATCGTTAAAATAGTTGCTTTGGAACATTAATTTTGGTCATAGATCACAGGAATGTAAGAACTACCATGAAGTAAATGACTAGCACAAAACTGTGCATAAGCCTTTTGGATGAGGAGAGGAAGCGAGCATGGCAGTGAGAACTGGTGATATAATGCAACTCTATTTTGCTACATAGCAGTTAGCAGGTCAATAAGCCAAGTGACACTGTCAGAATTCAACTCCCAGCTTTATAAAATCCATCTAACAACTGAAATGCAGATTTAGAAACTTTGCAATAAAGAAACCTTGCCTTTCAGTGATAGAATCCACATCTGTCAGAGGATACTTCAGAAGCAAAACTCCTGACTTGGCTGAAAAATCAGAGCAGCCCAACTCAGGGATACAGTACACGCAATTTGAGAACCTAGTAACTACTCCTGAGCTACTACTGATACCATGTTTGTGCTTGGCTCTTACCACTACACTGAGCCAACATTTCAGCCAGCTTTTTTACAAGTGCCTGGAAACCAGTTTCTACATAAACCCTCCTTGCAGTCTTCAGCAGAAAAATAACTCCACACTCTAGGAAGCTTTTCTACTTAACCATCAAGTCCGAGATCAAAAGGAATTGTTGTTGTACACCTTTAATTGTGCATTGTAGAAACTGCTGTGTTACACAAGAAGCCATCTCGGGCCTCAACAACAGACTCTTGTAAGCTTTCTACCAAACAAAAACAAACAAAAAAATGAAACCAATAGAAATTGAGGCAGATAATTCAGGACAGATGGCATACTAGACTTAGGTACTGCCTTTTCAAATAAAATCCTTTTGGGTCATACCTTGCAATTATTCCCTTTGCTCACACACAAAACCCCACAGACAATGACAAGCGCGCTTTTGCTGGCCATCCACACCAACCATAAGGACAGGTCACCTCTGGAAAAAGAAAAATGCTTTGGCCTGCTAATTATTCCCAGAATTACAACCCATTTTGAAACCTTTCCAACAATGGCCACAGACTCCTCCACGTGTACTCTGGCATCCAGTGTTTCACCTTGCCACATCTTTCAGTCCCATGGAGAAGTTTCTCACAAGGCTTCCCACCAGCTTACTTGATGCAGCTTAGGAAGAGTCTACAGAACCAAAATTGCCAAAGCAAACTATTTCTTAGCACTATTGTCCAAGATACAACGTTTGGGGCATATTTTCTTGTTGGCTAAATAATGGCCTAACCCAGTGGATGGAAAAGGAAGAACAGAATCAAAACTAGGACCAAAAAAAAAGCAGAGACCTAAACCCACTGTTTCTTTCACTCCAGTGTTTCTGTATTATAAAATGCAAGCCCTCAGGTCAACTCCGTTGCAACTACGCAGGCTTTCTCAAGATATTACTCTGTGTTCTGTCTTTCTTATGACTGGACAAAACTGAACTGCTTGACTGGCATGTAACATTTTATGCACTAATTATACAGAAATCCACACTGACCACACATATCCCCACTAACATTCAATTCACACATTCCACTTTGGAAGCTTCAATACAATTCCCACCATTTCTGCCATCAAATGGAAGAAAGTCTTTTTTTTTCCCCACCTTGTGTGTCCAGTGGCATTACATGACTATGGAATAATGACCGAAGGTGACTTAGCAATTAAAATCATATTAAAGGCACAGAATTGTTCACACATGAAGGAAAGGTATAACACCAAAGAAGGACAACGCTACCTGCGAACAGTGGGACAGCGTGCAGCAGAGTGGAGACTCCACAGCCAGGCTCTGTGAATCACTGAAGAAATGGGAACTTTGTGGTACCATGGAACTGATAAGCTGTATATTTGCTACCCCGGGCCAACAGCATGTCATTTTCCCCACAAACTGTTTTCCTTTGCACAAACTTTGCTGATGAACACCAAAACACACCTCGATCCCTAAAGCTACCTGCCTCGAAAATGCGACCACCAGTCACTGAACTCGCACCCTGAATTTTCTTCAGCTGTACCTTTAAGAGTTAAGCAAGAGGATTTTACACCAACCATAATAAAGCACATATGACTACAGTCACTGAAGCTCCACATGGAGGATGACAAAAATATAATATAAAAGAGGCTTAAGAAAGGAAGAAGGTTAGGGAAGAGACCATCCTGAAGAAGTGATGGAATATACTATCGCAGATGACCCTGACTGGTGGGATCAGTCAAACTGAGCCTCACTTCCCCCCCCAGGGATGACTTGATGTAAGATCCAGACCTTCCTGAAAGCTTTCCTGGAAGAACTTAGACATCTGGAGAGCTACTGTTTGACTTGTAACTGAGCTGTATTACTTACAATCTCGATACTTGCACATGCTTTTGCAGACAGTGTATTTGTCAGCAACAACCCATAAGAATCTGAGGGTTTATTTTCTGCCAAATTACTTTACCTCCCAATGCAACAATGACCAATTTATCAGTCACCTACAACTACTTCAACTCTGACACCTTACTACTTAGACATTTGCATAGACCTGTCCAACTAAGTATTACCACTTACCCTACATTTATTTGCTTAACATTATCTTTATTATACCAACACCTATGCACCTAACAATCTCTCAGTAGAGCATACCAGAAAATTAAATGATACTTCCAAAGGAAAAATAACTGTTTCTGTGGTGCAGCTATAAAAATATCTAAGTCCTTCTTATTTGTGAAAACTTGAGTGCTGGATTTCTGGGCTATGCTGTGAGGATATGTTCCGCTGCTGTGCTACAGCTTTCATCTCAGATTACACTACTAATAAAGTCTAAAAAGCAATGCATGTGCTCATGAGAACTGTTACAATTAAACATGCAAGTCCTAATGAAAATTTCATGTGGACTATGTTAAGCCATAAAGAGATAGAAAATGGGAGAACTCTGCCCTGGTGAGGCCACATCTGGAATATTGTGTCCAGTTCTGGGCCCCTCAGTTCAAGAAGGACAGGGAACTG